>OX276331.1:26720915-27286431 GCA_946251845.1 Andrena fulva | reverse complement strand
TGGCGCTGATGAGATTATTTTGTGGCGGGGAGAAGAACATATGGAACCGGCACACGCAGATTTTAATGGAGCTTTTGTAAGATGTTGCTCTCAAAATATTTTTCTGAGAACTACTTCATACAAAAGCCCCATTAAAATCGGCGTGTGCGGGTTCCATATGTTCCATTGTTAGGTAATTTTATTACCTAACCATTATATTCTGATTGCTGTAGTGACGCCGCCACTGGGCGCCGCTGCCCACACAGCACACGGCGCCTTAAAGGCGCCTGTTTTCGGCCTGTTTTAGGTCTGAGCGCCTGAGCTTCCGGATTGGTAACAAGGCGTCTTTAAGACGCCTTTAAGGCGCCTTTTGGGCGTCTTAAAGGCGCCTGAAAGGCGTCTTAAAGGCGCTGTGTAACTACACTGGCGCCATCTATACAAAGTTTCACAGGCGCCTTATAGGCGTCTATAAGACGCCGGAAAGGCGCCTTTTGAGGGACTGTCGAGGGCCTTATAGACGCCTTTAAGGCGCCTTTTGGGCGTCGTCAGTCGTGTACCTGCACTAACGCCATCTATACAACATCGTCTATACTATGAGGTGCATTTCAGTCTCAAAGGGTATTTCAGCGAAAGTGTATTACCGACTCCTAATTTGAAGACTGGACGTAGCGCCCTCTGCTTATGGACAGCGTCCAATTCAAGAACTAAAAGGTATTGAAATGTTGAAAGATTTGTTTGGAGCGAGAATTTGAAACGGGCGGCAGGTGTAGAGAGGTGTACGTGCGTTAGAGGTGTACGAATTTCTTTCCGAAAATCTGTGCGGCAAGTGAGGAGTCATATGGACCCGAATATGGTACATCCTGAGAGTTGGTATTTTATCGGGTCTAAATTAGGCTAAATGCATTGGGACGGTGTTGAAGACGGTTATCGATACGATTAAAATAAAATCAAATTTGATAAAAATGTATTTCCATTTATTTCATTACAGTACACTTTAAAGTATATCACCCACTGCATTACACTATGTGTGTTTTTACAAATATTGAAAAACTACAATCCATAATATTATTATTCTATTTGTTATAAATTATAAATGAAATTATTATATTTCTGTAATCAAATTACTGGTGCGTGCATGCGCGAAGTGACTTTCGAATGCACTTACAATAAGCTGTGAATATACCTGTAGTTGGTTGGAATATGTATTCAAAGCAGAGTATACATAGTGTACACAGAATACACAGATCGCATACGCACTTAAAATATATGTACACTACATAAAATATATAAATATAACATACTAGCTTGAAGTACCCGGCGTTGCCCGGGTAAAACTTCGATTATCACGGAGTGTCAAGAGGTCGAAATAAGCGGGAAGGGATGGGGTGTCCAGATTTCATGGTAGCCTATATTTTCCGCGGGGTTCTAGAGAGTAATTATGCAAAATTTGGTTCAGATCGGTTAAAAAAATCGGGATAAAAAGTATCCTACACGTTATTCCTGGTCCTAGACTACGTACATACAAAATTTCAGAAAGATCCGTTGCGTAGTTGCGACGTGATTGAGTAACAAACATGCAATTTAATTAATTTTAATGGAGGGTTTGGCATCTTTTGCAATTGATCCACCTCCTCGTCTTGAATTTGTGCCTGCGCCAATTCTTTCAGATTAATCTCCAGAGGGAGTCTGAGAGATTCTATTCGTGACAATGGATCTGCCACAACATTGTTTAGCCCCGGAATATCTTCTATTACCGTAGTAAATTTAGCTATAAATGAAAGTTGGCGTATCTGGCGTGGCGATGCCTTATCGGAAGACTGTTTAAAAGCATAAACGAGGGGTTTGTGATCAGTTAAAATTTTAAAATTTCTGCCTTCAACGTAGTATCTAAAGAGCTTTAGAGCTTCGAAAATCGCGGTTAGTTCGCGATCGTATGCGCTATAATTTATTTGCGCGGGCGACAGCTTTTGGGAGAAAAACGCCAACGGCTCCCACTCGTCTGAGACACTCTGCTGCTCAAGGGCTGCGCCCATTGCTACGTCCGACGCATCGGTTACGATGCGCGTTTCGGCACCTTGTCGAGGGTGTACCAGAAGGGCGGCCTCAGCAAGGTTTTTCTTGACGTTATCAAAGGCCAGTTCCGACTCAGCAGTCCACTCGATTGGTCTCTTATCATTCTTTTTGGAATCTTTAAGATACGCATTCAGTGGTGCCTGAATTTTGGCAGCATGAGATATGCTGAGTCCATAGAAATTAGCCATGCCCAAAAAACGTCTAAGCTCGATTATAGTTTTAGGTTTTGGGAAATTCGTGATAGCCTCCACCTTCTTGGCGGTAGGACGAATACCCTTTGAATTAATAAGATACCCTAAAAATTCGATTTCGGAGACACCGAAAACTCATTTACTTAGATTTAGTCTAACGTGAGCCAATTTTAATCTTTCAAATACGACTTTTAAATGTTTTGCATGTTCCTCTTCCGAGGAAGATGCAATCAAAATATCGTCTATGTAAACGAAAGCATAGTCCAAGTCCCCAAGCATTCTATCAACGTATCGTTGGAAGATTTGACTCGCATTTCTCAAACCATAAGTCATATATACAAACTCAAAAAGACCAAACGGCGTAATAACTGCCGTCTTTGGCACGTCCTCAGGCACCATTGGAATCTGGTTGCATGCTCTATACAAGTCGAGCGAGGAAAAAATTGTCTTACCCGACAAATTTGTCGCACAATCGTGCAAATGAGGGGTCGGGTACCGATCCGGCACTGTAATCGCGTTAGTACGCCGATAATCACCAGCGATCCTCCAGGTTCCGTCCGCTTTCATTATCATGTGAATCGGGCTGGACCATGGACTAGACGACGGGCGGCAGATGCCCGCTTCCACCAGCCTTTTGAATTCCGCTTTTGCGGCTTTTAATTTGTCCGGGCTTAAACGCCTCGGACGTTCGGAAACTGGAGGACCAGTAGTATTCATATAGTGATAGACATCACCGCCGGTCGGTGGAGCAACACGAGAATTTTCCGTGATTTCGGGGAATTGTAGTAATAAACCCGAGTACGTCGACGCATGATCGATCGTACTGGTCGATGTAAATTCTACCCGTTTAATGCTAGCATGGACTTGTAATCCAGTGAGGGAATCCACGAGAACACGCTTGCGCAGGTCGACCGATAATCCGAAGTGTGGCAACAAATCCGCGCCCATAATTGCGTACGGAACGTCTGCGATCGTAAAATTCCACCTCAGTGGACGCCTGAGTCCCAGATCGAGTGATCTAAATGACTCACCATACGTATTAATTCGCGTATCGTTCGCGGCGAATAACTTAAACGAAGTTGGCTCACCGCGAATTTTGTGAACGGCAGGAAGCAGCGAGATATCTGCCCCTGTGTCAACGAGAAACATTTGTCCTGTTGCGCGATCGCGTACATGAAGACGCTTCGAAGTAGTGCGACCTTCCACGTCCGTCTCCGAGACGGAAGGTCGAACAATTTTCCCTGATTACACGTCGCATACTGCGGACAAGACGGCTTGCAATGCAGTGGATTATTTGGATATTTCTCGTGAGAATAACATAACTTTCCTTTGCTCTTATCGCGATTAGGTTTACCCTTTAGTTTAGACCTAGATTTAGATCGCGAATTACGTGCATTTAATTTGTTCTCAAGTTTTTGTAATCTCCTTGAAATCTCTTTTAATTGATCTCGAATTTCGGAGAGCGCGGAGTTTGACACGTCTGGCTTTTCGACAGTGGCTACGACCGTGTTTTCGGCGCTTCGAGAAGTTTCCGCTATTTTATCTGCCATCTCCGCGAGTTTATTCAAGTCACTAATGTCACCTACGGCTAGAATCGCGCGCGTAGTAGCTGGTAAATGCTGGTTAAAGATTGTACGGAGTATTTCGTCGCTGCATTTACCCTTGTTTAAACCGCGGAGCCTGTTTAAAATCAGTGAGGGCTTTCCCGTTTTGGAAATTTGCCCTTTTAACAATTTCCGTAAATTATCTTCCGCCGAGGAGGCGTAAGTGCTTACAATACGCTTTTTTATTTGTTGGAAAAGGTTTTCCGGTTGCGGAATTTGCGTTATTAAGTCATTAAGTGACTCAACGATTTCATCATCAAGCTCAGCGATTACGAAATCCGCCTTTGTACTATCGACGGTGATGTGGGCGCTTCGCAAAGACGCTTCGACCCTCACGAACCAAGTTTCGGGATTTGTACGAAAGAATTTTGGAATTTTCGGAATCCTATAATTATTGTCGATGTGCAGATCGCTGCCAGTTTCGTTTTGCTCCGAAACGCTCGGGTTGTCGTCGTTGGGCGGCATTTTAAAGTAAGTAGATAAAATTACTATAATACAAAATATTAAAGAAAACCGTAAAACTGTTATTATTACTAAGAAATAATGTAGTATCATTAATTAAAATATATGTACATGAGTGCTAACGGATAGCAATAACGCGTTAACAGACGCGAAGACGTGCTACATTGTTGACTACAATGCCTCGATATTTTTCAGGAATCACAACAAAGTTGCCCTCTGCGGAAGCGTTCGTACGAACGCGGGATGCTCGCCGGGCGCCGCGCTGTTGCCAATAGTTTCGATTTTCGATAGCGATGCTACGCGCTTGACGGTACGCAATTCCACGAATTCGCGACCGATCCGGCAACAGTCGCAGTTTTTATACTCGCACGCGCGCGAAATTTCGAACGGTACGTAGATTATACGTTATAAAAGAGACTCATAACCACCACGAAATACAAATAATTATTGCCAACTCGCTCACCGCAATGCCTTCGTTGATTTCTCAGCGCAATCCTGCGAACAGCAGCTGTCCAGGACGGCAGCTAACACGTGCTGACAGCGGGATCGGGTCCAGGCGCAGGAAACAGGATTCTGCAACCAGGAACTTGGTCGTGGCTCTGCTTGAACACCTCGGCCCTGCAGGTACCAGGCACCCTGATGACATCCGAAGAGCTCCTCATGAAGACGTCTCGACGAGTAGACCGTGTGACTGATGCATGTGGCACATGCTAATATAGGTATATCGTGTATTCGCAGTTTTAAAAAAATTGGAATTTTCGAAATAACAAGAAAAAAACGGTTTTTCAAACTTTTTTTATGTGAGCTTATAATGAAAATTTTAAAAATGCCCTTTCTAGATTCAAATAAAATCTACGTACGCATACTGAAAAATTCATCTAAATTGGTTAGCGTTGCTCTGAGCTACAAACGCTTGAAGATCGCAGAATAAGGTCGAAATCGCTGGTATATGCCAGGGTCGGGGATTTTGAACTTCTGTCATGTTAACACTCATCGTGGTAGGTAGTATACATAGCTAATATTACACGTGTTCTGTGGCTTGGAAAATACTTATACCACTTATACTTTGTTGATCGTAGCAGAATATACACGTGATGTTGCTCCAGCGTTGATGTCTGGGGAAGGCAGCGACTCTGCTATCAATGTTGCGCTTCTTCCAGGCTCGTGAACTGTGCTTTACTGCGGGATGTTTACCGCACTTCATTGGGAGAGGCGGCCAGGGTCTGCATTCATCGACTGTCAGCCCGTACTGCTATTTTTTTTTTTTTTTTTTTTTTTTTTTTTTAAACGTGGGGAAAATGCATTACGCACACCCGGCAAGATGTTGTGTGCCGGGTAGTGTGGGACTCCTTGCTGGTGTCGGACCCGCAAGTTTACCCACTAAAAACCACCACGACCCCCCTCAATCACCTAAATTTTGGAAAGTTGATTAAACATTGATACAACAAGGAAACCTCGAAATCTGGATGCTGTTGTCATCATAAAGACATCATAAAGACATAGCGTACATATACCAGAAACATTGGGCAAGTATTTTATTTGCATGTCGGAAGAGTGGAGTGAAGTAGGGGGGAAATTATAACGTTATCTGAAGTTTCTAATTTAACACATTTATATGCTATTTCTGCTACATTAAAAATTTGACGCGGACCTAAGTTATTGTTGTATGGAGTTTGGAAAATTCCTAATTCGGAAGAGTTACACGGATTGTCATAAAAATCTATAAATTGTACAAATTTTCTACCAATTATTTTTTGCTCGTTTTCGGATACGATAATATTTTCTAAAATAATAATGCTGCCATCATTGAGACGGCAGCAATTGTTAGGGTGCCGGATCTGTAAAATAAAATTACTGAATCTAATACGTCTAAATTGTTTTGCATTATTAATACCTTCTATTAATGGACCACGAGAATGTTCCTTTTCGAAAATCGGATATACAGACGGACTATGGACTGCTTCTATACTAAAATGAGACTTCTCTAGTTGACGTTTCACGATCTGTTGTAGTGGTTTCTCACTCTTCCTAATGCATTTTTTAATACTTTGCAAAAAGTTTTCAAACGGAAAGCAACTAAAATCATCAAGAGGTCCGTGATTTTTTACATCATCTACCAAGTGTAACAGATTATGGACGTTGTGTGAGACGTGTTTTGGTTCATATAATGATTTAAAGGATTCAACAAAATACTCTAATAATTCTATTGCATAATCGAGATGATCAAAATATTTTCTGTGCGACAAGATGACAAATGCGGCGTGAAGAGTAAGAAAATTTAAATATCTATCGGGAGCTATATTGTTTAATAAAACTACTGGCCCTGTGTACAATAAAAATTGACGGAATTCAGTTGCTTTCCACCGTTTTAAAATATCCAAGCTTCGAGGTTTTCTCATAAATTCCCTTGGCATGCTGGTGGATAGATTTATTAAAGACAATGATATGTTGTTTTGAGATAATTTTGATATTTTGGTGCGGGGTTTGCCACAACACCACAGAGAAAGTAATTTTTTGACTACGCCCAGACAAACGAGGTGCATGTAGTCTAGCGGAAATGAATTAATCATGTGGATGCCAGGAATTTTTTCTATGATCGAAGTTCCAGTATGGTGGTCTGGGTCAGTTTTGGATCTGAAATCAACATCTGTCCTTAAACTGAGATTTTCCGTGTCAGGAAAGCACGTTCTCTTGTCTATATTCTTACCTATGATATGGCATTTAGTGCAAGAGGAAAAGCCGGCATGGCCTTTGGTATATTTAAGAAAGGACTTGGCAGGTACATCGCAAATAAATGATTTTATTTTTAAGTGATAAAAATGGTCGTTAATAGAAATTCCGTTAC
Source organism: Andrena fulva (assembly GCA_946251845.1). Taxonomy (NCBI): domain Eukaryota; kingdom Metazoa; phylum Arthropoda; class Insecta; order Hymenoptera; family Andrenidae; genus Andrena; species Andrena fulva. Next base: position 27,279,277 of record OX276331.1, on the reverse strand, counting down.
TAATTAAATCTATGGCCTCTTTGGCGAACTCTTCTAGAAAAAGGTTGGCATCATTAGGCTTTTCATACCCATGATATGTGCCAATCATACCTACTTGATTGTATCCTGCAATGCAGCCTAAAATGGGGTAAACTTGACTTTTGGAACTTTTACGAAGCGGTAAACCGTCCACATTGATGTTAATTAAAATTGTATTGTCTTTGATACGGGATAAATCTACAGACTGAGCGAGTTTTAAAATGGTGGATTCTAAACCAAAATGGTAATAATGCCCTGGTTCGACACATCTAATCGCTACAGTCCTGGGAGTTTTTAAAAGGGTCCTGGCATCCGAGGGTAAATGACTTGATGTTGACTTCTTTACGATGGGTAATAAAGCGTTAATGGCTTGATGGGTAATATTATATTGTACAGCCCACTCTGCTAATGACTGGGATGAATTGGGACTATCGGTGGTCTGAGAATTTTCGAATGTGGCGAAATTTTCAATTTCTTCCACATTCTCGAGAAATCCTACATCACTCTGAGTGATATTAATAGAAGGTTGGGAATTAATGCCAGGTGAAATGGCATTTGTAGTGGTACTGAGATCGGAAGATGTTGATTGGGAAACTGACTGTGAACAACTAGTGCCAGGTGGGAGTGAATATGGGAAACTAGCATCTGATGATGTTGTGGCTCGGGTTTCCTGAAGGGAACTATTTTGAGATCTCTTGGCACGCATATAGAACTTCTTCGGTAATTTTATTTTGCCAGTCATTATTGCGGTAAAGAAGGAGATTGATAGAACAGACTGTATAATTGGGAAAATAATAGCGTAATGGAAGAGAATGGATATAAAACTTACGTGTAATACAACCGGCACTTCTTTGAATGTTAAATAAACACAACACTTTGTAAAAGTACGTCGTTTAAAATGTCACCCTTTGCCTCCGACGGTTCAGCGGTAACTACCGTGTCGCGTGCAGTGATACCAGAATCGTGGGCAGGGTGGGTAAGGGCTGTGTTACTCGGTAGCCCCCCCCCCCCCCCCAAACCATTCACCGGGCCATCGGACCACCACGCATGCGCGCGCAAGAAGATCTTGCCGTTGATTGGTCGGCGGTCGCGCGCGCATGCGTGGTGACCTGATGGCCCGTAGAATGGGGGGGGGGGGGGGGCTATCGAGTAACACAGCCCTTACCCACCCTGATCGTGGGTTTTCGCTTTCGTTCACGGGCGCAACCCCCACTCCACGACCAAGCGTACCCCCTCCTGGCGCCTTTACCGCACTACACAAGCATATCCGTCCCTCTATCCGTGTGCCTATCGCCCGCACGGTCGCGTAATGGAAATCGCGTACAGGTAAACGAATTTGCAAAGTATGGCGGATCCAACACTCATGACTATTGGATACGTAAAATCGTTAGTTCTTTAACGCTAAATTATTTTAATATCAAACAATCGTTAAAAGCTGCACTGTGGATTCAGCGACCGCCTGAACCCACCCAAGCCGTACCGCGTGGTGATTGTGTGGAGATACGAACAAGAGAGCGACAAAGACAGAAAGGGAGTGGAAAGACAACGGGGGTTAGCTCTGACGCTGTTGCCTTATTTTATGCCAATCAGTAACTTTCAACTAGAGCTGTTGATAGTTTGATACCCGAGTTATCGGGTACCCGCGGGTACCCGTGAGATACCCGGGACCCCCCTTATATACAATATACATATGTACAGGATGTCCGCGGGAACAGTAAACAGCTGGATATTTCCTAACGTATTTGAGATATGTAGAACTCGCTACGCATAGTGAACGGGAACCTCAGGTATACATTGTCGTAAAGGATGTAAAATTTTATTACACGTTGAGCCTAATGAACCAGTTGTTTCGGAAAAACTGGCTAGGCTGAAAAGCCAGAGCGTCTCGATAGAGTCGCGGTTTATGACAGTATTGTCCCGCGAGGCGGCGGTGGAGAAGGGTACGCGCGGGTCCGCAAACGAAGCGAGCTCTCGGAGGTAACAGTTCAGACTACAGAGCGAAGCGAAAATTCATTAATCGTTTATAGTGGGCAATTCCGTATTTTCGAAGACAAAAAGTTTCGCCTCCCCTAGCACCCTTTAGAAACGAGTGCTCGACACCCGAGAACCACGGGGCCATAAAAGACAAGGGTAGCACTAGCCATTATAAGAACAGGAAAATGGGAAATTCTTCATCGGATCTGCACGAAAGTCACATCTGAGAATCGTCTCCTTGTACTTTCACGACGAAAATGATACAAAACCGGACATAATTTGAACGCTATAATTATTAACGACATTACACGTCCGCCTGTTTCTGGTAACAAATGGATCCAGACCTTCGCGTTTACATAGCCAAAAATTCCTAAGGGCGACTGGTTAAAACTCTGTTTAAAAAAAACTGCAAAATGTCAACACTTGAGAGTCACTCTCGCGCGAATGACGCCTACGGTCTCAATACCATAAACAAAACCGTTTGAAAAAGTGTCCTCGCGTATACGCTTCCCAACGTTCTCGAACATTCTTTTGCGTTCCGAAACAATGGCACCCGCGTGCACGTTCGCGAATTTGCCCGTTTTAACCGCCGGATTAGCACTATTCGAATCCCACTTCAGAGATTTATACCCTGCTGTATGCGTGAGAGCAGGGTGTTAATAATTCTTCAGTTAGACAGTCGCAAATGAAGTTACGGTCTAGTATAATCAAGAAGAAAGACACGCGGTTATACAATACACGTTGCACTTGACTCGTTGAGCTTCGGGCCGTATGCAGCCGTGCAAACTCTCTGCCGCCCGTAAACGTATCGTCGCTGTGGCCGTATACTTACACCCTCGCGTAAAGGCACGATTAAACACGTGTAATGCGCATTGCAGAAGACCCTTGAAAGGGTCGATTTCACAGGGGTCGACGCGCAATGAAGGGCCGCGTGGCGTAAGAAGCGTTTGGACAGGATTTTAGCTGTGCACGGCTTTTCACGCGCATTTGCGCGAGTTGCAAATGTTTGACCCTGCCTTTATAACCTAACGCTTTTCCCGCACGTTTGTAAAATTGTGTATCGTATTCCCTTACCTTCGTTTCGCGTACACGATGCTCTTGTTCGTCTGCCATCGACTGATCGACTGATCACGAACGCGATCGCGCGTCGTCGATCAGCTACTTCGCCGGTAACCTAGAGCCCCACAATACATATGTAGGGTAGATCGAGGCGAATCGGATCAAAATAAGAGTTCAGTCTGTTGCAATTAACTTTTGGTACCGAAAATCACTGGCAACCGCCATTCAACTTCTGTACGACACACTTTATTCTCAAAGATACACTTTTCAGTCGGCTCGGTCTGATCGCTAACCGCTTTCTGCCGATTCTCCTTCCGGCCGTTACGTACACCGGCTCTCTCTCTCTCTATCTCTATCTCTCTCTCTCTCTCTCTCTCTCGCTCTTCACGCGCTACTAAAGCCGGGGCCAGACCTGAATGAGTATACGCTGAGCAGGCTGAGCCGCGCACGAATATTCTGATGTGGACGGGTGAAACGGTAGCCCCTGGCGCATGCTTCTACGTCAGAAAGGGTGAGCGTGAACGCATATGCTAGTGTGGACGGGTCATTCGTGGTGACTTGGCGCATGCGACCCGACTCGCGCATGCCGGCGAAGGCACATGGCCTGAGCCGACCGTTGTCGGTTTTCTTCCACAGATCAAAGGGAGTTTGAACTCATTTGAAGTGCATTGCGTTCAGCGTGGAAGATAGAGGCAGAATGTGATACTTTTCTAAAATCCTCGATGTCTCGGATTTTCATGATATTGAAATACATATATGGTAGTCCATATGAAATTAGGGAGGGTTAAGTCCTCATTTTTGCAGATTCGAAATTGTTTAAAAAAAAAAAATCTTCAAAGTTTCCTGGTTTCGGTGATTTTTACGAAACTCCTACAGAAATTATTGAAGGCATAGACTAAATAAATTTAATCCATTGCTAATATTGACATAAACAGATAATCAAAAATTTAAAAATTACATTTTGAATAATAATAATGCAATTAACATATGATAGACTTTAAAGCTCTATTTTACTGAATAATTTGTCTTTCTTTTCTTCACTACATCCTGCATTGTTCTTAATTCATACAGCCAGGTCGACTCGCTGTTGTGTTAAAAAATCACACGAGATTACTCGGGGGGGGGGGGGGGGGGCAGCAATAAGCCTCGTGGAGGGACGCAGGTAGAAAATGAGGTGTCCGCTGCACTGCGCGTGATCCCGCCTGTGACGTCTTCCCTTCGAATTGGAGACTGATCTCTTATCTCTTCAGTATAAGCACGTGCTACAATATCAAAACAAAAGTACGTACTGACATATGCGCTGCGAGAAAACGTGGGTCATAAAGAGAAAATATTACTATGAAGAGGTGAAAACGTTGCGTCTGCAACGAATGCAAGTCCGATTGGTCATAATATAATCTCCCCCCTACGCCTCACCCTTTCTCGCACTGCATACGCCTGTGCCTGATTTTGTTTTGATATTGGAGCGCGTGGTTACTCGAAAGATATGGGATCCGTCTTCAATTCGAGGAGAAGACGACGCAGGCGGGAACCAGGCGTCCCTCCAGCCTGCAGGTGGCGAATTGATGGTGGACAATACTTTTTAATTGCTATATTGGTGACATCTTTCTCATATGCATGAAAGTAATTGTAGTTTTAATATAATTATGAAACATACATTGGGAACACCGTTCCTCGAAAAGGGGGGACTTTCCTTCAGTGACTTCGTTCGTAGAGGAGGAACCCTCTCACCCTTGACGAAGTAGAGGAGGGAAATGCCACATCTGGTTGCCAAAAACTTACCAGGGCCGATCGGCCGGACCGTTTCGCTAAGGTCGCGGTTTATGGCCGTATTGTCCCGCTAGTCGGCGTGGCGATTAACAACAGTACCTACGTGCGGGTCCGAAGCCATCGTACGTACTACCCGGCGACAGAGCAATATACGGATTAACACGGACTGAACAATGTCTAAAATTCTTAAAGACCCCATAAAATCGATTGCCCTTTAGAAATCTGGCAAATAGATGTTGTCGAAACGTTCTTAGAAAAATAATAAATTACCCATCGTAAAGAATGAATGAATTTTTGCCTGGCTCTGAGCCCGCTTTTATCTCGACGCACGTGAGAAAAATGCCACCAATATAGCAACTACAAAGTATTATCCGCTATCAATACGCCTCCTGCAGAGACAGAGGAAGAAAATGTATTGCTCGCTGACTGCACGTGGTTCAAATTAAAGGCGGATCCCTTATCTCTGGAGTATAAACACGCGTTCACTTGAGACTCCCTAATTCCGTAGTTCCTACGTGTCGAACGTATATTTCTAGCAATCTTCTTCGCCAGTTTCGACAGAGTCTCGTGGCTCGCGACAGCTAAGGACAGAAGGACAGAGAGTGTTTAGAGTAGTGCAGACGAAAGGTTTGCCTGCCATGTGACACCGAGGAAGGGACCGCGGGACCCTCGACCAAAGGAAAGTCAGGCTCGCTGCGATGTTCGGGCTCTTCCCAGCCGATGTTGGTAAAGTCCCGCACCATCAAAGGAATGGCTCACCCACATGGGGTAAACAACTGTAGTGGTGCATCCCTGTCCCTCACACCACCATGACTTGTTGTCGTCCTTACAATTGGGGGTGTCAAGTAGTTTAAAGAAGCAAGACAAGGTGGTAATAAACGAAGAGTGTCCCACAGACCTTTCCAATGTATATACCTACGCCTACGGTTCGAAATGTCTACGGGACTCACGGAAGTATCACGGAATAACCTGTACCACGGATTTATCCGAGTTTACCCTATGTTTGTTTTAACATGATACCGATTTCACGACCTTTCTACTTTCCAAACTGGTAAGATGTCTTGCGGGGGGGGCCCAGGAAGAAAAATCAAACACATGGAGGGAAAAACTGTACGGGCTGCCTTGTCTGCCATACCTGGTACGGGGTACCAGGTGGCAACTCTTTGACACGCGTCGGTGGACAATCACTCTGTATTGGTAAACGGGATGACTCGGAGGGTTGAGCTGTCTGTTTATTTAGCTAACTATGTATCACACCATCTTTACGACTGCGGAGTGGGCTAAGTTAAGCACAGAAGTTGGTGAAGAAAGATACAATGGCACTTTCGACCCCTCCGCATGCGTCATGCGTGCGCGCTCAGCGTGCTCAGCGTATACGCATTCAGGTCTGGCCCCGGCTAATGGGTCATTCCACGCGAAGTCGGACACTTTTCGGAGTAACATTTCGGATTTTGGTGCAACTTGGATATATTGTAATCTTTAGGGGTATATAAACATATCTCGAAGGATTTTTCGAAATGTCAAAAATTGTGGATGTTACAGCTGTTTGAAATGTAGTGTTTACTATTTTTTAAAAAATTATAACTGTTGAACTAATGAACTGATAAAAATGACCTTTTGGGTGCTTACAGCGCAGATATAAGAGTACCTAATAAAAATTGTTTCACTTAATAAAAACGAATATTTGACCATTTATTTAGCAATTGTTCTTAAAAAATGCAATTTTATAATTGAAGGCATCTTTTTAAAAATTTGGAAAAAGTAGGAGGATAAAGCCCTGTTTTTCCTCTTTACGGACATGTTTTGAAAAACGTTGTCGTTTTAAAATTGGTCAAATGAAAATTAATTGAATGTAACGCTGCGTCGCCCAGCACCGGCTCGAGTGGTCGGGCCGTGCGGTACTCGCAGCGGCCAAGCGGCTATATCTGCTATTCTTATACAGTATTCTCGCAAATGATAAGTATTTGTAAAAAAATGAAAGAGGAAAACTTTGACTGTTTTTTATACCCAACATAATACAGTATCTCAATTTTTGGTGTTCGCAATATTTTCCTTGAAACGAGGGTGACCTTCAGTTTTTTAAATGGAATGCTATATACTTGATTACCCAAAATGAAAGTGACTGTCAAGACAAATTCAACCATATGGTATACTATTACCTTCGAAGCCACACAAGGTTATAAACATATTGAAATAGTAGTTTCAGTTTCTATCTTTCATTCCTAACCTTGTGTGGCCTCTTTCATTTTTTTACAAATACTTATCATTTACGAGAATACTGTATAAGAATAGCAGATATAGCCGCTTGGCCGCTGCGAGTATATGTATACCGCACGGCCCGACCAGTCGAGCCGGTGCTGGGCGACGCAGCGTTACATTCAATTAATTTTCATTTGACCAATTTTAAAACGACAACGTTTTTCAAAACATGTCCGTAAAGAGGAAAAACAGTGCTTTATCCTCCTACTTTTTCCAAATTTTTAAAAAGGTGCCTTCAACTATAAAATTGCATTTTTTAAGAACAATTTCTAAATAAATGGTCAAATATTCGTTTTTATTAAGTGAAACAATTTTTATTAGGTACTCTTATATCTGCGCTGTAAGCACCCAAAAGGTCATTTTTATCAGTTCATTAGTTCAACAGTTATAATTTTTTAAAAAATAGTAAACACTACATTTCAAACAGCTGTAACATCCACAATTTTTGACATTTCGAAAAATCCTTCGAGATATGTTTATATACCCCTAAAGATTACAATATATCCAAGTTGCACCAAAATCCGAAATGTTACTCCGAAAAGTGTCCGACTTCGCGTGGAATGACCCTAATGTAAGCCAAACCCGCGAAATTCGTACTACAAGTAGAGCTGTTTAAAACCCGAGTCGAGCCAGGTACCCAAAAGAACCGAGCGGTTCGGATAGAACCAAACATCAGCGGAAGCAAGAAACTAACCGTATCCACGCGCGAAAAATACTTACCTGTGAGAGTCTGGTTGCCAGATGTGTAGCTTGGCTATAGCCCGACTCACCCAGGACCTCGGGGGAAAAACCCGAGAGTATGCCGACAAGCGAAACTTCCTTTACCTGCGAACGGAGGCATGATAGCGACGAAGCCGCTACACGTTATTACAGTATGTTGGAATTTAGTGATGGGACTGATACCATATCCATACATATCGATACCGTTCTACAAATTCAGATCTGGTCTTGACACATATCAAACTCGAAGGTATCAAAAGGATTCGATATTTCTTATTTTGAGAAGTTAAATTCGTTTATTCGTTTACAATCGGGCATAACTTATTTCCGAATCATTCATCCGGAAACATTTGCCTACCTGATCTGGAAATAGGGGGCAATCGACAACGTGCCGCTTTTTTTTTCGGAGTTCGACTTTCTTCGCTTCGGGTTAAGCCGTATATTGATCTGTCGACATTTAGTAAGCATCCGTACCCGCGTGTACCCTTGTTCACCAGTGACTCACAGGACAATACCGTCATAAACCGCGACCCTGGCGTGACGCTCCGTCCGATCATCGCGGCTATTTTTTGGGACCAGCAGGCTGTGCTTTTCCTCCACGTCGTCAGGACGGTGAGGGTACCTACCTGTTCCATCGACGAATTCACAGAGGGGAGACCCTCCTCTTCCGCAAAAGTGCAATCAATTAGAATTGTAAGCTTCCAAAATTATGGAGATCCCGCCTATTCCGAGTTTACCTTCTGGACTAGCTTGTGGCTAGCGATAACTCTCTTGCTTAATATTAATTATGGCGAGTGATAAAGTACCGGGCAGCACGCGTACCATCACATTAATTGGGTCTTAAGGTGAAATCAGACGGCACGTGGATCGCTCAGGATCGCCCAGGCTCGCGAATCGGCGAGCCATGAGCGTTCTCACGGAAAATAATGAAGGAAATTCCATGAAAAATTAATTCCTATAACCTCAAGCTAATTTCGTTAATAATAGTCCGATTTACATGAAATTTTGCATGATTTTCATCGGAAAAATATAAGGAATCCATCATTATCACTTCCATATCGATACAATAACTGTGCAGGCCGGCCGGACCGTGTGTTTAGACCTTAAAGGTCTGCGCACACATATCCGTTCCGTGTCGGTTCCGTTCCGGCGTGCCAGTGGTAAGAAGAAGAGGGGCGTAGAGGGTCTCTTCTTCTTACCACCGGCACGCCGGAACGGAACTAATACCAAACGGATATGTGTGCGCAGACCTTTAAGGTCTAAACACACATATCCGTTCCGTCTCAGTTCCGTGTCAGTGTGCCATTGGTAAGAAAAAGAGGGGCGTAGAGGGTCTCTTCTTCTTACCACTGGCACACTGACACGGAACTGAGACGGAACGGATATGTGTGCGCAGACCTTTAATCTGCCCTAGGGCAGTCGGTGTGCCCTCGAGCTCGACCGTGATATGCTCACTCCCCACCACTCGGTACAAGGTCTCGTGGTGGAGAACACTCTATGACTGCAGAGGTCGTATGCCCATTCTGTTTTCTCCAAGGAAAATATGGTATTGTCTCTAGCTTCCCATTGTTGCCCCAACACGGTCACCAGAAAGGCCCAGTTTATGCTTTTATGACACCCCCGACAGCCAAATGATCGCTTGGCCGCGACTTACGTACACAGCTCCGTCACTGTGTGCGTTAGCGACCTCAAGCGGTGTGTTAAAATTGACACACGCACAGGATACGGAGGGTCAATTGAGATTTGAAAAATATTTAAATTTTTGTATGCAAGAATAATAATTTTGTTCACAGTTATAATGATAGCAGTAAGAAGGCTTTAAAAAAGTTTGTTGCTGGCGAACATGATTCTGGCTGTCGTAGTCATCGGAAACAAAAATCGCAAAATGTTTCTTAATCTATGCTCAGCTCGAGCTGGAATGTGCGCTCGTGCCCGGAATTGGAGGTCCTGTGCACCCCTGGCTTAGTCGCAAAGAACCGAAGAAATTTCGCTTCAAAAATACCAAATTGCCAGCTGTAAATCGCCTGCCCCGGCAGGACTGTTTAGCTTACGCACCCCCTTTCGAAGCCAGATACAGCGTAAATCTCCACCGTAAAACCCTCGAAAGTAGAACAGCATGGGCCCATCCGCCCTTGACTATACTTATATACCTATTAAAAATCACGTTGACTGGAACAGTTTGTACATACTACTAATATGCAGAGTTGTGCAGAATTACAATTGAATTACTCCATGAATTATAATTACAAAATAATTCAATTACATTGTAATTCGTAATTCAGATCTCGCATTCAATTAAAATACATACATCGTATCTCGTAATTGCAATGTATTTGCAATTGTAATTGCATAGTACAATGTAATTGAATTATAATTACGATTTAAGAGGTAACCAAATTGAGAGCTAATGAGAGGTGGGAAAGAAATGTGTAGGTAAATGTTTCGAATAGAAAAAAATTACTATGAGTGCAGAATATGGTATTATTCATAAATTTATAATATATAAAGAGAAATAAACTCTTTTGTTACATTTTTTCCACTTTTTTCTCACTTCTTCAGAGTTTTGAGCTGTAATTTAATTACATTGTATTTCAATTACATCGTAATTCAATCACACGCACAATTACAGTAATTAGTAATTTAATAAATTGAAAAGTTTGAATTATGTATATGCACAAAACCCTTATGTTAGAAAAAAGAATAATATTTACTTAAAAAGGAATACTGGACATAACCCATGTTTCTCAACGATCCCCGTTAAAAAGTATCGAGGCAATTTTGAGGTACATATAACTTGCAGCGACAAAGTTTTTCCTTAATATACAAAGAAGATTTTCACCAATTTTCACACTGATTAATAAAGAATTGTAAAAAATATGTCGATATATATAAATCTCGCGCGCCACCAACAGCCAACAGCCGCGTCTAATGCGCTACATAGTAGATTTAGCACTCGCGAGATTCATATATATCGGCATATCTTCTACAATTACTTATTAATCAGTGTGAAAATTGGTGAAAATCTTCTTTGTATATTAAGGAGAAACATTGTCGCTGCAAGTTATATGCACCTCAAAATTGCCTCGATACTTTTTAACGGCGAACGTTGAGAAACATGGGTTATGTCCAGCATTCCTTTTTAATTAAATATTAGTACTTTTTTTAACATAAGGGTTTTGTGCATACATTTCACGACTTCGCTAGAGTTACCTGAAGTTATGTTTTAAGTCTCATAACGATCCCTTAATATTTACTCAAGTTATCGCAATTTATGTTTAAAGAAATAATGATTTTGGACGATGAAAAATTCTTTGTTTAAAATTTTTACCTCGAATAGTAATGATTGGATAAACAAACTGTAAATAGAAAAAAGATGTGTCGTGACGAGATTTACAACGATATATTTATTAAAATTCAGTTTAATAACATTTAATTTTCCAATCTTTCTTAGCGTTTGGACAATAATTCTTCCCATTTTCCAGCGCTAGTCCCCTTATTGCATCCAACCCTTCGATTAACAATTACTTCCGCGATACAGTCCACAGTGTATTTGGACGCTAAACGAGGTGTGATATTCCCTGGACAGTTTAAACTTTTGCCCACAAAAAAAAACGGGTTTTCAGCCCACTGTGCGCCGCACGCAAAGACGCCTAGACCTGACCTGTGATTTTTCCAATGTTAGCGGGCTCGCGCCGCCGACGACCCTCACGATTTCCTGTCTCTGCTTATTGTCAGCCCCCTGTGACTCAGGTCGTTGCCAACACGTGCAATGCAGATTTGCGGAAAAGACGGTCGGTCACTGTGAGGTGAAAGTTTTAAGACTCAACCCCCTGAAACACAAACTCCCCTTAATTTCACGTGAACAACGTCATATTCGATTTTGAACAGAATCCCAGACATCGAATTAAAAAAGCGATCAATTTGGCGCGGCATTAGGCACTCTAAAGGCCGCCATACACGCTCATTCTTGCCCGTTCGATTTACAGACTTGCAAACAGTCAAAAGTTGTAATGCAACACGGAACGCGTGTGTCAATTGTTTGGCATGAACGGAATCACCGCGAGGTTGATTTATCTGGGTCCCGATTTGCCGCAAATCAAAATTAACGGGAAGTGCGGGCCACCGGCAGACAGATTTAAAATTATTGACACGTATAATTTGTTGAGAGGCTTTATCGAATCGCACAAAGAAAATCAATGCATTTGGAAAATTAAATCTAAAGATTGTTTGGACAAAAATAAAAAAAACTGTTTATAATATCTTAAAAAATAAATTAAAGGAATTAGATCAGGATACGAATAAAGATGCAGTAGTAATTCTGCGCTTTTCAGTAATGGCACTCTCTTCTTTGACCACTACTGTACTCGAGATCATTGCTTCTTTTTATTAGCGTTTTTTCCGGGTTTAAAGGGCCGATTTTTCAGCCGATTTCGTGATCTCTTTTCTGGGCGACGAAGAAAGATACGACATTGATGCCTCGTATACCTACACTTTCATTCATCTTTTGGCAGTTTAAAATCATGAAGGATGATTTAAAATCTTTACAACTCTCAGAATTATAAGCGTCGTCATCCGAACACATCCTTGTTGACTTGTCCCAAGACCAGCGGCTTTTCCATTGGGCAGAAAAAAGAGAACCGAAGGTTTTTTTAATCCTTACGAGTGTCGCTATCGCCCTTACCACGACCAGAAATTTGAAAAAAATCTACAAAATGGAAGTCGGTTAAAGATAAAATACATTTTCTCATGCAGTTTTTTAACTTTTAGGTGGCTCAAAAAACATCGATGTTCAGAAAATATTGATCTGATTTCTGTAGTGGCGATAGCGACACTCATAAGGATTAAAAAAACGTTTGGTTCAATATTTTCTGCTTGTCTGTTTCAAAGAGCTTTTCTGGAAATTCTTCAGAGGTATCCTGGAGTATATCCGTCGGCAGGATGAGGGTTGTGCCGCGTAGTGGGGGGTGGCGAGGATTCCTTGTAGCCTACAGGTAGTAAGGAAACTGCGGCAGTTATCGCAGAACCATCCACGGGGACGCACGCTATTTTTCGCTTACTTTTCATACGTTTTTAACATATTTTTTCATTTTATTGTTAGTCTGTAGTTTATTCCTAGTTTATTTCTTATACATACTTAGTTATAGTGTATTTTATTGTGTTTTTCTTGTATTTCTATCGTATTTCTATCGTATTTTTATCGTGTTTTATCGTATTTTTATCGTGTTTTATCGTATTTTTATCGTGTTTTATCGTATTTTTATCGTGTTTTTGTCGTGTTTTATCGTATTTTTATCGTGTTTTTGTCGTATTTTTTTATAGTATTTTTATTTTGTTTTTTTTATTAGTAGTCTACGTATTTAAAGTTAGTGTGTTTAGTGTGCTTCTTTGGCGTTTGGTTTGGAATACATACATATATTCTGCAGGTAAGTTCTAAATCTCTATATTTCTGAAACCAGTGTTGCATTTTGTTTTTTTTCTACATTACAGTCAGCTTATTTCTATTTTTTTCATTCCTTTAATAATGACTGGCAAATTGAAATTGAATAAGTACTATATGTGTGCTAACAAGATCACATAATCGTTCCGTTCAGGAAGCCAGAACATCATTAGATGCTAGTTCTTCGCATTTAACATCTGCAATCCATTTTTTTAGAACCCCACTAGTGATGTTTAACCTGGAACTAGTTCACAATCATTTTCACATTTAACATCTTGTCCTTATCTTCTCATTACCAATATACTTAAATATACTTATATGTTTCACTTGGCACAAGTTCGCAATCTTCTTCCAATATCACCGCAAGTAATGTAGAATTTTCTCCGAATTTAGAAGATATTCAGAATTTTGCCTCCTTCGAAAATTCACAGATTTCTCAAGAATTTTCAACTGAATTGAGTAGTCCTAATTCAGCTTCTTCATTGGCAGAGTGGGCTGTATCACATCAAATTTCACATCGAACAATAAATTATGTACTCCACATTTTAAAAAGATCGGTTTCCAGCACTTTACATGCCAGAACCCAGAATCTTTTTAACATGTTTTGTTTCACGAATACTTGTGTATACAGGATTAGAAATGGCGCATACGGGTTGGCTCATCGTCGAATTCATTGGCGATGAATCGGTATCTGAAGTACCCTCTGATTGGGTGGTAGGAGGAGGCTTTTGCTATTGGCCGCCGTACAAACCAAGCCGCGTGACAGCGGCAATCAAAAACTGTGAACTGCGTGACGAATCGTGGGAGAAGCTCGCCGTATCGGTCTTTCCTGGTGGAATCTGTTGTACGTTGAAATTATTATTGTATTTACTTATTAATTGTAGTACTAATTATTGACTAATTATTATATCCATTAATTACTAATGTGTTCATCCAGATGATTATGCCACGGCGAGGGCCAAGGCACGAAGAGCTGAAGATACCAGCGATCTTCAGTCGGACATGGAGGTAACAAAGCGGAAGATCGTACCAAAAAGGTTTTCCAGCAGTGAGGAGTCTGGGCCTGACCAGACGCCGTGGATGTCCCAGACTCCTCGGATCATTGGAAACTCAACGTCGCTGTTACCCCCACCTCCAAAAATGAAGAAACCATTCACACGATTAGGTGTGTAAATATGCTACATAAAAATTATGATTACCTAATACAATCTTTCAATTCCCTTTACGCTACTTTGCACTCAGTTTCATCATATTATTTCTGTTGACGTTATCTTCTGTCCGAGGCGTTTTGTGTCAAAAATCGCGTTGTGTCACAGATTCCCTTGTTAAAAATGCCTCTTCTTCCGTAATACTCTGTGTACAAATTCCATCTTGCAGCGATGTGGTTGCCAGCATCTGCCCTTGTGGATTAGTAACAATACATTTTTCACATTTTTCTTACGCTTTATTTGCAGTAAATAGATGCGTTTTGGATGTGTCCACAATTCTGCTTCCTTACCTCAAGAATTATTATGTTCGCTTTCGTACAGGCCGTTCCTTCGAAGCAACCCCACAAGTTCTCGCTTTATAAATACGCTTGCACAGCAAGGTCTAAAGATTTCGAACTGGCGTAATTTTCACGGCCAATTACCTTGTCCTTAGAAGGGTTCTATATCGTAAGCAGTCCCGACAACGCTTGGGGGGTTATGTTTGCACGTCTTTGTACTTGAAACTAAGTACTTGTGTAAATAATTCCTAATACTACCCTAATTCTTGGGTACCGAATTTAATGCAGTAGAAAGTTTCCACAGAAATCCGATGTAATTTTTGCACGTGCTAGAACTAGAAAATGTACGACAAGTCTTCCTTGCCAAATATACTCGAAGAGTTAAATACATGCAAGGCGCTTTCGTTAAAACCGGGCTTGCCAGAGATACATAGGGACGCACTCACGCAAACAGATACGCGCTACGTCATAAGTCATAACTCGCCCCTGCTTTTTTCCACCCGAGGTACCCCTAATTAAAACACTGACCAAAGAGGAGATATAATAAGAGGCGTCACTTCGGGCGGAACCTGTCAAGTCCTTACTTGACCTTGGCATTTAAATTGGTTGTCTATTTGAGCGGGATATTCAAATCGACTAAATGTACCTTGCCGCAGTTTGCTGATTATTGCCGATGTTTACCGATCATTGCCGAATGGGCATTTAAATTGGTTGTCTAGTGATTTCCCTAGTTTATTTCTGTCCTTGTCGAGTGACGCCTCGTATTGTATCTCCTCTTTGCACTGACGAGGGCGCGAGATATAAAATATATATACGTTTAATGTTTGCAGCAGATTTCTTTAACAAAAATAATTTTGGTTTTTAGACGAAACAGCATCCCCCAGCACCAGCTATGAAAGCCAGGGGAGTTTTTCATTAAATAACATTCAAATTGGTAAGTCATGTGCATAAAGATAATTCTATTCTATGCGGAAATAGTTTTTTATCATGGAAAGTTACAGTGAAACAATATAAGATGTAATAAATAATTTTCAGAAAACATAGATGCAGGCCCCAGTGGCAGTAGCAGCGACACGACTGATGGGTTGTTGAGAAGTATAATTGAACAGAACCGTAAAATAATGCAGCAAAACAATTTGCTGAAGACATTGTTAATAGAAACAATGGAGCGGGTGAAAACCCTGGAGAATAAGCCAGCAGTTGTTCATGAAAAGCAATCATTTCTGCTCAAATTTCAATATTTGCAATTCCCAATCGACTCCGTTGAAAAGGTGAAGGAACTAGAAGAAATTTTGCAGAACCCAAATAATTTCCAAGATGCAGTAAGTAAAATATCATCTTTGTTAATATTATAACAAATCACTGCTCGGTTAAATTAAAATGAGTTTACGTTATTCTCCAATCTAGTAGTCCGATGTATGTTCCTACATATGTCGTGTGTCGTGTCTTATCAATTTATTGGTACTACATTCATAAAGATATAATGAAAAAATTGTGGAAATCAACATTTCCGACATTGAACTCTCTCTCTCTCTCTCTCTCTCTCTCTCTCTCTCTCTCTCTCTCTCTCTCTCTCTCTCTCTCTCTCTCTCTCTCTCTGTACTCCAACCTGTAGGATAAGCCATTTTAATTTAGCCAAGCTAATAATTTTTCAATTATAGGTAAATGAATTTGCAAAATTTGGGGGAGCAAATATATACGATCATATTAAAAGGGTTTTGAGCTCCGTCATCACGAATGATTTGGCCCTGCTGTTCAGTTGGCTGGGGAGGCAGGGGAAGCAGCCCTTCAATAAACTAAAATTAACACAAGTCGTTATAGGTATGTAATTATCACCCAAATTTCACCATAGCTAATACTGATTAATGTAGAATTATATATATATATATATGTAACATCTTATTGAAATTCTTGTTTAAGATGCTGCGGACAAGGGGAAAATATGTTTAACGAAGAAGGAAGCGGAGTCCTCCATACAGAAGTGGCTAAAGCGGGCGTGCGACAGGAAAGCGGCGCAAAAATAAATGTACCATAACCAAGTCTGCCGGCATATCCGGTGCCGTCTGTGTCCGCATTCAACTACGGTTCTGCCGGCAGATGAACGGCAGATCTGGGCAGATCCGCAGCGGATCCTGCTGCCCGTCTGACATATAGTCACTATAATAAGAGTCTGGTCTCGAGAAGGCCACTTTTTGATTGGTCCACCATTTTTGATCGAAATCCTGCGAGAGAGAAAGGGATATACACCATTTCACGCTTAACCACTCTTAACAACTCTTACGTTTATGGCGGTATTTTACTATCTATTAATCTGAAAATGTGCATTTGGGTTTTTGATTGGCCCGTCATTTTTCATC
Source organism: Andrena fulva (assembly GCA_946251845.1). NCBI lineage: Eukaryota > Metazoa > Arthropoda > Insecta > Hymenoptera > Andrenidae > Andrena > Andrena fulva. The sequence goes on along the minus strand of OX276331.1, from coordinate 27,262,197 downwards.
TATTCCCGCTGATTTTTAAATCTGTCAATTATACCAAGATAATGAAGATACAAAGCATAAAACCAAATCTTGTGTTCTATTTGATATATGTTATTTTATTATACTGATTTAAATGCGAAATAAACAGAAGTAAAATGTTGCCATAAACGTAAGAGTTGTTAAGAGTGGTGAAGAGTGAAATGGTGTATATCTCTTTCTCTCTCGTGGGATTTCGATCAAACATGGCGGACTATCACTCGTGTCCAGACTCTTATTATAGTGTCTCTATATAGTCTGACATCCAAAATCCAATGTTGATGCGGCAATTCCACTCTGTAAAGGAAGGAATACCAGGGTAGATGTCCCAATTACCGTGCCCTGTACCTATTACCGTGCCTTTATACTTAAAGAAGCTTTAATTGTTTAAAAATGCAACCTACTCGTTTGTAACACATACATTAATAGTATAACTTAATTAAAAAAATTTCTTTCCTTAGTTATGTATGCGAGTTTTTTTGTACGGCTTATTGGGCTTCCAGTGTCTTTAAATGTATATTCTGTACATTTTGTATAATTTGCATACTTACATGTGCATGACCTATCTATACTTCTCATGTAAGTGCATTCTGCATTCATTGCGTGCGTAAGGTCATCTAGATATAGAAATATAACACACACACACACACCATAAAATAAAACATATAATAACACAAGTATTGTATAAGTATACCTTCTTAAATATTTGTAAACACACTGTGAATTATATATTTTATACAAAGCATGGTATGTAATAGTAATAATTATAAAAAAAGAAATATATATGTGTCCAACTGAGAGCCTCCTTGTTTTTTCAAGTATCTGTAAAGAAATTTTAAATAAATAAATAATGAAAATTAATTTTTAACGAGTCTGATTTCATTTTGATAACCCTTTGTTTTATTAAATTTATATTATAATTAATTTGTATTTATAACCATCGTAAATACGCCATTAATGGCGATTTTTAAACAGCTGCATTTGACCTAATTTATCGATAATTAAGACGCCTGTGAGTCCTAATCCAGGCCCGTTTAAGGCGTCTTTAAGGCGCCTATTCCAGGCGCCTTTAAGACGCCTGTTCCAAGCGCCTTTTAGGCGCCTTTAAGACGCCTGAATTAGGACTCACAGGCGTCTTAAAGGCGCCTTTAAGGCGTCCCGTTTGGTAACATCAGGCGCTCCGAAGGCGCATATTGGACGCTCGTAGGACACTCGCGGCGCCTTTAAGGCGCCTCGAGTGCCTGGGACCAGGCGCCTGAAAGGCGCCTTAAAGGCGCCTGTGTGCTGTGTGGGAATTAAAGTGTTGGAAAAATATAATTCTTTCTGACTCGCTTGTTGGTTGCATGAAAATACTATAGAATACTGTAGAATACGTCGATTACGTCGAAAACTACATATAAACGTCACTTTCCTAACCCCAAAAAAGTATTCAAAAGCGTGGAATTACTTATTGTTTTGTAATTGTTTAGATAATAACTAATAAAAATGAATCGTGAAAGGTAAAGTAATTAGAAATAAATGTACGATAATAAATAAAATTTATTTGAATTGAAAATTATGCAAATAAAAATATCCGTTTCAGAAAAAATGAAATTGATAAGTTATTATCAAATTTATTTTTTGGGTGCAACATCCCTTCCAATGTGGTGAAAGTAAACAAATTATATTTATTATTCTATATTGGGAAACTTAGTGGAGACGTGGCCTAAATTTCAGCCCTCTGGTGGTAAGTTGGCAAACTATTGAAAATAGGGCCGGATCCCACCAAACATTCCGAATAAGTATTTATTGATTGAAGAAGTAAAAATTTAGTGTTCAAACAAATTTAAAAACACTCGTTTTTCAGAACATGTCTATTTAAACACTGATAATCATATGGACTTCGACGGATTTAGACCTAATCTCAGTAGTTCCATTTTCTGTCACTAGTTGGCGTATCGAAATTCTTGGTTTCCCAATGCGTTTCTTTTACTAACCTTTCAATATCCATTTTTCGTCAGTGTAACTTAATTTAATTTAATTTTTTTAATCAGAATTATAATTATTAATAAATTGGCACTTCTTCATAACCTATACGAAAAATGTTTTATAGGTTAGTTATTTTCATTTCAGATATACGACATTTACGACACATTTACGACACATTTACGACATTTACGACATTTACGACATTTACGACATTTAAGACACGTGTCGTGTATTAAATCGAAAATTCGTGTCTTTACCCATCACTGCTCATAGGCGTGTAGAAAATAAAAATGTGAATATTGAAAAACATTTTTTGGAATATATAAATGTACAAAGGTTCTAATGAGACAAGAGTGATACAATTTAATATTTTGTTATGAACATACGTTCTTATTGATAAATAATTAAATATTATTTGTTGGGACATAGAGTCGTGATTGAATGCTGATATACCGCTGGGTAATTCCGTGTCAAATGGCTCATCTTTCGCACTCGATGTCAGAGGTTATGATAAAATTGAAATATGATGTGATCCACTTGAAATTAAGGGGACTTTAAGACTTTGAAATTGAGACTTTAAGTCATGATTTTTCTGGTTTCGAATTTGTTTAAAAAACACGGATATTAAAGTTCGCAAATTTTTATCTATTTTCGTGAAAGGCATTATAAACGAATTTTTATTTTTATAACTGTCAACAGGCCCGGATTAAAGGGGGGGCTAGGGTGGGCTGCAGCCCCGGGCCCCACTTTCCAGGGGGGCCCCGTTCTAAGCATTCAGTTCTAAGCAATTTAAACTCGTTATTGTTTAAATTTTTGTTCCCCCCCCCCCCCCCGCTTTTCAACCACGGGGCCCCTCGAAGGTTGGATAGCCCCGGGCCCCAAAAATCTTAATCCGGGCCTGACTGTCAACCGTGTGGAGTTCATTCTTTTTTTATTTTGATACAAAGGTATTGTACTTTTTGAATATTTTTTCACCGAATGGCCGTTTTTGCATCATTTAAATAATAAACAAATTCTTGTTTTGCAAACGGGACTTTGAAATTGCGTTTTTAAAAATCTTACAGAATATTATGGTATTTAGCATTGGTCAATGATATTTTCTTCACAATAATCCCCGATTATTTATTAAGTAAAAGTGTCATTGTGCAATAGAGAGTACATGAATTTTAAAGTGACCGTGCTAGAAAAAGCGTTACATCATAGAGAAATTTTAAAAAAATTTGGCAAATATTTTTTTAGGATTTTGCGTTGAAACAGAAATTTGCAAAGCAACAATTTGTTAGAGTTTCATATTATAAAGACAATTTTTCAGTCTAAAATAAAAATTCATTCATACAGCCCATTTTCACCAAACTGGACAAAAAAAATTGCAAACTTCAACGTCCTGTATTATTTAAATAAATTCGAAACGGCCGAAAAGATGAAACAAATCCTTCACAGTTTCACATGGACTACTTTATATTTCAATGTTACAAAAATCCCTGAACTCAGGGGTCACAAGTGACCCATTCGGCGTGGAATAACTCCGCTGTTTTTAGGACCAAATTAATAATGTAGGGGCTGGCTAAAGTAAAGTCTTTGGTAATAATGAATGAGATTTGAATTATTTATGAACAGAAAGTCTGTATATAAGTACAGCAGGGAATAATTTATATTAAGAACAATAGATATTAGCTAACGTAAGTATAACTGTACTTGAACGAAACCGATGTGTCCTTCGCCACAGTTATCGATCGCATAACCGTTAAGCATTTTACGAAACTGTGCAATTTTTCTTTTTTACAATAGTATGTAACGGAAGATACTCTTCAGGTGGGCTTTTGAAAACGGAAGTAGTCTTGGTTAAAGAGTCTAAAGAAAGAAAAAGTAGCAAAAAGCCTCAAAGTGATTAATTGAGCTTTTTACCTGATTGTGAAAGAAAAAGGCAAACGCCAATCTGTCACGATGCGAAAGGACTGATTATAGCTGGTAAAGGGTAAAAAATGGATGGCAAAACCGCTGTTTAAGGGACGACAAGAAAGGGTGGCTCGATTTGGCCATGTAGGTATCCCTGGGTTCTCAGCAATTTACATGGTTAAGTAGAGGGCGCCACTGGGGCACACCTGCGTGTAACAAAATCAAGTAAAGAAATACGAAATATATACTTAGGTATCTATGTTATTTTATGTCATCCTTTGTAACGTTGCACGAAATCTGCTTTCCTCTTTGCATCAGTGTAAAATGTTGTCATTCAGAAATAAATATCCCATGAGGAAATGTTAAAAAATAAATATGAAATTTGAAAAGGAAGAGAGTGTAATATTAGAGGGACTAACGCACATTTTTTGCGAAATAGAGTTAGTACTGATAGGAAAAATTCATTTTTTTTTTTAATGTGGGTTAGCCCGTTTTTGCTCTCTACTTTTGTTAACGTCTACTTTTGTGAAGCATATTTTAAATATAAGTCATAATTTAGTTAACTGTGAGGATCATGCTAGAAGAAGAATATTAGTAGATCAAAGGCTTCCTTATATGTTGCAATTGCAAATTGAAACTCGAAATCTGTTAGAATTTAAAAAGTAAAATTATTATTACATTACTGTGCAATAAATTATATTTACTAAATATGTTGTTGGAGGAAGACGAAAATTGTATCTGCAATACGCGTCAAGAAAATTATTATCCAAAGGTGTTAATTATGAAATTGAAATAATATTATACCCAGGGTTGCCACCTCTCCGGTTTTGGCCCGGAGACTCCGGGTTTTGAAGCAAATCTCCGGGCTCTGGTTTTACTGGAAAAATCTCCGGGTTGTGGAAAAAAATGAGATAATAAGAAATTGTAGTATTATACAATGGTATCAATTTTGTATACAATAAAAGTTATTAATTAAAAAAACAGATACTTTCAAATTCTGAATTGTTTGGATTTAAAAGAATTGCACATCTGTTTTCCGGATATTCGAGAACAAAACTTTTTTGCTCTTTCCATCTCCGGGTATATATTCGAATCTCCGGGTTGGAATGTGTGGCACTCCGGGATTTATATGGTGATAAGGTGGCAACCCTGATTATACCCCGTAAATTGTTTAAATACAGCGTTGGTTATTACACTGTCCAACACGATTTTTGGTCTGCAATATCCGCTGGGTGATTCTTATAGAGTTTTTCGCCCTGAACACGAATCCGCAAGCAGAAATGCTATATCACACTCAGTTTTTGAGAAAATCGATTTTGAAAAAAACTGCAAATTTTCAACTTTGAACATTTTTTGTGTTGAAACGGTAATAGTTATTCGGTTGCTCGTTGCGTCAAATTATTCTACGAACCCTCCCGAATACAAAGATATAAGTTATTATTGCATTATGATCATTTAAATTTGTTTAAACAACGACCAAAGGGAAAATGACACCCGAAATGCACCCATTTTTGAAGATATCTTTCAATTTATTTTCAAAACTAAGGGTCCAGGAAAAAATCTGACCATTCCACGCGATGCAGCAGACATTTTTCCTTCGGAACTCATCAACAAAACTGGCAAGTCACGTTTTGTTTTCAATACAGAAGCAAAAGAGTTTGGCAAAACGCGCGGTGTCGACAGTGGTAGTCAACGGCGGCGCGCGGTACACTGCCGCTCAACGTAACACAATCGCTTAACGCGCTTGAGTACCACTGTTGGCACCGCGCGTTTTGCCAAACTATTTCGCTTCTGTATTGAAAACAAAACGTGACTTACCACTTCTGTTGATGCTTTCCAGAGGAAAAATGTCTGCTGCATCGCGTGGAGTAGTCAGATTTTTTCTAAGACCCTTAGTTTTGGAAATAAATTGAAAGATAACTTCAAAAATGGGTGCATTTCGGGTGTCATTTTCCCTTTGATCGTTGTTTAAACAAATTTAAATGATCATAATGCAATAATAACTCATATCGTTGTATTCGGGAGGGTTCGTAGAATAATTTGACGCAACGAGGAACCGAATAACTATTACCGTTTCGACACAAAAAATGTTCAAAGTTGAAAATTTGCAGTTTTTTTCAAAATCGAATTCCTCAAAAACTGAGGGTGATGGCGATAAACGGTTTGCGGATTCGTGTTCAGGGCGCAAAACTCTACAAGAATCACCCAGTGGATATTGCGGAACAGAAAAAAAGTTTCATTTTGTTGGACTGTGTTATTTTACGAAGTAGATTTCCAATTAAACGACATTTATCGAATCTTATAGTTCAGTAATGGAATTATTAAATTCTAAGTAATATTTTCGTTTGAATCCTACATAGAATACTTGCAAGCAGCATTAAGTCGAACGTGTTTGTCACTACTATTTTTGTATTAACATATTTCTTTACATATTCCTGAAAAATTCAATTTGAACCTGTGTTTACATTGGTCCAGTAGTATTCCAGTGCATCGATCCAACCGAGCACCGGAATAATGCAAACAGTGTTTCAATAAATTCCAGTACAGTTCCGTCCAGCAAGTAATCCAGTCGAACGACTGGATCGAATGTCTACTTCAGTCCCCCACCACCGAGGGCACAACATTCCAGCGTAACTGGACTGGTCTAGACGGCTCAGTCCAGTGCTGGCTGAAGCGTAGTACCGTGTAAACGTGTTTGTGTTTCTAATGAAAAATGGCGAAGAAATTAAACGAAGACCAAACTTTTAAGTTCGTTACTCTGTACAGAGAGCATCAGTGCTTATGGGACATCGCGTCAGAAAATTATAAAAAGAAGTATATGCGCGTAGCCGCGATGAAAAAGATTTGCGAATATATGGCAATTGAAGGTTTCGGCGTGGAAGCTGTTAAAAATAAAATAAAGTCCATTCGATCTACTTACTACTTAGAATTGGATAAGATTGAAAAATCAACTAGACCTGGCGCTAGTGGCAACGTGTATCAGTCTAAAATAAAATGGTTCACAGAGCTGGATTCTTTTATAAAAAATGTGATGGTCAAAAGAAAAACACAGGTAAGTCAATTTTTAATCACCTTTATTATTTACAGGAAAATAGAGCTTCGTTACGGTATAAATTAGACTTTCCGTTCTCATTTAGTTTTAAACATGCGTGTAGCGCCATCTGCACGTGGATTTTGGAACTTTTGTATAGGCTATAGCAGTACCATTAAAACAAAAATTCTTGTGGTATATCGTTCATCGAAATGGGTTTAGTAGTTTTTGAGATTTGCGCTTTCAAACATATATACATACGTGGTACGAACATTTTTTATGTAATGGTATAGATAGAGTATTAAAAAATGTAAATATCATGTTGGTTTAGCAAAGTAATTTGTAAAGTGAGATCTTTTTTCTTTAGCAGACAGTACCGTGATAGGTACTGTTAGATACCCTTAGCCTTCGCAACGTGTATACCTGGACATTGTCACCCATTTCGACCGTTAAACACTTTCCCTTATACCGTGCCTGGTCATTGTCACTCACTTGAACCCATCGACCTTTTCAGGCGTACGCGCCTTAGCCGTAAACAAGCGGATTAGGCCGCGGGCCCAAGGCCCTTCTTCCAACCGAAATCGCTTCGACCATAGAAAGTAACTTTCTCCAGTAACGCCAGTTCTACCCTCGTAATAACTAATCCCAGTTCCTATTTCCTCATCCTCGCAATAGCAACCACCAATAGCATTCTCCCGTTAGTCGACGTTCTTTTCGAAACTCGTGAACGAGAGTCAGAAAGCTCCGGTACTTTGTACGGCGAAGTCACCTCCAATACGCTATTTAATAAATACGGGTTAACTGACTAATGTTCGTTGGGCTATATAGGGCTTTGCCCTGAAATGCCATCTCTTTGTAATGGGAGTAAATAAAAACCTAACCTAAATACGGGTTTTGTTTATACAAGTGTTCGAATTTGTTCCTCCCCGGGTTCACGACAAAGCGTACTCTCTAAAGCGTTAATTTGGTGTCTTCAATTGCTGTGAATTAAACTGAAGTTACTGATATCTTCCCGGTCTACCCAATCTGTAGTAATATTCAGGTTTGCTAGGGATTCTTTGTGGCCAAACACCTACAGGAGCGGTGGTAATGTGTGCGTGAACTGACGCTAGCGCCAAGGCGGCCAAGTGGCCTCAACGCGAAGCCAACCACGGCCAACCAGCGTTACCGGGAAATAGATTGTCGACTATGGTTGGCCGTGGTTGGCTTCGCGTTGGGGCCACTTGGCCGCCTTGGCGCTAGCGTCAGTTCACGCACACATTAAGACCACTTCTGTCGGTGTTTGGCCACAAAGAATCCCTGGCAACCCTGGTAATATTGAGCTTGTCTTTTTTATGTAGGACGTAGTTACCTACTACGCCGTCCACTGGGTCAAATTTTGCAGTTGCCCCCTTTGCTTTTGAAAAAATTGCTTATTTTTCAAAACTGATCTTTATTAAGTTTATACTAAAAAAGAAAATATTCTTAAATTTTTAATTAAATTGGCACTATAAAATGAGTTAAAAAAAGCAAGAGGAGTATATTTTTCTTTACCATCATCCCAAAGTTGCCCCCCCTGGAAAAAAGTCTCCGGACGCCCTTGATCTAATGTACTGCAAACAATAATCGTGGCCGACTAATGCCATTAACACAATTCTGTGCTCTTTTTTGTAGTTGAAATCTAAACTTCCATATCGTTTAAAGCCGATAATTTTTACATGTTTTCCATCGACAGCTTCATAGCGCAAAGGAAAATTCCAGCTGTCACAAAATCCTTCCTCGATTTGTTCCCATTCTTGTGGTGTATTTGGTAGCTGTGGGTAAAACTTATAATTTTATTTTCAGAACAATAATGACAGAAGCCAGTCCGTATCACAAAAGAAGGCCACTGCAGTCCCTGCTATATGTTCTGAAATAGAATCACCTAAACCGAAACCAAAGAAGATTAAAATATCACAGCTATCTTCAATTAGTAGTGTGAAATTACCTCGAGGTGATACGATACGCAAAGTAGAAGAAGAAGACGAATTCGATGTCTTCGGGAAGCACGTCGCAAAACAATTAAGGAAACTTTCAACTGAGCAAGGTATCGTAGCTCAAGAAGAAATTCAAAGCGTGATAAGCAAATGTCGATTACACGACCTGTATCGATCATAACAACCCAAAGCAATGAAGATTCGTCGACATTTGTCGATTTGTATTATTTTATTTTATTTATCGTTTCTAAACGGGAAGGGATTCCCTTTAGTGTGCAGGAGTAAGGAGTTATATATAAGAACATTAAGACAGATGGCGCTGGGTACATAAAATAAGAACGACAAAACAAAAAAACGCGAGAATGAAAAAAGCATATATATAAGCTAAAATGGATCAAAGCTAAAGCATATCACAGTATCTATATTATTTGGAATACTCGGATGATGTGAGAGTGTGGAGTGAAATATGACTGAATATACTTATGAATATACTTGAGATTAATTGAACCAGAGTAGCTGAAATTCGATTTAAGAAAAGTGGTATAACATAACCTTGCATTCTTGAACTGTCTAGGCGCATCATGAAAATTAATAGCACGCAAAATTTGCGGACAGCAAATAATCAGACTATTAACGATCTTGTGAATGAATAGTGAAAAACTGTAAAGGCTTATTTCAATGATTAATAATAAACAGATTAAACTAACCTTAATGCCCTAATTATTTCGTGACAGACCTCTGGTACAAATTTTGCAAAATTTAGGAATCAGAAACAAATGACTGACGCTTCTATAACAATTTCCAGTACTCAGGAAAGATAATGTGACTTCTAATTTTAATTTTGCTGGTGAAGCATCTCTTAAAATTGTGTTGTTACGTTGAATGTTACTTGAAGTTAAAGATAATAATTCTTCAAAATTTTCTGCACTCAATCTCATGGAAGGATCCTTTCATTTCAGTTGTGGCAAAAGTAACGTGGAGCCACCTTTTTCATTTCTTTCTCTTATCTAGTTTCGCATCCAAATTCCCATTTTTCTTCCTTTCTTCCTCAACTATATCAATAGCTTCTTCCGAAATTAATATTAGAGCAAGTTTCATACATTCCCTAGTAGCACAAAATATTGGTTAAATATTTTTTCAAATATTAAAGAGATATTTCTTTAGCCACAATTTTTCATAAGAAAAAAATATTGAATCCAAATATTCTATATACAAGAATATAAAAGAAATATTTAGAAAATGTAAAGCAAATATTCAGAATTGTAAAATAAATATTCAGCAAATATAAAATTAATATTTAAAAAATGTAAAGTATTTGTTTTATCCGTTTTTCGCGTAATCCTATTGCAACTACAGTCTACCACTTTCAACACTGTAATGCAATCGTTTGATCCAGCGACAGTTTTATATTAACAAAATGTCAATTATCTACTTTTTTTATTTAACAATATCAAACGAAAGGAAGCGGTATCCCTACGAATAAAAGATCAAACTACGAGGCAACATCAAAATTCTGATAATTCTTTCTTGTTTTATTATTCTGTAATATAAGATACATTGTTCGACAAACGATTATACAGACGTACAATACCCAGCAATTCGATTTCCGTGTATTTTACAGTGACGTCGAATGTACTTACTCCCACATCCTTCACTTTCTTAGTTATTTACAAAGTATTAATTGATGCTTGTATTTGTCCCATGACGCGGATTCGAGTCATGGATCCGTGGTGCTCAATTGCTCTCTCACTCAACCATTCTCTCTCGCTTTTCCTTTTATACAGACGCTTCCTTTCTCGCAATTTTTTTCACGTGTACCGCCATTGCAAAGTCGAATAAAATCTGCGAAAAGCGGTTCTGCGGGTTTGCTACGCGCGGCAACCCTTCGGCGGGAAATAAAATTCCGAGTGCACGCGGGGGGTAACGAACGAAAGAAGGGATCTTCGTGAACGGAACCGCGAAACTTTGAGCATGATTAATTCCCGAAGCCTAACAAAATTCGCCGCAAAGTTTTCAGGGGATATTTATTACCGTCTTTCCGTCTGTTCGCAGACGCTTTCGCGATTTTCATAGACTCCCCGTTCGCTTTATTTCTCGATTGAAATTTTCTTTGCTAAATGTAAAGCAAGAAAATTTACAACTGTGCTAAAAAAATGCTGGTCAAATGTTTGCCTAAATAATTTTAGAAAAGTTACTGATATTTCCCACTTTCCTCGGAATTCCGATATTTTCATTCACCACCAAGTTTTTACACCCAGTTCCTGCAAACCTGAACGAAATGTACATCGCTAATCTGGCACACTTGTCACACACGCGCGCACGCACACGTACACCATCTTCAGTCAAACAAGCGCGTACATGAAATTAACATACCTCCCGCAAGATCGTTTTTAACCCGTTCGCATCACAAAGCGAAATATTCCGCGAGAAATGTCGAGCACCGATTGGCCGAAATCTTCGTAGCGGAATATTCGGCAAATTGATTTTTTTTAAAAAATGAAACAAAGAGAAATTCTGAATGACTTTGATGAATTACATATGATCAGTCGTGTTTCGGCGATACAGGTTTACTGTTGTTACAAGTGAAGGTCATAGAATTTACACGCGCGACGCAAACGGGTTGACAATAAACCGTCCAGTTGTAATAACATCCCTTAACGCAAGACATCGATATCTCTGTACAAAGATTTACATTCGATAGAACAGATAATATAGAGAGCTCTATAAAGTGCACGATAGTGTTGTTTCGGAGCGCTGATAGGCGGCGATCGGTGAAAGGAAAACTTTTAGCGAGAGTTCGCTCGACGGTGCTGCCACCTCGCGGCTTCTTTCGCCTGTCGCGTGTCAAGTCCTTAGAACTCTTGCCCCGACAAATGTGATTGAGAGTGAAAATAGAAAATTCAGCCCTAACGTTTCGACAGCACTTCTCTAACATTAAATATTAACTATCGTTATTATCGTACAACGTTCAATGCTATATACAGGGGTAGTTATAGAAAAGTTCCAGCAACGTCGTCGCCCTTACAGATACCAGTGTCTAAATTCACGACCCGTTAATAACGATTACCGTTCGGTGATGAAATATCGGTTAACATTCCCCGGCTCCCTTGTCGCGCCCCCGTTGTCCTCGGCGACGTAGTTACGCCAGATCAGAAGTGTTGGATTACGCTCGGTTTACATTACGCTGCAATTTCATATAGGACTCGCTGCAACGGAAGGACGGCAGAAAGCAAATCCCGCCGATTCGACAATTGTGGAAATTGAATCAGCGCAAAACTATTTCTACCCTTTCCAAAACTTCCTTTCCGTCTAATGCTCCACTCAATCCTTTGCTTGAACAATCGACAAACGTTCTCTTCTATTTCTGCGATTGTGCTTCGTATTTCTAGACACTCGGATAGCCGTGGCCATTTTCTTTGACGCGACGAAACGTATTGTATTACGTCTCTCGGGGTTTAAACTCCAGTCGGTTTCCTCGATTCGTATAAACACGAAGTATAACCGTAAGCCAGAGATGGGCGAAATTTTTGTTTAAATAAAATAATCTCAGGCTTAGGAGATTTTTATATAATTAAAAATATCGAATAACGGATAGATGTTAAAATAATTATTCGTCGTATAGAGCGTCGAATAAATGTTTCAAATTTAACTTTAACTGTAACTTCAACATTAACTTTCACTTTGTTCGACGTTGAAGTTGAAATTAATGTTAAGTTAAAGTTAAAGTTAAAGTTAAAGTTAAAGTTAAAGTTAAAGTTAAAGTTAAAGTTAAAGTTAATGTTAAAGTGAAAGTGAAAGTGAAAGTGAAAGTGAAAGTGAAAGTGAAAGTGAAAGTGAAAGTGAAAGTGAAAGTGAAAGTTAACGGTAAAATTAACGTCAAAGTTAACATCAAAGTTAACGGCAAAGTTAACGTCAAAGTTAACGTCAAAGTTAACGTCAACGTTAAAGTTAACGTTAACGTTAAAGTTGGAAAATTTACTCAACGCTGAAGTTGAAACACGAATGAAAGAATTAACTTTATTCGTCGAATAATCTAAAGTTAATGTAACTTTTATTCGATCCATTATTTAAATAATTTTTTATTTAGTCAATGCCCAACTCTGCCGTAAGTCTTTTCTTATGGTCGAACATTATTTTGTGATAATATAATTGACTTTTTTCAACAGTGAAATAGAATGATTAATTTCATAAAATTGATAGATGGAGGATTGAGTTTTTCTCCTGTACGTGGAACAAGAATCTACCAATCAGAATCCCGCTGGACGTTATTCTTGCAAAATTGTTGCGCTAAACTTTCGCGGCCGCTGACGGACGCTTTGAACACGGTTATACATATTTCCCTGGGGAATGAGAGACAAGACCAGAACGCAAGAAGGCGAGATCAGAAGACGCGCGGAAAGAAAATCTTATAAAATAAGAAACATCGTGATAGGAGTTTCTGTAATGGGAATTCGCAATGGAACCAAGGATAACATTATACGTCCATTCCGCGCAGAAACGGTTTTTCTTCGTCAGTTATTATGTCTTGTACACGGATTTGTCAAATGGCAAATTACTTTCTACAAATTTCCGTAATACCAGCATGAGAAATAGAGGGTTGAAACATTTTTAAATTTCGACGACAAGGAGAAAGAAAAATGTAATTGTATGTACAGGTTGTTAAAAAAGTGATGGTCGCTCCTTTCAAGGGTGAATCCACGCTTCTGCATCTGTGGAGATTTTTTAAAAAAAAAAATGTGAAATTGTTTATAACATTGAAAATAAAAATTAACTTTTTTTCTTTACATCAACATATTCTGCTCCATGTAAGCGGAAAGAGTCTAAAGGGATCCATACGCCACAAAGGTACCGTTTTCAAAAAATCGTGAAAACTGATTTCATCGAATAAATTTTATCAATTTTAACAACGTTTGCGACACACGGTTCCTTTTAGACCTTTCCTCCTTTCAGCGAGCCGAATACGTTGATATAAAATAAATTACCATTAATTTTGGATGTGATAAACAATTCTTGCAGCAAGCTTTTTCAAAAATCTGCACCGATGCAGAGGTGCAGGTCCACCCCTGAAAGTAGTGACCATCACTTTTTTACCACCCTATACAATATCCGCGAAACAGATCCACAATTGGAATTGGCCATTTTTGGTCAACCCATCAGAATTTCTGTGTGCAGAAATGTTACATATTCTTAACTTTTTGGTATCAAATTATGTACCTACGTCGTATAAATTTTTATCTCTTACCCATCCGCAGTTTCGCGATTTTATTGATTGCAAGACATAAAACATCCTCTGAGAATTTTTCCTTCACTCGCCAAAGTTGACGAAATGTTGCGTAAAAAGGGTCGCAGTCGATATCCATTTTATCTGACGTCGCTTTACGACCACTTTCTTCCGCTGAATCTTTGAACACAATATAATCCTCGATGCGTCCGGCCATCTGCAGTCGAAGCGTTATAAGAATCAAAGAAAAATGGCAAGTGGCTTTCCTCGGTAAATTGCTCAAGCGTGGGCGGTTGTGGGTACGCGTATGCCCTCTCGATATGAATCGAACGAGTGTGAGGAAGTTTGCTCGGTCAGCTAGGTTGGATCGATGGTTGGATGGTCTGGTTGCGAGCGTAAAGTTTGTCCTTGGTTAACGGCCACGACCCTCCATCGAATCAGCAATCGAGTGATAACGACAACTCCAGCGACTGCTCAAGCTAATATCGATTGTCATTAGACACCACGCGAAACTCGCCCGCCTGTTTGCTGCGCAACCGAAACCTGCGGCTCGGCGGCGCTCGTCCCCGAAATCGGATCGGCATACATAACCTCCTCTTTTTTTTTTTTCACGTGAAAGGATCTTAGCATTTGATTCGCTTATACCTTATGATATGTTACAAGAAACAGAAAAAGGGACACTTCTTTAGGTCGCTACTGCACGCGGCTCTTTCGTCGGTTGCACGGAGCAGGCTGTACGCGAATTTGATTTTCGGTAGGGCTTTGTGCCGCAAGCCGTCCACCCTTGAACGTGGAAAATCAATTTTGGTGATTTTTTGGAAGATAGCTACATAGTAATTCAACAGATCCTGTGTAAAATGAAATAATTTCATTGCTGGGAAATGTAATTAAATTGTAGACAATTGAGGACCTTGCAGCAAGAGGAGTGTAGTCAGGGTGGTGAGGAAATCCGCCGCGACCGTCGAACCAATCAACGCCGAGATGAAAATTCGCCGACGCCAGCGCCACGGCAAGCGAACTAGCCAAGTGAAGTGAGGCCCATGGACCTGAAGGACAGTGCCTAGTTGCGGGGGGTTTACTCGTAAGACGGAAGGGGAATCGTCTGTGTAGCCATCTTGTTATGATATACTAGTAGTGCACTCTATAGCCCATTATATATATAGTCATTTTCTGGCAATTAAATATAACGTATTTTCTTCACCCTATGTATTACAATTCGTATAAATATGTATTATTTATAAAAACATTGATCAATTTATGAAACCTGAGTAATGCAAGTGTAAAGTTTCAAAGTTTACCACGGTATGACATAGATGGCACCACTAGTATATCATAACAAGATGGCTGAAACAGCTTGATTCCCCTTGCGTCTTTCGCTTACACCCCCGCGTCTATAAGTCTAGCTCATGCACTGTCCTTCAGGTCCATGGTGAGGCCGCGGCCCACCAGCGTCGCCGGGGAATCGGTTGTCGACGCTGGTTGGCTGCGGCCTCACTTGGCTTTGCTTGGCGCTGGCGTCGCCGAATTTTCCAGCGATTTCCATCTTGGCGTTGATTGGGTCGCGGCGTCATCGCGCGCATGCGTAGACGTGCGTAGCATATCCCACTCTCGTTGGCCCATCCGGCGCGGCGGATTTCCTTACCACCCTGGGTGTGGTTCGATTTTTACCAGCTTCATGCAAATTGGAAAAAACTGTTTATAATATTATTGCTTTGACTTGACATTAAAAATAGAACACTAATTGATAAATATATATTTTTGCGCAATAAGGAGGTAGTAGTTATTGAGTTGATAACATTTTATTTCTACTTTTGGCCAATTTCTCAAATCTGGAGCAATTTTTCAAAATTCGCAAAAAATCGCTCATTTGTTATCGGATCTGCACGAAACGTGCGCCAACCGATGTAGAATTTTCTTTTACATATATTTCACCTCATAATTCACAAACTATCAAAAATGGTGCTGCACCCCTCTCGCTGCAGGTCCTCAATTGCGGGGTAGACGCAGCAACGTAAATATAAGAGTACATTGTCTATTTGATTTTAAATAATTAGTAGATATTCTGGGAATGTATGTATTTTTATATGAAAGAATTTTCTTACGGCAAAAAGGGTGTGTCGATAATTTCGCATGGCTTTTAAAGCCTGCTCTGCGCCGGCGAAGATGATATTTTTACAGTTAACTCACAGCTATACACTTCGCACCCCATAATCTCATATTCTATCACGAATACCGATATTAAACAGTGTGGATATTTTTATACGCAACACTCTTAAAGATTAGTGCTTATCCGTAACAGTACTTTAGTTATTGTTCTTGAGCACAGAATTCGAATGTGATTTTTGTTTCATTGATTTCGGCGTCTAGTCGATGGGGGTTGCAGGATGTGCACACGGAGAATAATCGCTCGCGTTAGTCACGGCTGACAATTGTTTATCGCCGAGACTACCACGTGGCCTGTAAAGCCTGCGCAAACAATCGCCAGAAGCCCGGCGAAATATAAAAACTGTCCAGGTAGAAATCGAGAATAAAAGTGGGTCGCGTATAAAAGTTAATGGTCGCGTTAAAAGATTGTAAATTCACTGATTACAAGTAGAAAAAACTTACTTAATTCCCTCCCTTCGGAAACGCTCGCTTCTTATAAAACGTACTTATCGATATTCGTGTATTAAAAATGGTATCGTTTTTATTCGACGGCATACTAACTGTTGCAGCTGACGCTTTCGTCGAGCAGCGTCGTAGCACTTTGAGATAATTTATCGACGAGCTTGATACCAAAAAGAACGGTGTACACACGTGCTTCGTAGACGTTCCATCTTACAAACTAGACGCGAAAATCGTTTTTGTTGTGTTATAGACAAGAATGTGTTTACCTCGTGAGTGCTTAAATGCGGAAGTATACATACTGTTACAAGTCTCTATCTAATTGTTAGTAGGCGTGTAGAAACATTGAGCCGGTCTCATCGTAGGTTGGAATGTCATCTCCGAGTCCCGATCGAAGCCAAACTATTCACCGAATTTCTTTTATTTCTTCTCTTTCTTTCTGCTTGAGAAAATTATTCAAACGTGCAAAAGAAGAACTTGAAAATGTTCGTAATTGCGTCTTCTTGTTATTAGAAACTGTAGAACATATTCCGTGAATATGCTTCCTTTTCTTTAATGTCGCGTGCAAACACTGTTGTTTCAGCAAATTCTCCTTGTTATCACTTGTGCTCACATTTGACAGCAGTCTAGATGAGAGCGCCGACCTCATATTCTAGCAATACAGAGGGAACGTTCATTAAGAGTAGTCTTGGATTAACATAGGAACGTCTGCAGGAAGTTCAGGAAATTCCTAGCACATTTAGGAGACACTTTGTGTATCTTGAAGACGTCTTACTGAGAACTTGCGCAGTGCCATTACCGACTTTGTCAACTGCGACAATAATGAGTGAGACACTATCGCAAAATTAGGCTGTGTTCCTTTTGCATAACTTCTTTGGTTCCTTCGCTAAACAATCGAGCTAAATGTTGATGGTTGCTTTTAACGATCTGTATTATCCTAAATAATAAAGTGTTTTATATTTCGCGCAGAAGACAAATGTATGGGAACAATGCTCCGCTACCAAAAGCTTGATCGCATTTTCAGATCGAAAGTCAAGAAATAATTCGGTTGGGAAATAATTTCCTAAAAACTCGGTGTTCGCGGTTCGCCCGCGGAGTAGTTGCAATTTAAACATTCGGTCGTCGTTCGCGGTGAGAATTGCGCGGGAAATTGAAAAGCTCCGCCTCGTTGACCTCGGACACGACATTCCACCTATTATCAGCCGTCGCTCGAATGCGTACTTTCTTTGAAAATCCTGCACCCCTCGTGTCCAACGAGAATGCTCCCCCGTCTAGATTTGAATTTGCGCGGCTTAGGGTCGAGCCTCGAAGACCCTGCGCGAGAGCAGTCCATCGACCGCTGACGTGCACACCGGATTCCTCAGACGAATCTCTCCAAAACGAAACAGGTCGTCGAATGCTTTGAAACGAATAGCTCCGTTGAGAGGACAATTTATGAAAGGACACACTAAAAACTGTCGCTTACTACCCTCGACGATGAACCGAACGAACTGGCCTCCCAGTGTTCCCTCGTCGTTGGCGGCGCGCTGTGCCACTGCGATAGAACGATTACTTCTCTATTCTTAACATAACACGACGCATTCGCCGGTGCCTATCGATCGAGGACGCTATACTGTTCCGCGGGTTGCGTCCTCGAGCGCCTCCATTCACCAGGCTACCCTTCACTTCGTTACCTTAAAATCAACCCGGCTCGCTCCGCCGCGAGGAGATAGAGAGAGAGAGAGAGAGAGAGTTTTACATTTCGGTGTTCTCCTCGGCCTCCTCGTCGACCTTCGGCAACATGTAAACACCAGGAATCGACGGCACGTGATCTTCGAGCTTGAGGATCGGCTTGCAGTCCCTAGTGACGTCCACCTGATTGAAGGAGTCCTTCAGTATATTGATTTCGTTCTCGTGGGCGAACAGGCTGGTAGGCGGCTCTGTTCCGCATATGTCATTCTCGTCGGTGCCGCTCCTGTGGCACAGGTTGCCAGACGGAAATTGTCACGAGGTCAGCGCAAAGGGGTCCGTCGACAGCTCGTCCACGCTCGGGCTGGCTTTCACCGGCTCCGGCTTCTCCACCTGATGGCTCAGCCTGTGGACGATCTCGTCGTGGAGGATGTTGAAGCACATCGCCGTCAGGGCCATTCCGGACATTATGTAGCAGGAGCAGAACCAAATGGTCACGTTCCGCGACTCGTAAAGGCTTTGGCGGGGATAGGAACCGGGAACCATGTCGCCGAACCCGATCGTGCTCAGGCTCATGAAGCAGAAGTAGCTTGCGTCTGTGGTTGGAGACGAAACAGGAGCGATACAATTAATGTTTTCTTATCGTGTGCATACAATCTAGCTTGTGTTCCTTATGAATTATTTAAGGGCAGGTTCTGGTTTAGGCTATTGAAAAATTAGTATTCTCTGTGAACCTTTTTTGGGTAGAATGAAATGGTACCTTTTTGTAGGTGTTAGGTGTAGGAAAGGATTCTGTGTTTTTTGGTTGTACTGGCTCTAAAGTGACTTCGAGCTGATTATGAGTTGTCTTCCTGCTTCTTAGGTCGCAGGAAGACACTTTACAGCGTTCACATTCACTTGTTGTGAATATCACCGAGGCGCACTTCAACGCACTCGACGATGTCCAAAAAAGGAACGATGATTTTATACCTTCAATGTCAGCAAGTTGTCCGAAAGATGAGGGAAAGTCATTGATAACAATGGAGAATATTTTAATAATTGGACATATTTCAATTTTTGTTAAGGGGAATCCTATTTTTTGGGCTAAAAACATAGTGAAATTTTGGATTTTTTTTTTTTAAGAAACTAACGATTCGAATAATGTGAAATTTTTGGCGCGGGTTTGTCGATCACGTATAGCTCCTATATTTGTTATTAAAAATTAACCCTTCGTGGTCACACCTTCTTATAATCAGAAATTGGTCACACGGGTTTCATTGTACTCCGGCGTCATTTTTTAAATTACCCTTTTCGTATTTTTGAATCTTTCAACTTTTCAGTGATAATTGTACATTCGCAATACTTATACAGTCATGGTCTAATAGTCTTTTCCTAGAAATGTAAATTTTGATATGATAAAATTTGTAGTTGAAAATGAACGATTTTCCACGGTGTGGGAAAAACCGATTTTTTTTTTCTGCGATAAATCTTCTTTGGAATACGTAAAGGCGTGACATTTCAATTCGAAAATTGCTCTTGGGGTGCGATGCACCCCGTGTGACCACGAGGGGTTAATAAAAAAAAACTATTGCTTCCTCGAAGATGCATCAAAATATGGTCCAAATTTCAGACGAATCAAATCGCTAGTTTCTTAAAAAAAATCCCCAATTTTGCTATGTTTTTAGTCCAAACAATAGGATCCCCCCTTAAAGTAAAGATCGAATTTTACTGAAAAAAGTAAAACTCGAGCTATCGCTCCTACCTGTAAGGGAAACTATATACAGATCAATATGGAACTTTATTTACGGAAAATAAGTTAATTTCTGCCACCCCGGTGAATTCTAATTAACTGTAAATTGACGAGGTTGATATGCCTGGAAGAAGTAAACCGACCTACAGCGAACATTTCATTTTTCAAATAGAAATAATTTTTATTGCAGGATGAACTTCAGTCCACCACAAAGCGTGGAAGATAAATAAAACGGCTGCACTTTAATTAAAGCCAGAGGTATTGTTTGTAGGAAATATATTGGATTTGTGAATTTTAGAGGGAGCTAGGTTCATCATCAATTTTTAAAAAAAATGGAAGGACCAAGTTGGTGGGTTTATTTACTCGCGAGATATTTGTTTGGCCAATTTGAGAATCGTGGCTCCAAACAACGAAAAAGAACTTCCAATTTTTTTTCACTCCAGAAACCAAAACCCTCTCTTAAAGCGCGAATGAGTTATCTGCAATATTGTCAAAGAAATTGAAGAGGCTTTCCAATGTAATATCTCGAAAACATCTTCAACTGTTAAAAGCGCATCACAAGCTGAGGTAGCATTTACCAATTCTGATCGTTTGTCATTTTTTTCCGGTTAATAAATCACACATGTGATACACTTTTGAGAGGTCGGAATCGTTCCGCCGCGTCTCTGTTGCACGTACCTACAAAGGACCAGCCGTCTAGCTTGTGCAGAGTGAAAGCACCCGCCACAATGTAGCACAGCATTGCGCCCAGACAAATGCTGATCGGCGCGAGTATGGTGACGTTGGGCCTGTCACCGGAGCCAAGACTCGACACTTCGTCCTTCGGGCTGGCCTTAATTTCCACTGTGCTCGTGAACGTTGACGCGTTCGCGCGGACGTAAAAGGGCTCCTGCAGCTGCAATTGCTGCTGCTGCTGCACCAGCTCCTCCTGTTGCCTTTTCTTCCTCATTCGTCTCTCTTTCTCCTGCATCCATGCCAATTTAAAAGCAATTTTTAAGATCGATTCACGAAGAAAACCATTCTCCACTGGTCTCGCCCGTGACTTGGGGGGGGGGGGGGGGGGGGGGGTCGTTTTCAAAAATGTGCCCCGACAAGATTGATGTGGCGCGAAAAGGGGACAAGAGGCGGGAAGTTAAATGGTTTTAAACAAATAAATAACAGTGCATCGTTGAAATATAAAAATAGACGTTTTAGAAATATTAAATGTACAGACAGTAAATTTTTATTATGTGGTAAGAACAGTGGCGGACTGGGTTAAAAAAATTTGGTTGCCAGGAGACGCCTACAAATATAAGACTATTATTTAATTTTTATAAGAAATGAATAAAATGTTCAGCAATTAAAATTTCTGTGAAATTAATGTATATTGCGCGCAACTCGAATCAGAATTGTTTTTTTTTCAGAGTTATTTATTATATTATTAAATATAAAGTATCCTCGAAAATTTCGGGAAAGTCACTTTTCTTAGATAGCGATCGGTAATTTCGTGATAAGTGAATAATAATAAGTCTTCTTAATCCCTCGATCGAATTACATTACAGGTAGAAGATGCAAAGTATGAATGCAGTGTAGTCGAGAGTCATCCATATCAATCTTTCAGCCTACATTTATTAACGCTTGTCGCAGCGCAGTTTTACACTGCCTACTATTTCTCTACTCACCTCCATTCGTCTTTCATCGTAGCAACAATAGCCGCAGTTTGAGCAGAGGCAGCAACAAAGAGCTCGAGTAAAAACACCTCTGGCGCACCTAGATAACAGACCTCCAGCGCTCGACAAGTAGACCAGCGTTAAAGGGATCCCGAGGCTGGCGTAACCCATGGTTGCGATCTTACCCCATGTAGATTTTGGCGCTATGCTGCCGCAACCTGCAAGCAGAATATTTGACATCTCAGCGAGGGTACTCGTAAAGTATACAACGTTTCCAGCGCCCTTTGTCCGGGGCTAACTTAATTCGGCGAAATTTCGAAAGGGATCCCTGTGTTTCTTACGAAACCACGGCAATTCATGATTTCAATTGTGTGTAATAAATTTGGAGAATTTCAATGGCGCTTAAAAATCTTGTCGTGTTAATTATGAGTGGGTCCAGCATTCCATGTTTAAATGAGACTGATTCATATTTTGTAGTAAATATCTGTAGAGTCTGCTTGGCATTTTTATTAATGTATTTTTGGAAGTTTTGTGCAGCTGGGTTCCTTGATTTATAATCACGAAGAAGGGCAAATAAGTTCAACGAGTAAATTATATTATTATGATTATTACTGAGAATGCGGATTTTTGTGAAGTTTTAGAAATAGAACACTATTAAGGGGGGACATACGCTTAGAGAGGCCTAAAAACTGACGTTCTTTTAGATTTTTTGTAGGAAAGTATCAACATTGTTGCACCTGTAATATTTTTATTATTTATGTCACATCTTTGGCTATAATACTTAATTTTTGTACGTAAAACTATTTATATAATAAACCAGATTTTACTTTTAAGCAAAAAGCAAATTAGGTTAATTTTCAAAGAAATGGCATTCTAGACGAAAATTTCAAACTATGGATAAAAAAAAAATCCGCCCTGTCAAAAGCAACACTTGTTGATACATTTTAAGAAACCAATTAGCTCTTTGCTTTCAGAAAAAAATCTGCTCAATTGAGAATAGCTACCGCAAATCACTGCAGCGAATGGCGTATTTGGAACCAGCCTCTATAACCGTATCACACGACGAATATTTTTACATACAAAAATGAAGTACTATACCCAAAGACGTGACATAATTAATGAAAAAATTACGGGCGCAATAGCGTTAATACTTCCTTAAAAAGAAATTCTAAAAGCACGTCAGTTTCCAGGCGTCTCTAGGTGTATGCCCCCTTAAACGCCATCCATAAAATACCCAGAATCACTTGTACCAGCGCCGTTTGCCAATACGTAGAATCCCAAGCAGGCAATTACAAGCTCCCCAGCAGCCCTCGCGGCTAATTTTTCATCTCAAAATTCCGATATGGTAACCGCAGAGAATGTGTATCGGTCATCGTATGTTTCGCTGCCTCCGTATTTCACGGCCTTTCCGCCGGCAGTGCATCATCCCACCCTAAAACAGCTATTTTCGCCCGTAGATAAAAAGGAGAAGAAAAAGAGCGTCGTCGAATGGCGCATGAAAGCCCGATAGCCGCATACTCACGGCCATCCCTGGCGGCGATTAATCCTAATATCGGCAATTCCGTATTGCGACGAGGGCTGGAATTTGCATAGAAAGTACGATATTCGTAAATGGATGCTGGTGCTTCGGTAATCTGCTGATCTGCGCCAAAAAGTCCGGCGTTTCGCGGGCACAGACGGCTGGAGGGGCAAGGCGGCGGGAGCATTTTCGGCAGAACCGTGTTGTAAAAAAGGGCGGAGGGGCGAATCGATCAGGCAGACGCCGCTTAAGATAATGGATCGCCTATTGGAATTGCTCTGGGTCGTGCATGATAGCGGCCTCAAGTGCATCGTCGATGGAATTGCGCCGCCGGAAGCCTCGCGGAACTCCGCGAGAGCCTATTCGTCACTGTCGTTCCGCCTTATCGTTCGCGATGGTGTGACCCTTTTCGTATCCGTTATCTGTTACCATTTGTTAGGGGCTGCGGCAGATTGTCGGCCCGAGTTTTATTGGTCCGGAGAACAACAATATATGGAGTGAAAGTGCAGAGTAGAACGGAACTGTTGATCAAGAGCGCGTTACTTCTCATGCTGTATAGTTTGTTATTCGAAGTTTTGTAATTTTTTTTTTAATATTATTTATGCCGTCTATTAGCATTCCACCTGGTAGATATTGAGGATAATTTTGGAAGCGAAAAAAAGAACCTCGGGTGATGGGACTCGAACCCCAGACGTGCGGGTTCTCTGCGTATTGACCAGCCGCGTGGGATTCTTTTTCTGGGAGGATCCTGTGTTGCTGGTCGTCCAGGTGCAAAAACAAAATTGTTATTAAGAAGATTTTCTGGGGTGGATTTTTAAAAGTATAGTTGTGTTGATGTGTATTAATTTATACAGGGTGTTCGACTACTGGGGGAATTCCTTTGGGGGGAAAAATTAAGGCGAAAATCAAGAATGACGAAATTGCGTTTGAAGCTTCGTTTACGGGTTATTAATTGTTGAAAGTGCGCGTAAAAAGCGCCTGACGCCAGACTTAATGTTAGACTACTGCCCTCGCCGTGAGTGAGCTGGGTAACTACTACTGCGCGCCGGCAGTAGTATAAGTCCCTCGCGTCGGACGCTTTTTGCGCCTATATTCAGCAATTAATAACCCTGAAACGAAGCTTCAAACGAAATTTCGTCATTCTTGATTTTTGTCTTATTTTTCCATGTATAAAAATCACCTAAAAGGACAGCCACTTGTAGTTGATTATTATTTGCTATAAAAGATCAATTTTGGCGTTGGAAGGAGAATACTTACGTCTGTCTTTCAAATTAACCGTTTGGAGAAATCGAGCATTGTGTAATATGTGCTATTAAAATTCTCAAATGATATATAAGGTTACCTACTTTTAACATTTGCCGAATTTAATTTAATTAATAGGGCATTGCACCATGAACTTTGAATAATTAAACACATATTTATTGGTATTAGATTCTGCAGAGAAGTAAGCGAACGTTTTATTAAAAGCTGAATTTATTTACAACAACTGAATTCTACTCGTATACTTGTGTCTATTTTTCTTCTACAATGGAACAAAAAGTAATTAAAAAATCCCAATAAAAATTAAGATACTCCAGCTAGCGAGGAAGTTTGAAAACAAAATTGATTCTAAACGAGTCGGTTTGTTGAAAGTACACCATCTATTTTCTTAAAGTTGTCGTTATTATAGCGCTCTCATTATCCTCTCCCACATAAATATTAATAGCCACTATTACTATCAGATCTACAGCGATTGTAGGTTGAACAGGAATACCGAAGGTATTTCCGGTTTGTTGAGTGACGCATATTCATATCCGACTTCCGTAATGCATCGAAATAAATATGCAACACGAGATGCTCTGCATATTTATGAAGAATTTCTGATTAAAGTTGACGTAAAAGACATGACGTGTGTGCTGGAGTTGGAGACTTGGAAATGGTTCAGGGTTTCCAGACACGATATTGTTGCAGTGGGGTCACTTGTAAATAAATAATTCTTCGCGAGAAGTCACTAGGTACCTGTAACTATCCAAATTTATATGAAATACTTAGGTACATACAAGTGGCAACCGTATTTTATTCCTGTTTATTTGGAAGCCTAAGGAAGTTAATCAAAAGAAGTTCGCTCTTCACTTCGAAAACAATTAGTGAAAGAATTCGGTGCAAATAATTATGTAATAAATAGTAAGCATAGGCATCGATATAAAAAATCATTTGGCACCATTTTCAATCGTTTTACTTTCGCAGCTTCTAGAGCTTTGGCGTTTTCCTCTCGCACACGTGGTATTGGCATAATGATTTCGCGAGTTCAGGTAGAAATTCACGAGTGTTGTGTGATGCACAGTAGCGCATGATGAGCGTCCGATTCAAGTTGCGTAATTAGACCAAGCTGATTAATGACGTGGTTTAAGGACGAAATTAGCACTTGTGTCTAGTGAAGTGGTAACGCGGCTCGCTCATTGATTGGAAATTTGCAATCGCGTGAACGGCACGGTGAACTCTTCTTGAGTCAATTTGCAGGTAATTATGAAATGGTTCTTCCTACAAGCAAGATTTTCGTATTACATCCCGCACAGTCGCTTAACAATTCAGAGAGAAGTATCAAATTCCTTCTCTTCTTACATGTATTCTGTATATATAAAAGAAGAATTCCTGACTGACTGACTGACTCATCAACGCCCAGCTCAAACCGTTTAACCTAGGAACGTGAAATTAACGTAAAATGTATTTTCTTAGGCCCGATTAGATATTAACTTGGTTCCTACTCACAAAGATTACCCACAGAAATGCCTAAAAACCAATTTCAGGATTTTTCCCTAACCAACCCCTAAGGGGTTGAAAAGGGGTGACATGTATTTTCTCGGATTCCTTAATATCTCTTAGGCCCAATTAGATATCAACTTTTTATTTCGAATGGTTACCCACATAAATGCCTAAAAACCAATTTCAGGATTTTTCCCTAACCAACCCCTAAGGGGGTGAAAAGGGGTGAAATGTATTTCCTCGGATTCCTTAATATCTATTAGGCTCCATTAGATACCAACTTGGTTCTTACTCACAAAGATTACCCACACAAATTTTGCACTAATCAACCCCTAAGGGGGTGAAATATATTTTCACGGATTCCTTAAAATCTTTTAGGCCCGATTAGATATCAACTTGGATTTTTACTTCGAAAGGTTACCCACACAAATGCCTAAAAACCAATTTCAGGATTTTTCCCTAACCAACCCCTAAGGGGGTGAAAAGGGGTGAAATGTATTTTCTCGGATTCCTTAATATCTCTTAGGCCCGATTAGATATCAACTTGGTTGTTACTCACAAAGATTACCCACACAAATTTTGCACTAATCAACCCCTAAGGCGGTGAAATATATTTTCACGGATTCCTTAAAATCTTTTAGGCCCGATTAGATATCAACTTGGATTTTTACTTCGAAAGGTTACCCACACAAATGCCTAAAAACCAATTTCAGGATTTTTCCCTAACCAACCCCTAAGGGGGTGAAAAGGGGTGAAATGTATTTTCTCGGATTCCTTAATATCTCTTAGGCCCGATTAGATATCAACTTGGTTGTTACTCACAAAGATTACCCACACAAATTTTGCACTAATCAACCCCTAAGGCGGTGAAATATATTTTCACGGATTCCTTAAAATCTTTTAGGCCCGATTAGATATTAACTTGGATTTTTCCTTCGAAAGATTACCCACAGAAATGCCTAAAAACCAATTTCAGGATTTTTCCCTAACCAACCCCTAAGGGGGTGAAAAGGGGTGAAATGTATTTTCTCGGATTCCTTAATATCTCTTAGGCCCGATTAGATATCAACTTGGTTGTTACTCACAAAGATTACCCACACAAATTTTGCACTAATCAACCCCTAAGGGGGTGAAATATATTTTCACGGATTCCTCAAAATCTTTTAGGCCGGATTAGATATTAACTTGGATTTTTCCTTCGAAAGATTACCCACAGAAATGCCTAAAAACCAATTTCAGGATTTTTCCCTAACCAACCCCTAAGGGGGTGAAAAGGGGTGAAATGTATTTTCTCGGATTCCTTAATATTTCTTAGGCCCGATTAGATATCAACTTGGTTGTTACTCACAAAGATTACCCACACAAATTTTGCACTAATCAACCCCTAAGGGGGTGAAATATATTTTCACGGATTCCTCAAAATCTTTTAGGCCCGATTAGATATTAACTTGGATTTTTCCTTCGAAAGATTACCCACAGAAATGCCTAAAAACCAATTTCAGGATTTTTCCCTAACCAACACCTAAGGGGGTGAAAAGGGGTGAAATGTATTTTCTCGGATTCCTTAATATCTCTTAGGCCCGATTAGATATCAACTTGGTTGTTACTCACAAAGATTACCCACACAAATTTTGCACTAATCAACCCCTAAGGGGGTGAAATGTATTTTCACGGATTCCTCAAAATCTTTTAGGCCCGATTAGATATTGACTTGGATTTTTCCTTCGAAAGATTACCCACAGAAATGCCTAAAAACCAATTTCAGGATTTTTCCCTAACCAACCCCTAAGGGGGTGAAAAGGGGTGAAATGTATTTTCTCGGATTCCTTAATATCTCTTAGGCCCGATTAGATATCAACTTGGTTGTTACTCACAAAGATTACCCACACAAATTTTGCACTAATCAACCCCTAAGGGGGTGAAATATATTTTCACGGATTCCTCAAAATCTTTTAGGCCGGATTAGATATTAACTTGGATTTTTCCTTCGAAAGATTACCCACAGAAATGCCTAAAAACCAATTTCAGGATTTTTCCCTAACCAACCCCTAAGGGGGTGAAAATGGGTGAAATGTATTTTCTCGGATTCCTTAATATATCTTAGGTCCGATTAGATATCAACTTGGTTCTTACTCACAAAGATTACCCACACAAATTTTGCACTAATCAACCCCTACGGGGGTGAAATGTATATTCACGGAATCCTCAAAATCTCTTAGACCCGATTAGATATCAACTTGGTTTTTACTTCGAAAGGTTACCCACACAAATGCCTAAAAACCAATTTCAGGATTTTTCCCTAATCAACCCCTACGAGGGGTGTGAAATGTGTTTGCATGGAGTCCTTAATATCTCTTAGGCCGAAGCGAAACGCGGGTGTATTACATCGCGTCTTAGTAGCACTAAAAATTGCTTAAATATTTTTATCAAATATAAAAAAAAATTTTTGTTCCTCGTAGAACACACAAAGCTTAGAAATAATATTTTGCAGCATTCTAAAATTTCGCTCTGTCCCCGTTTGCACCACGAACTTTCCCGCATCCTGTATAAGCAAAACATTAATCTCCATTAAACTTTCAACTGGAGAAAACGGTCCAACTCGTTATTTGGAAATTCTTCTACGTCATCTAAAACGAGTTTCGCCACGAACTTCGACAGTTTCATTCATTCAAAAGGATTGAATAATACGTTCGGTCATGTCTCTCATTTACTATGGGTAAACTAATTAAATTAAAGTCGCTTCCAGTAAAGAAATCGCCCAGGTAACAGATGAACCCATTTCCCGTGTTAATATCCACATAATATTTCTATTTTATGTTTCAAGCGACTCCGTTAAGGTCGCTTGTAATAAGTTGGATCAGATATGAGTCTTGAGGATTCGAATTCGCTGGAACACCGTGGAGTGAAACTTTGAGAACTCATTGAGAACAAGCTCAAGTTTGACAAAGTGTCTTAGACCAAGAAACTTGTTCACAACGAGCTCGTTATATGTACTTGCGACCTGAACTCTCTCCCGGTTCGAGATAATGAAGGTTTTCTGTGCAATAAGTACAAAACTCTGTGTTGAGTTCATTTCACGGCATTGCTCATATATTAATTTTATTGTCGCAGTTGGATGTCAGTTACCAAAAGGCACCCTTTACACTTTCACGCCTAGAATTAATTAAATCTTGCAGCGATTTTATTATATTATAATTACACTGTTAAAAAAACGATTGTTTCGATTTAAAATATTTGTTTACATCTATAACAATGAGCTGTATATACAGTTTAAAATGAAATCCTGTAACCAAACGACTTCAACGATCACTATCCAATAATTTCAGATATGTTATTTATGTTAAACTGTACTTTCTTTTTTATTAAAGTATTATTATATTAAATCGACAGTATTTCTTTACTCCACATATTTGATGTACCAAAATTACCATTCCAGTGTGCTTCACAATTAGTTAAGGGCATTCAATTAATGTCAACCAAAATTCCATTAGAATAACAAAGAAATTGTAAACATTTCCCCTTTTCCTTGACAGATTTTTAAAAATATTCTTCACTTCATTCTGAAAGTGAATCTTCAGCTACGATAATCTTACTTAATTCATTCTTGGTTGTAATTATTTTTTCAAAAACACAAAATGTTTTTGCCCGCTGTAACAGAAAGCCTTCGTTGTAATTGTTTTGTTTCAATTATGCAAGAAATAGTAGCAGATGCATAGGTTCGTTGAAACTCTGCTAAAAATCCTGAAAAAGTGTGCCATATTTTTATAAAGAGTAGTTCTCTTTTTTTTTTAAAGATTTTGAACATTTTACGTGGCCCAGCCTGTATAAACCGTTTTCGATCCATGGATCGAGTGTTAAGTGCTGGGGTGTCCGTCACAGTCCCTTTATTAAAAGGCACCATCGTCTCCCTTGTTCCTTGGCCAGGTCCTTAGCAAACCCTTATTTCAAAGGGCGACTAGCGATACCCAAGGCGCTCGTGTATATTCAGGTAGCCCTGAGACACTCGGCAGGTCGGAAATTACATGGGCACGCGGTATCCATGTACTTCAGAGTTCGATGGTGTTCCGTGATATCGAATATGATCCAAGCAGGCCATGTACACATATACAGCCAGATAAGGCACCTATCTCAGATGTGTTCGCGTAATTACGAAATTTATCACCCTCCCTAAGTACAATATAATTAACTGTACATCGATGAGCATATTCGACGATATACAGTGTCGTTTTTGTTGTTGCTTGAAAACTTGGGAATGCTGCGTATTGTGAGCGTGATTAAATTGTTTTTAATTGGCGTTAATTATTTAATTAGTAATTGTATTAGATATTATTGTATCGAAATTAAGGGATATTGAATCTATTATCTCAATTGTTTAAAAACGAATAATTATAGCAAATTTGTACAGGTTTCTTGAGACTTAGTAGTCTGGAATTCATTTATTTTGAAGACACACAGTATGGGGTGTATACAAGCATTTCAGAATTAACTTCTTTAACTGCAACTCTGCATGAAAAGTTGTTTCTCATATCGATGGAGTAGTAAAGTAAGAACAATGAATGTCATGCAAGTTTTTTTGTGAAAAACTATGGCCACAGATTGGGTAGATGGTATGACTTAATTCCAAAATATCAGTAACTGATATTTAAGAATTTTTTTTTAAATAACTGTTGGTCATATTGGATTAAACTCTTTTGGGATGTAAGGAGGCATCTTTAAACTTGCGGAAAATATTTTTTTATGTCGATCTCCTTCTTATTATTTATTAATTATTGTGAAATCTTGTCCACCTCTTCGACGATGTAACCCCTGTTGGCGGGATGTGTAGCACCTATCACAGTCATCTGATCGCAAAAAAAATAGAAGTTTCTTAAAGTTAGATAGTTTGTGCTGGGATTGGTCCACTTTAAAGAAAAAGAATGAAAAATGGGAAGAGTTATAGCGTTTGAAAGAAATAGTAAGTTCTTCCTTAGACAAATTTTTCATATTATTCTTTATATCGACGGAAAAATTATTATAAATAAAAAGTAAAATACTATTAAAGATGCCTCCTTATATCCCAAAAGAGCTTAATGCAATATTAACAATAGTTTTTTAAAAAAAAATCATAAATTTCGAGAGCTGTTACAGGAGAATCTCCCTTAAATAAGGAAAATTGATAGTTACTAAAATTTCAAATATACTGAGGGCAACAATTAGTTGATTACACAAGAAAATACTAAAATACTAATCTTCCATCCTTGCTTACTCCTTATTAATTACTTAAATTCCTAAATACAAGTAAATTACAAATTACATAAACATCGTAAATGCGAGAAACTATGTATATTGAAACTCCATAGAATTAAACATCCAACTCTATTATAACCATAAACAATTAACTAAAGTTTGAAAAAATATAATCCTGTATCTATTACCGGTGAAAATTTATTCTTATAAGTACAGTCACGATAAACAATAATAGTGTCTCACTATAAAATTTAATGTGTTATTAATTAAAAGGCTTTTGCATAAAATGGTCCATTTTATTTGTGTAATCACATATACCATGTTGGCACCAGTGGACACCATGTTAATAAACAAGTTCCAATTCAGTTTCACTTTAGAGTTTCGTAGCTCCAACTACAGCGGTAAAATTTGGTCGATAATAACAGTGTACGACGAGGAATCAATTAAACTTCTTTATGCCAAACTGTACATAGCGTATCGATGCTTAAACTTCTGAAGCATCGTCCACGGCGTAGAAGCACATGGTGTTGTGAAGTGAAGTTTGAAACAACTGTTCGTGATGTTGTTGGGCCACTATAACAGGCGCTAAACTGTTTTGGAAGTTTGGTCACTTTTCGGAAGTGCCGTGGTGACAAATTCTTATTCTTTAATTGATCTGTTGAAGACCTCGAAGTACCCCTTTAAACTGCGTGATGATATTATAGTAGAGACAGTGGTGTAGATATTTTGTTTTAACCCGAGCCTAGAAGAATGCAGAGATTTTAATTGCCAGTAAAATAATAGGTCTTAAATATATTGTATAAAATGTCTACAAACTTGCCCTAAACTCTAAATGCATATTAAAATGTTAATTTATTGAGTATACAAGCTGTCTTTCAATCCTGCTAAGGAAAAATTTAATATGTATTATTTATTCTTTTGTTGGTGGCAAGCGATTTCAGTGTAAAGGGTGGCCCATTTAAATAAAGCCACCTAAATATTTCATTCCAGTGTGATGGTACAGAAAATAATTTATATGCAATTTGAATCGTATCAAGGGATGAATATGCTGCAAAAATATTTTTTCTCACATTCAGTAACCAGTAGCTCACACAGGATATTATATTTGCATGTTAATTGTGGAAAATCAAACGCAGTATCAACTAGGGCTGGGACTATTTGTCGAATTTTTCGGTATTCGAATATTCGAATACTGCAGTTGCTCAATTATTTGGCGAATATAATTCGAATATCCAAGTATTCGAATACTATTCGAATATGTATGCAATGTATGTGTGCAATTTTTCAAGTCGATCGGATATGTTGAAGTGGGTCAGTATTCGCATGAATAGTATTTGAATACTGAAATATTCGAATACTGAAATATTCGAATACTGAAATATTCCAATACTGAAATATTCGAATGCTGAAATATTCGAATACTGAAATATTCGAATACTGAAATCTTCGAGTACGGAAATATTTGGGTACCGAAATATTCGAATACTGAAATATTCGAATACTGAAATATTCGAATACTGAAATATTCGAGTACGGAAATATTTGAGTACTGAAATATTCGAATACTGAAATATTCGAATACTGAAATATTCGAATACTGAAATATTCGAATACTGAAATATTCGATTACTGAAATATTCGAATACTCAAATATTCGAAGTTTACTGAAATATTCGAATACTGAAATATTCGATTATTGAATTATTCGAATAATAACATTCGAATACTCAAATATTCGAAGTTTATTCGTAGCATTCGAATACTTGTAAAATATTCGAATATTAAATTATTCGAAAAGTCCCAGCCCTAATATCAACGATGTGAGTGGTTTCCAAAACTGTAGTGTCGATTTAAATTTATTTATTTATTTATTTAGTTAGTTAATCGGGAGTGTCTGTTTATGAATAACATTTTATATACCAGAATTGAATCGAAAGAAGCTAAATGTTAATGTTAAACTAAACGTAATGTTATTGGTGTAAGTGTAAGTAGTATGTAGCTCTCACAGTAGAATCGGTTTAAATAGGGTCAGACGTAACAGAGTAAATCATTCTAAGGCAAATTATTACCAACGTAGTTGTGATAGAGTTAGAAAAAATTATTTCAGCCTTTGTCTAGAAATATTGTAAGATATTATTGCACTTTATGATAGTTTTGCAATACATTTTTAAAATAAATTACCAGTACTGAAGTTTGAAACAGGTAAGAACTAAAGTTTAATTAATTGCGAACTAATTTATACAGTTATGAAAATGAGTAACATATAACTGTATACATACAGTTTTTTAAATTAAATGTGAAATAATTTGGCGA
The DNA here is from genome assembly GCA_946251845.1 of Andrena fulva. Classification (NCBI taxonomy): domain Eukaryota; kingdom Metazoa; phylum Arthropoda; class Insecta; order Hymenoptera; family Andrenidae; genus Andrena; species Andrena fulva. The sequence goes on along the minus strand of OX276331.1, from coordinate 27,228,661 downwards.
ATTTCTTAGGAAATTAACTATCAGCGATTATCAGCATTAGTAATCAATTTCAGTATCACATTTAGGCCACATTCATAATTGCTCGCGATAGGAACTATTAGATTAATTGACCAATAATATTTGTAAAGTACGTACGTGATTAACGTGATCGATCCTTATTTGATGATAATGAAGTTCCGTTAAACACTTTCTATTAATGCATCAACTACTATATCACTGCATGCATAACTCCGTCGAATAATAATTAACTCCATCAAGCATGTTCTGAAGTAGATACATGCACTCGATTTTAATTCTCGTCAATCGATTCATCACTCGATTTCGTGTCTCATGCATTCTTTAAATAAATTTTGAAATATTTTCTAAAAAATTTCGTTCAGATTTATCAGATTTTATGATAGAAAGAAACATTTATTCGTGTAATTATTTATTTGCAAAATTCGTCCAACGAAATGTAACACGAATAACAAAATATATTTATAAATATGTATCGCAACGAATTTATTATGATTGAAAGTGTCTCTCTACAAGATGTTTCGCTGAAGAAGTTTATTTCACTCTTCGAGGGATAATGCGACGGTGTTTTTTAATGCGATTAACAGAACTGTTCGAGTGCACTCGTAATGGTATCAGCTGCGCGATATTATACCAGCTCGAGTGTACACTTCAACAAGACGAGTACAATTTTCCCTGCATTTCATAAGTACTTGTACATTCATTTGCAGCCTCTTTTTATCCGTCGTAACGATCTCTTAAATATTCTAATTGTAATAACAAATCATATGTGTTTTATAATGCGTGCACGTCGTTTTTGTCATTCTAGATTATCTTCTCATAAGAATTATTTCAAAGAAGCAAACTATACCTACACATATAATATGTTGAATGAAAATATCCACGACTTAGTGCACAAAATAAATATTGTACGTCCACTTTTTGTGAAATTTGACTTTTTACACGCAACAAATAGTTTTTTACTGTTTCAATCACAATTATATCTACTTCATAAATTTGTCAAGAATAATATCTTTCTTCATTGCATATCTGAACCTGTTTTTCTTTTTTAAAAAACGCTAACAGTGGACATACAATATTTGTGCGAGAAGAAAAAATTCTTTCTCCTACAATATTCGCTCTTTAGGAACAAATACACATTCTTTCGCGTCATTTCGCTACTAAACGCCTAGATTAACAGCAGTTAATCTACAATTCTAATACAACAAATCAGACTACACGAATAATACGATCGTCAGAACGTCTCGTGAACAAATAATTGTCCACCCACCTCGAAGTATCTTTCCCACCCGGGCCTCAATAAACGAGCAAACAATTCCTCGCCCGTTGCTGCTCAAAAACAACAGATTACGTCCAGGCAGGGGGGGGGGGGGGGGGGTGCAGAGCCGCGAGAGGGGAGTGGCTCGCGGAGGAAGAGGAAAAGCCGGAAAGGTGTAACGAGATGACGGTATCGCGATAAAAAAAAGTGTAACAGACACGAGACACGCGAGGCGGAACGGAACGAGAAACGGAAGAGACTCCGGGGATTATTTATTTTTCACGGTAGCCGCAATCCACGGGCGCATTTTCTACGAGACGGCCGACCAAACTGTCTGGAAAACAAGGAGAAATTACATCTGTAAAAATAATAGACGCTGCCCGCTATTGGCTGGGCCCCCGTAACCAATTTACACCTGCACGATGAGCAACGTAACGATAAGGGCGCGCCTGTGGCACGTAACGATGAAGCCAACTTTCCGATACCTTTGATACGTATTACGTGCCATCGTGTCCGAGGCGAAAAAGTCGATAATTTTCAGACATATCGATTGGCAGACATCTCCCCTTGATGAAGAATTATCTTCATCCTTGATTTTCTTTCTCTTTTATTTTTGAATATATTGAAGCAAATGAGATGGGGTCACTATGTATTTTATTAATGCACTGGTGGAATATATCTTCTAATTTACATTTGCAAGATGCGAAGTGTGAAATTGCTGTATTTGTGTAAATTGTATAAATTACTGGGTTTGTTGGGTGAGAAAGTAATTTGGTTTGAATACGTGGCGTATTTGCGATCTTTTACTACCCCTAATTAGGGGTAGTAAAAGATATATTAAGTAATTATTAATATATTAAGTAATATATTACACGAATGGTGATAAAAAGTAGTTTTTTTTTTATCATAATGCAGCATCAATTTGTGTTCGATAACCAGGACGAGAATATTTTCAATAGTTTTTTGTTTAAGGGGTTAGGGTAGATGTCCCAATTACTGCCAGTGTCCCAATTACTGCCACTTGATTTATTATACGTAATAAAGACGTAACGTATAAAAAGAAATGTACAAAAAATAGTTATTATTAAATGGAGATTCTGATTTACATTAAAATAAAAAAATATATGTACTCATATGTACCTAGGACAAGATGATTTTTGAGGTGACAGTTATAGGTACACTAGGATCGCTCGCGAATTTTAATTAATTATTAATAAATTCTTCATATTTAATTCATAAAGCTATTTTTTTTTAATGGAGGAGATGCTGAACAATATTATGTTTCAAACTGAAACAATTTTTAGGTTACACAACACGCGAAATAATTAAATGAAGTGCGGTTATAATCTTAAGGTGGCAGTAATTGGGACATCTACCCTATACCTAGTCAGGCGGCCGAAAACAGGCGAATGTTTGTGAATTTTTTTTGAACAAGCGGAAGCATATATTTTTATGGAACTTTTTGCACTTAAAAGAGCAACATTTAAAGAAGATTGAACAATTTTTTCGTAAAAAATATTTATGTTTATAATAAAGTTACAACGACATCCAAGAAGCCTTGTTAAAAACGGTGAGTAAGATATCTCAACAACCACTGCACCAATCTTTCTATAATTTTGTGTGCTTATTTTTTATATAAAAATCAATCGACTATCGTTCGCCTTTTTTTTTAATGTATATTTTCGACTTTATTAACGAAAAATTGACGTTTTTCGCGCGACAATCAGGACTTCAAACTTTAAATAGCCGCCATTTTATTTTAAATTAATATTTCGAAAATTCCCCCTCCGTCAGTCAATAGATACATTAATATACTAACGAAATCTTTTTTGTTTTCTGATTTTAGATAATCTGGTTCCGAGTTGCAGTGCTCACCGCAAAACAACTTTTTAAAAAAGCCTTCTTAGATATCGGTGGTAATTTTATTATAAACATAAATATTTTTTTACGAAAAAATTGTTCAATCTTCTTTAAATGTTGCTCTTTAAAGTGCAAACAGTTCTGTGAAAATATGTGCTTCCGTTTTTCCAAGAAAAATTCGCAAACATTGGCTTTTTTCGGCCTCCTGACTAGGTATAACCCCTTAATAAGCTTGGATAGTAAAATCGGATAGTAAGTTGGATAGTGAAATAGTTGAAATGCCTTATTAGTAAATGTACGTCGCAACGTCAAATGTTATTGTATGTTTTATTTTGTATATTGAGACAAAAATTGTCATTCTTCTTTTATTTGGACTGAAACTCCTTTATCTCTAATTTTTTTAATTTTTTATTGTAGAAATTTAATAAGTTGTTGCAATATTAAATCGTAATAATTAAATGAGCTGAGTTTTAGTTTTGTATACTACCTAGTTTCTTGGAAATACATGATATTGGGCCAATTTGACCGAAATTCACTTACCCGTGTAATTTTATAAAATCCGTGTACTTACTGGTTAAAAGTTAAATTGAAAGTCAGATAAGCATGCGCGTAGCCGGTGAATTTTTAAATTCGATTTCCTTTACATCTACATTTTTGGTTCAGATATGAAATACACTAAATAATGTAAAAGTCAGAGAACCAACCACGCATCACTCACCATCTTCCCGGATATCCACCCCCGTGATAACCGCTAAAAAATCATCCCTTAACATGCAACATCATGCATCGGAATACATTGCTCATTTAGCGTCCTAATTTTATTCGTCGATTTATTCGAATACATTTTTAATTGAATAAAGAACCATTCGGCATTTTTGAATAACTTCACTTTTATCCGATTATTATTCGAAATTTAATTTGAATAAAAACTTACTTGAATAACGCTCAACTATACCACAAATGTATGATTATAGTATCCAAAGTAATAATACGATAAATACATTATTAGTATTTATCACTTTTGTTATTGGTATTCTTTGTCAAGCTATACAATCGAAAAGTGTGAAATTTAATGAACAACCATTTCGTAATGAGGTTAATAAAGGAGAGCAATCTTAATATATAAAGCAGAAAGTGTTTGTGTGTTTGTCACGAAACTTTCGAACGCTAAAGTCAGGGGTCACTAAATGTGTCCTAGCTCGTTATGCCTAGCTAATCCAGATGAATGTGACTATTTTCACAAAAAAAAAAAAATTTTTTTTTATAAAATCAGAATCTAAATTTCGACTGAAGCCGAGTAGTAAAGCTAGTAAAGTATAATTCAGAAATCGATTTAAAATGACAAAACACGTTTTAAAGTAGTCGCAAGGTAACGGATGAATTGAATAATGAAATATAAAGTAGTACTATTCAATGCAAGCTCGGTTTAACACTTCCAGGATTGTATATTTAATCTTGCAGACGACTGTACGATGTAAGAAGCTTTCCCCAAACTGTTGCTTTCATCCAACGAACTTCATAAACCCAATATTCACCCGTCGCAACTGTCAATGTACTCATTATCACCCGATGTCTCACATAAATCATATAGGGTAACTGTACTCGTAGTTGACACTTTTATTTTCAGTCACGAATAATAAGCTTTCTATTAAAAAAATATTTTTGACTAATACGCTGTTTGAAAAAGTATTAGTGAAAAACATTTTTGTAATAGAAAACTTATAATTCGTGACTGAAAATAAAAGTGTCAACTATTGGTACCCTGTCAACTACGAGTACAGTTACGCTGTTTGAAAAAGTATTAGTCAAAAACATTTTTTTAATAAACAGCTTATTACTCGTGACTGAAAATAAAAGTGTCAACTATTGGTACCCTGTCAACTACGAGTACAGTTACGCTGCTTGAAAAAGTATTAGTCAAAAACATTTTTCTAATAGACAGCTTGTTACTCGTGACTGAAAATAAAAGTGTCAACTATTGGTACCCTGTCAACTACGACTACAGTTACGCTGTTTGAAAAAGTATTAGTGAAAAACATTTTTGTAATAGAAAACTTATAATTCGTGACTGAAAATAAAAGTGTCAACTATTGGTACCCTGTCAACTACGAGTACAGTTACGCTGTTTGAAAAAGTATTAGTCAAAAAAATTTTTTTAATAGACAGCTTATTACTCGTGACTGAAAATAAAAGTGTCAACTATGGGTACCCTGTCAACTACGAGTACAGTTACGCTGCTTGAAAAAGTATTAGTCAAAACATTTTTTTAATAGAAACGTTATTATTCGTGACTGAAAATAAACGTGTCAACTATTGGTACTCTGTCAACTACGAGTACAGTTACCCTATACGTATATAACGAACACACGCACCAACACACTTCTCAAGCATAATTCCCTCGAAATTAGTTATCCACAGTGGGAACTGTAACCGAGAAAACTCAAGCCCACCCCTTGCCGCGCTAACATTTCGGGACTTCTTTATTATCAGTTCCACTTTTAATCAAACACCCACCCCCTATAATTCCCCCCGTTCCCTTCTTCGCTCGCGCAAACAAACGGAAGACGTTCCGCAACATTCCGCAGCTCCCTTGCGACGCGGGGGCCGCGTATAATCGTATCCAGCGGGGTGGTTGCTTTTATCATGCGAATACACGTGATTACATTAGACTTTCATTCGAATACGTAAATACCCGGACGACGAACGAAGAGATTCACCCCGCCCGACCATAAAGCTACTCGGTTATCGGGGAGGGCGCAGGGGGACGCCCCGGGTGTCCCCGCGAGCCGCGTGCCCTCGGCACCATTGTCCGCCGGCAAAACAACGGTGCCGAAAAACTCATTTCCGGCGATACATTCGCGAATCAGCGCGCCGCGGCGCGGCGTTGCTCGCAATCAAAATCCACTCGCACGCGATGATTTACGAACGCAGTCGGGACGGGAAGTAACACCCGCGGAACAGGCGTCGTCGACGTTCCGGGGAGGTGGAGGAGGAGGGAGCGACTTATCTTGCGGGTAGCATTTACGTCCCCGTTTCAGCTGTTTAATTTACCGCCCGAAATAATTTGCATACGGCAGGACGGAGCGCTCTCGTCGCGCAATAACATCTCGAAGATGAGTCGTGCGCCGCGTCAGGTGAATCCCCACAAAATTACCTTTTTTTAAAAAAGGTACAAAAAAGAGCGCCAAGTATATAACTCATTCAAAAAGAATCGCATTTAAAAACATTGTCGTAAATTAATATAAATTTATTAATGTGCTATATTTTTTAACTTTACAAAAGTAATGATATACTATAATTGCGCCAATTATCACAATGACTATTTATACAAAGACAAAATGTATTAAATAATATTAAGCAGATATATTTTTATACAAATAAATATTTTAATACGAATAAATATTTTATTCAAAATACTTGGCGCTGCTCTCCGAAAAAAATGTTAATTGTCTTGGTTAATAAATATAAAACAAGACAAGACACAACTGAGACAAGAAAGAAAGAAAAAGATTTTAATGCAATTTATACATATTTATTCAGTTTAGCAACATCAATTCGGAGAGCAGCGCCAAGTATTTTGAATAAAATATTTATTCGTATTAAAATATTTATTTGTATAAAAATATATCTGCTTAATATTATTTAATACATTTTGTCTTTGTATAAATAGTCATTGTGATAATTGGCGCAATTATAGTATATCATTACTTTTGTAAAGTTAAAAAATATAGCACATTAATAAATTTATATTAATTTACGACAATGTTTTTAAATGCGATTCTTTTTGAATGAGTTATATACTTGGCGCTCTTTTTTGTACCTTTTTTAAAAAAAGGTAATTTTGTGGGGATTTCACACATTTTGTAGTTTTATTGATGCCCAATTATCTAATTGGCGCAATTGGCTTATTTATTTACTATCATTTTTTTGTAAGAACAAAATATAAAGATCTTTAGCGCCTCTGGGCCATTGCCTTTTTTTAATTTGCACGTCATCAGCTTCAATCCAACTACTAGTCATTCCTTCTTCTTTACATATGCTGGTGTAATGGCCATCCTCAATACATGAACCACTATGAAATATAGCATTCATAACTTTATATGATTGTCTAGCTATCAATACTTTGGTTGTGGGAATAGTACATATCGACGTGCGTTACGAAAAGTAGCACGTTTCCATTTTCTTACGAAAAGTAGCACGTTTGCCTTCGTTCTCACGAAAACTATCACGTTTCGGTTTTCGCTGCGAAAACTAGCACATTTGAGCGATTTGCCAAGAAAAATAGCATGTTTCGTCTTTCGCTGCGAAAACTAGCACGTTTGAGCGTTTTGCCACGAAAACTATCACGTTTCGGTTTTCGCTACGAAAACTAGCACGTTTGAGCGGTTTGCCACGAAAAATAACATGTTTCGTCTTTCGCTGCGCAAACTAGCACGTTAGAGCGGTTTGCCACGAAAAGTAGCATGTTCGCGTTTACTCCGCGTTCGCAATTCCCGCACCCTCCCTTACTTAAATTATGTAGATTAAAATTTTCATATGTGTTGTCTTTTGGAGATTAGATGGAATTATTATTTATTAAACAATATTTTCAACAGTTGAATTCTTTTAAACTGCCCACGCGCTGAAACGAGATGGTTTCTGCAGTCTGCAGTATAATTCAAAACGAGCTATTCTTCGTGGCCAAACCGGATAATATGTTAGTTTTCGCCATAAATTCCCAAACGTGCTATTATTCGTGGCGAAACAGTATAACGTGCTAGTTTTCGTCGCAACAGTACGAAATGTGCTATTCTTCGTCGCGAGGCAGTCAAATGTGTTAGTCTTCGCGGCAGAAGACCAAACGTGCTAATATTTAACAATCAAACGAACTTACCTGTACGTGAAGTTCGATTGTAATTATATGAGGGCCTCGTTCGAGATGATTACATGTAGTAGTCTACTTTGTCTTGACAATTCACAACGTTTTAGAGATTTTTTTTTTTTTTTTTTATATTTTCGCGCGCTGAGTCCGACCTCCCTGAACTTACGCGCTCTCCTTTCATTTTTTAGAGCTGGGTGGTATCAAAGATCTTTTTTCTATAAGTGATGAGATGATTACGGGAATTCTTGGGTGTAAGTACCTTATCTCTGGGTGGGGTGTAATCATCTCGAACGAGGCCCTCATATAATTACAATCGAACTTCACGTACAGGTAAGTTCGTTTGATTGTTAATTATATTTCGGGCCTCGTTCTTCGAGATTACATGTAGATGTTAAGAGCTAAGATCTTTGTGTTCTTTTTTTTTTTTTTTTTTTTTTTTTTTTTTTTTTTTTTTTTTTTTATTAGAAAACCACGATTACAAAGGATTGCTTAATATTGCCACCGCAAATTCAGTATTAGATCTCTCAATTGGTCTATTATAGAATCTTGCGAATACCCTAGATTTCTCTGACCAGCCCGCGGTGCCTTTAATAACTTTCAGATCTATACCTCTTCGATATGCCGTAGATACTGCTGCATGGCGAGTGCTATGTGCCGTAAATATTGAAGTATCGATATCTGACTTTGATAAAATTTGTTTTATCCAACGACTGATTGTTTGTGCACCAACGGCTTTAAAGGGTTTCTTTGTTGAGATGAATAATTGTTTGCAATCATTGCGGAGATCCTGCGTTATTTCTAAATATTTTGAAACAGCAGTGGCAACGCAGAGTTTGGGCCTTCCTCGGCAATACGGCAACACTAAATTAGGTTGCAGTGCACCCGGCTTAGAGGTCTTTATTATATCCGGAATCTTTATTTCTAACCCTGAACTTGACTGCTTAATGTTTTCGATCTTTATCATAGATAACGTTTGCACGCGGTGAGCCGTAGCCAATGCTAATAGCATGACCGTCTTTTCGGTAATTTCTTGCAAGTTTATTGAATCTGGTAAGTTCTCGATGAATGCTAGTACCGTTTCAGGGTCCCAAGTATTTGAGTATTTTGGTTCCTGTGGTCTCAGTTTAAATACTCCTTTTAAGAACCTGTTTAGTGTTCTGTCATTTGATAGGTTACTTTTTGATATGAGTGATATTGCCGATCTCATAGAGTTTATAGAGCCGTACGAAGAACCTGATTCGAATTTTTTTGTTAAGAAATCGACAATCACGTTGCTTGATGCATTATAGAGGTCGTGTCCTCCTTCTTGACAAAATGACCACCATTCTTTCAAGCTTCCACTGTACTGATTTAGCGTTGATGGTGCCAGGGATGCCATTAAAATTTTTGCAGCTTGCTGGGATGTATCTCTGTTTAGGAAAGCCTGGACGATAATACTCCTACCATCAGTGAAAGGCTTTCCGCTAGAGGGTGTTCCATTTTTCTGTCCGGAGATACTAATAAGTTCTTATTAGGTGGAAACGTTATAAGAGGGCTGACAAGTAACGATAAGAACATAGGGTACCATGGCTGTGTAGGCCAATAAGGTGCAACTACTATCCCACTGCCTCTATCATTGATGATTTTTCTTAGGGTTCGTAATATCAAAGAGAAGGGTGGGAATGCGTAAAATTTCCATTTTTCCCAGGAAATGGTAAAAGCATCTATTTTAAATGCTTCTGGATCTTGGTGCCAAGAACAAAACTTATCACATTTTTTGTTAATCCTTGAAGCGAATAGGTCTATATCAAAACTGCCGAACTCGATAATTATCCTTTTTATTGCAAAATCTGCTAATTCCCACTCTGTATCAATATTCTTAACTCTAGAAGCGATATCAGCTTCAACGTTTAATTTTGATGGTACGTAAGATGCGAATAGCCATATTTTTCGTTCTTCACACCATTTCCATATATGTCGAGATAAATTATTAAATTTCGGAAGTTGTACGCCCCCCATCCGATTAATGTAAGAAATAGCTGTTACATTATCACTTCTAATTAGAAGCTCACAATCAGTTAAATGTGAAGCGAAACATTTGAGTGCGAAAAAAATTGCAATGAGCTCTAGGTAATTAATATGAAATTTTTTCTCAACTTCGTTCCAAAACCCATACGTGACCTCTCCATTTGAGTAAGCTCCCCAACCTGATAGCGAGGCGTCTGTATTTATTTCTATTATATAATTGTCACTCCTTATGGGATTTCGTCCAATAGTTATCGCTTCTTTCCACCAATTTAGATCTTCTTTCAAGGAGTTAGATATAGTCATTTTTTCCTCATAATTTCCACTACTCATAATCAAAGCTAGGTATTTTTCTCTTTCAAACCCTTTACAATATACCGGACTATATGCAACTGCAGGGCAACAAGAATTCAAGAATCCTATGAATTTTGCAAAATTTCTTATTTTGCATTCCTTAATAGATGAAAATTCTTCTAATAATTTTTTAATTCGATCTTTTTTATCTTCTGTTAATTCTACTGCAAATCTTTCTGAATTAAGACGAAATCCTAAATATTTACAAGTCCTTGATGGTATCAATGAGCTTTTCTTATAATTTATAGTAAACCCTAACTTTTCAAGAAGGAATATCGTATCGCGAGTATTCTCTACGCAGGACTGATATGTATTTCCAATACATAGAATGTCATCCAAATATATACACGAAATATGACCTTTTAATCGCAGTGTATTCATAACCGGTTTCATGATTTTTGTGAAGATCATTGGAGCTGAAGAAATTCCAAACGGTAAACAATTAAACTGATACATGATTCCGTCGAAAGTGAAACGAAGAAATTTTCTATAGTCCTTGTGTATTGAAATACAAAAGTAAGCATCTTCAATATCCAGTGAACACATAAAGTAATTTTTCATAATTAATTTTGAAGCGGTTCTAAGATCTTCCATCTTAAAATGCCTTCTTTCTATAAACTTGTTTAATTTTTTAACATTCAAAATGAATCTATTGGATCCGTCTGGTTTTGGAACTAAAAAGTATGGAGATAAAAATTGTCCTTCAACGGATTCACACTTTTCAATGGCCTGCTTTTCAAGAAGGTTTTCAATGGACACCCTTAATTCAATTTTTTCATCACTAGACATCTTTGGTTTGAAATTGATGTTTTGTTGACTAGGTACATTCATAAAAGGTATCTTGTATCCACTGATGCAAGTTAATATGGTTGTATCTTTCGTTATCTTAAGCCATTCCTTGAAAAAAAATTTTAACCTTCCCGACGTTTTACTCACCTTTACTTTCTCGCATTGTAACGTCGGTTGTTCGACACACTCTGGTGTGAGGCACTCCGATACGGTGTGCTCTGGTATGGACGTCGATTCTGATTCGATTTCCATGTTTCTTTGGCCCTGTATTTGAATTTCATGACCCTGTTGGGTCTGAATTTCTGTGTCTGGCCCACTTGCCTCTGTGCGGCAAGTGGGCCTTCCCTGTTTTCCGAACCATTTTTCTGTTGAAATTTTGAGGGTTTAATCATTTTACTCAGTTTTTCTAAAGCTGTATCATCCTTGATATTTTCGCCCATTTTTTCGCCATATAGAAATTGGTCGGTTGTAGCTTTATCAAGTAGCGGTTTTATTGAATTCAAGGTTGGAGAAATAAATGCCTTTCTAGCTTTCGATTGAGTATGAAAAATGTCTGTGAGTATTTTTCCTGTATCAAGTAATCTTTCCAACAATTCTAGTCTATCTACCTCTTCATCATTTTCAGAGAGTAACATAGATATAGCCGAACCTAACGCTGATAAAGCTGAACCAACTGAGTTTTGCGTATGCATAAAATGCTCATCCCTTTTCAAGGTGGTTTCAGGAATAGCTTTTATAAGCTCCTTATTTACTATTGGTGCTTCTAGTGCGCATGAACCCTTCTTGGAATACTTATTTAGTATCTTTTCTTTGTCCTCTGCTTTTAGGCCATTAGTTAGCCAGCTGTTCCATCTCCGTGACAATTCAGGATGAAAATCATGATCTTTTTTAGATTCGACTGTTGGGTCCTCCCCCATTTTTTCGAGAACATACTCGTCTAGTGTAATAACTTCGTCCGTTTTCCCGTCCGCCATATTGTTTTTCGGCGCCTCGTCTTTATTTGTCGACTCATTTTCTAAGGGCAAAAAGAAAATAACGAAATGGAAAAATAAGTGTACTGATTTGTCTGCTCTTGTGAGTGAGATCTCTCAGTCATAACACAAAAAAAAAACGATCGGTCAGTGGCCTTCCTTCTGGAGAGATTCTGCCGTCAAAAAACCTAACTCCAAATTCTAAAGAACGACGAAACGAAGTGGGGATTACATGTACTGATTTTGTCTGCTCTTGTGAGTAAGATCTCTCAGTCATAAAAACCACGATCGGCTTGTGGCCTTCCTTCTGGAGAGGCTCCGCCGTCAAATTCTAACCCCGACTGTGAACTATGCAAGTTCAATATTCCACCTACCTGTCGAGGTCCTGAATCCTTCATTCAGGTTCTCCGAATTCTCAGGCAAAGAACTATTGTCTATTCTTGGTGTAGAAACTGTTGTTTCTACCCTAGACTTTTCCTTTTCGGCGTCCTTTACGAGGCAACGCAAGGTTTCCTCGATGAATTTTAACCTCTTTTTAACCTCCTCAGGACTCTTTGTCCTACTTCTATCTCTGCTTCTATCTCTGCTCCGTGATGAGCGTTTCCCCTTCTTATGCTTTCCCATAGTTATAAGTTGGAATAGACCAGATTAATGTAATTTTTCCGAAGGTGTAAAAATCAACGTGCGAAGTGTCTGAGCACAACGAAGAAACAATGAAAGGAGAGCGCGTAAGTTCAGGGAGGTCGGACTCAGCGCGCGAAAATATAAAAAAAAAAAAAAAAAATCTCTAAAACGTTGTGAATTGTCAAGACAAAGTAGACTACTACATGTAATCTCGAAGAACGAGGCCCGAAATATAATCGTCAGAAACGATGGAACGTGCTTCTTTTCGTGGCAAACCAAAACGTGCTACTTTTCGTAAGAAAATTGAAACGTGCTACTTTTCGTAACGCACGTCGATATATTAAATTTACGTATTGCTTTGACTATTTTATCACCTTGCAATGAAAATAATAGTAAACAATTAATAACTATATCTTTCGTCAATATTAATTAATTCTTAAACATAATATAAGTTCCTGAATACTGTTCACATGATCCGTTATCTGATTCATGCCAATGTGATGAAAATCATACCAAATATCATGTAAATCGGACTACTTTTACACAAGCAATTTGTATTCCTAATGTAAAAGTAGTCCGATTTACATGACATTTGGTATGATTTTCATCACAAAAACATAAGGAATCTATTGGTGTAACTTCCATTTCAATACGATAAAGAATAAATAATTTTTTAATACGCTGAAATGAATATTTCACGTTTTCACCTTCAACTGCGGGGGGTCGACCGAGGATTTCATACCTGTTTCAGAAAAAAATAATTCCTTATTCTTTCTCGTATCGATATGGAAGTGATGCCGATGGACTCCATATGTTTTTCCGATGAAAATCATACCAAATTTCTTGTAAATCGGACTATTATTAACGAAGTTACCTTGAGGTTATGGAAATTAATTTTTCATGGAATTTCCTTCATTATTTTCCGAATTACGTCGTTCTTGGTGTCAGTTTTATCGGCGAAACTTAAGGAATCAATTGGCGTCGTTTTCGCAAAGATCTGATGAGAAATGCGGACGTTGAAGATTTCTCACTTCTTAATAGGCACTCCAACCCCTTCGAGGGTCGAAAGCCCTAAAATTCGGTGGGGCACTGCGGGGGCTTGACCTCGCCACGGGGTACCAGGACGCATCCATTGTCGGGCGGAGCTCCAGAATCATCCTGTAGAAACTCTAAATTAAAAATGGCTTACTGGTATAAAAATGTCTGGCAATTTAAATGCATTATTATTATTTTGTACATGCCTGGTATAATAGAAACTTGCGCGTAAGAAGATATTTCTCTATCGAACCTTATCCGGGCAATGTCCAAGCTGTGTGCCCCCTTCGTTTCTAGAAGCTCAACAAAAAAATGTATTAAAAAATTTTAGCGACTTACCTTGTTAATTGAGACAATAATTCAATGTCCTATATGGAGTAAAAACTCGTGACATTGGAAAAATGTTGACTACTTACCTCATTTGACATTTGGCAGGTTATCATGGTTTGACACTACCTAGGTTACGTTTTCCTTGACAGATGTGCTGTCTGGCTGTCACGTGACAGCAATTTGTTACGCGATAGGCCGGAACCTTCATCCAATGAACGACGTGCCAGAGACATTTCCTCTCCCTTTCATGTTCCCCTCTGGCCCACACTTGACGATGGAGAAAAATCTCTTAACATAAAATTCGGCAAATTGCAACTTTACATCGAAATATCTCAGCTCATAAGGCACGTAGGAACAAAACGAAGACACTTTTCTTATGTAAATCAAACCCAAGCTATCCATTAAGACCATTCAAAACTTAATCGGATCAGCCGTTATTGAGATTCGATAATCTCAGGGTTCTTCCAAAAACCGCTCGGCGTTATATAGCCACGGGAGTGTCTCGCGCTGCGCATATACCTATATATACTTGGCGCGAGACACTACCGTGTCTCTTGATGTATTGCACCACGCGCGCGTACCCCCCTTTCCGCCACCCCCCGCCGCTAGTATCCCGGGAGAAGAGCGAACAACCCTGTTTCGCCATCCCCGGGATCCTCCGCTCAGCACCCCCTCGCCTACCTCCCGCTGCCAGCCGGTTTGTCGACGTCCTGCCACGGCACCAGGGGTTGTCGGGATCCCCGACGTAACCCCCGGGGTCGTAATGGTAAGTCTCTCCTCGCGAGGACCCGAAATTAATAACGCGACCTGGCGCAAATACGGCGCACATAATTAAAGCGATATTACGATCTGGGACAGCGGCTGTATCGTCTAGCAGCCGGCTGCTGGATGTTATTTAGCTGGCCGCCGCTGGTGGTGCACGGGACCGCCGCCCCGTGCACGCGCTTCGATCCGTGCAACTTGGATGAAGCTGTTTGACGAGCGGGCCGAGCTGTACCGATTGCCGCCGTTTCGATTGACGGGGAACGGACGGGGTAGGTGGTTCGACGAGGAACAGTTTGCGACGCGCTGGGTGTTTTTGGAACATTTTGGCGCGTTGGTGTTAGGGGATGAAGGTTGTTAATTGAAAGGGGCTGGCGCTACGTTTATTCGGCTGTGTAAAGCGATCGAGAGGCTTCTGAAATTTGTTGAAAGTAGAGATATGATTTTTATTTGAGGAGGGATCCTTGGAAACACAGCCATTTGTGAAACTCAGGTCTAGGGGAGAATTTGGAAATTATTTAATTTTTTTTAGGATGAATAGGAGAGAATTTGGAAACTATTTAATTTTTTTTTAAGATGAATAGAATGTGTAAACTATTTAATTTTACTGACCAACAGCCATTTCGGTCTGTAACATTTAATAGTTGTTTCTCGTAGATTTTTGTGCGCTGAAAACGAATCCGCAAACCGTTTGTCGTCATCGCCCTCAGTTTCCGAGAAATTCGATTTTGAAAAAAAATGCAAATTTTCAACTTTGAACATCTTTTGTGCTCAAACAGTAATAGTTATTCGGTTGCCTGTTCCGATATAAGTTATTAGTGCATGAACATTTAAATATGTGTAAACAACGATCAAAGGCAAAAGAACACCCGCGATGCACCTATTTTTTCAGATATCTTTCTATATATTTCAAAAACTGAGGGTCTAGAAGAAAATCTGACTACTCCACGCGACGCGGCAGACATTTTTCCTCTGGAAGCCATCAACAGAAGTGCTAAACCACCTTTTGTTCTCAATACAGAAACGAAAGAGTTTGGCAAAACGTGCGGCGCCGACAGTGGTTGTCAATGGCGGTTGGACGGGTCCACTGCCGCTCAGCGTCACAGAGTCGCGTGACGCGCGCGACTACCACTGTCCGCCGCAAACAGTTAACAAGTTGAAAGATAAATTTTGTTGGACAGTGTTTTCTTGATTATCCCTTATAGGTTTGGAAGGGACGTTGTTGTTGCATGTATTATTTTTATACGCTTACACCCGAATTAAAAATATCTTTTCCTAGCTTCACTTCATTATACTTCACGGGCATGGATTTGGCAGATTACTCTTTAAATAATTCACGTGTCGTGAAACCTTTTCCCAGCCATTGTTATGCGTGCAAACACAGTGGCAAAGGTAACAAGGATTTTCATTTAAAAATGTGGAACGCTGCGCCTGAGAGGGTTAAACTGAAAGGTTTGCACGGCATTGTGAGATGCGGTTACTTCAGTATGAAGGTACTATCATGGTAAAAGCTTTCCAATTTGAAATACAAAGAGCCAGTGAAAGGAAGATTAACATTCTATTAAATTAAAATGTAAATTATTTTAAACTGAAAATAAAGTTATATTAAACAAACGAAAACAACGCGATAACTTTGAGGGTTGATTTCACCTCCCCCAAAAGTGAGTTTCCACAGAGAAGAAAAATTGCCTCTCGCACACTGTAATGTGCGGATCAGACACGTATAAACGCCACGGACAATATAATCCCACAGAGGAGCTTGCTATTTGCCATCTGAGATATTCCCTTGAGATTAATCCGGGGCTATATTTGCGCAGATGCTGTCCGGTAGAAGTACTCAGAAGTTTGATTAGCATCTACTCGTACTTTAGCGAGTACCAACTATTTATAAGCGGAATGTGAAACGGATTAAAATTTCCGCCTTTGAGGATTAAGACCCTTTTCAGTGGAGGCTCAGCTGCATTACCATTCATGGCAATCAGAGGAGAAACTGGCTGGCCTCTGAAGCATGAAGGGGAAGGCGAGTCGGACTCCAAAGGTCAGATTCTTACGGCGGCAAAGTGGCATTACCTTTATGAAGTAGTAGCGAATAGGATTAGTTTTTGTCTTTGGGCCTCGAAATGGGGTTACATGTGTTGCGTGTGCAAGTGTTTCTGGGACTGTGAACCCAAGACTGTGCTTTTATTTGGAGTGTCTCTTCCTCTTGGGCCTCTTTTCTGCTCCTTTCTTCCAGAACCATACGCATCCACTCCGCTCCTTCTTCCTCTCCCTTTAGTATCGTGGAATTTTCTCTTTCCGACTCCTTACACTCTTGCAGCATGTGACCCAGCGTCTCTCTAGCCCCTATGCATAATCTACACACTGCCTCTTTTCCTTCCTTCCAGTACTTGCTTCCCCGCTCTTCGCTCCCGCATCTGATCCTTGCTATCATGCTTTGGCCTCTTCCTCAGTAGTCTCCGTTTAGCTAATTTGCCTTTTGGTTATCCCTGATTTCTGTGTGATGTACGTTGCATCTGCCTCCTAGTATCCTGTCGCGTTGCCATTGAACCTGCTCTGCCCTGTCTCTTTGCGCTAGTTCCTCAGCAAACTCTCTTCCTCTGTCTATTTCCATTTCTTGGATATCCATCATTCTGTTGCCTTCAGTACGAGTCTCTCATTTCGACTGTTTCTCTTCTTGCTTCGCGTCTATTTCCCTCCAGCATTCTTCCACTACTTTATTCCTGTTCAGCTGTTTTGTTTCTTCCTCAAATTTTATTGCTCCTTTCCGCCTTTATGATGTAGTGAGTCGACGTGAAGAGCTGGCCCCAGGAACGCGCGTGACGAATGTGGGCCAGGGGAAGTGTTTGGGATGAATGGTAAGGTGCGAGGAGGAGGAATTGAGCTGCCGGAGACGAAAGGATGAAAAGAGCAGAGAAGGAAGAACAAAAGGAACATGGAGTAGCAGAAATAGGGCTAACAAGCTGGCTAAGGAAAGGAACAATGTCTGGCGGTGAGGAAGCAAGAAGAGGGAATATGAGAGACGGTCGAAAGGGTGCAGGGACCGAGGAATAAAATGAAATAGAAAGTATGCGGGTGGAATACCGAGAGCGTTTGGGGCTTCGCGGAGGCGATGTACACGTCTGATGTATGGGATACTTCTCAGCGGCTGTTTCTACACGCCGACACTGTCAGGGAAACGTTGCCCCATAAAATATATCTCACCCACTGGCTCGCGTTGCGCCCGGCCAGGCAAGATGTTTCTACTTTATGGAAACGCACGTCCGCCGTCTGAGCATGTTGAAGGCGACACCACGCCAGATAAGGTTGACGATAGGGTTCAAGAGCAAACCACTCGGGGCTTGTTCGATGCCCTAGCTGCGTCTCGTCGCTTTTGTGCTCGGCATCACCTCTATCGGGGGTTATTGACGGAATCTTGACGTCGACGTGCAATTGCGCCTTTTGTTGGGTGTAATTTATGTGGCGAGTTACTACTTGCGCGGTGGGGGGATTGGACAGCTTGCGAAACGAACATGGAGTCTCCTTAGAGCTGTATTTCCGGGGCCATTTCTTACAAGGGAACACCGCGAATCCGGACTCAGCGATTGGAACGCAACTTTGTGGGTTTTTAGAGTGACTCAAAACGAGAACAACGGTGTGGATCGTTTGGGCCCTATCGCCCTTTAAGGGGGTGAAAAGTAACCTCAAAGTCAAAATGGCACTTCCACTTTTTCACGTATAACTCTCAAAGTGTAACAGACAGAAAAAAATGTTTCAAACAAAAGTTTAATGGTGCGATAAGCGCTACAAACTTCCGTTAACAAAATATTTGAAAAGTTTTTTTTTATCAGATATTTTTCTTTTTGATCTCTTTTCAAAATTTTGTTAACGCCAGTTTTCAGCGCTTATTGTACTATTAAACTTTTGTTTGAAACTTTTTTTCTGTCTGTTGTACTTTGAGAGTTATACGTGAAAAAGTGGAAGTGCCATTTTGACTTTGAGGTTAGTTTTCACCCACTTAATGGGCGATAGGGCCCCAAATGAAACACACCGTTGATCTCGTTTTGAGTCACTCTAAAAACTCACAAAGTTGCGTTCTAATCGGTGAGTCCGGGTTCGCGGTGTTCCCTTGTTAGAGACAATGTGGGGCATTATTGAAAAATTTGGCAATTAGTTGTATGGTTGGATTGATGGCGGCAAATTTGAAGTTTAATATATAGATTACAATAAATCAAGTAGTAATTGAAAGATATTGCGAAATATATAAGTTTCTTTCTATATGGATTTTTATTAATCTATTGTTGAAAAACACTTGGAAAGGATATGTTTAATATTATCAGTCAATTATGGAATTAGGGTACCTGTACTCGTAGTTGACAGTGTACCAATAGTTGACACTTTTATTTTCAGCCACGAATAATAAGCTTTCTGTTAAAAACATGTTTTTGACTAATATTTATATTATATTTTTTATTATCACCCATAATAGTTGGAATGAAAAAATAAACATTAAAAATTGCACCGTTTATTTTAAAATTAAAAATGGATTTAATGAAAATAATTATAACATATTTCTTGTGTGCAAAATATGGTATAAATTGACGTTCACTTTATTTAGTCACTAAACTGAACATATCCTTATCAAATTTACTTTCGTATTTTATGTAAATATAACATTTCTCTGATTCTATATTTCTGTAATAATTTTCTTCTTGAATTTTAATCGTTTTCGTGTAATTTTAATAATTTATTTTAACTGTGGTCCCCTAGAGTTTGCTCTGGCTCCCCCAAAGTTGACTTTCGGCTTGGTCCTCGGTTGATAAACACTCAATTAAACTATAACGAAGATAGCTCCCCACTTTTTAGACATTCTCAATAATGCACGGCGGTACGAAGGCAAAACAAAAGAAACGCATTCAATTGTTTCTATTTCGCGGAGCAAGATGTTTACCTCCCGTGGAAACGCGAATCAGTGGTAGCCCCGGGTCGACGAGCTGAGGGAATAAGGACGCGGTAGTGTGGAGACATAAATCACGGGGGAAAGCCATTCCGGGGGCTACGTACATTGCGAAGCCGTCTATGGGGTTGCCGTTATTGTGGCGATTTTCACACCGGCAGCCAGCATTTTACGAGTGAACGGGCCAAAGCAAATTGCCGACTTTTTGCGAAATACGGGCGAGATCGAAGATAGACTGGCGAGGAGCGGGTCTGCAACATCCTGCGAGTTGGTAAAACGCGGAGGAACATAAACGGCAGAAAGGAGCCGGCGGAATTTATGTAATCCGCGGGCCGGGCTGCGGCGGGGGTGGGTCGTCCGCATCCCCCGAAATACGAATAGGTTAATAATTCTGGGGGACATCGTAAGTATGTCGCGGAAATTTGGAAGGCGACCAAGAAAGTTTCACGAAAGATATCCCATTATATTCCATCCTATATTGAAACTTGCGACGAGACGAATCGCTTATCAGATTGAAACTTGGAACCTGCCCAACATTAGTTAGCATCTAGTTAAATAAGCACGGGCGTATCGAGCGCCATCTTGTAGTGGCTGATCAGCGTTATTGCTGATATTCAGCAGCCCAGATGGGGTTATTAACTTATTAACGGACAGTTTTCGGTCTAATTGTTTCAACATTAAGTTTAACAATTGTTTTAACGAAAATAGCAGCATATTGGTATTGGGAAACTTAGTGGAGGCGTGGCTTAGACTTCAGCGCTGTGGCGGTAAGTTGGCAAACTATTGAAAGTACGTCCGGATCCCACCAAACATTCCGAATCAGTATTTATTAATCGAATAAGTAAAAATTTAGTGTTCAAAAAAATTTAAAAACACTCTTTTTTCACAACATGTCTATATAAATACTGATAATCATGTGGACTTCGACGGATTTCGACCTACTCTCAGTAGTTCAATTTTCTGCCACTAGTTGGCGTATCGAAATTCTAGGTTTCCCAATAGTGACGCGTTGTTTAACCTGTTAACTGGGGAAGAGAGGTTAACTCGTTATTTAAAAAAAAGTTAAAACCGACTTCAAAAAAATAAAAATGCACTAAAAGGTGAAAAATAATTTTTTCCCTTATTTAAGCTACGACTCTCACTTTTTTTTAAGTCGGCGCCAGATTTACACAGTGCAAATGATGAGGCGCCGACTTAAAAAACATGAGAGTCGTGGAATAAATAAGTGAAAAAATTATTTTTCACTTTTTAGTGCATTTTTATTTTTATGAAGTCGGTTTTAATTTTCTAAACAGTTGTCAAAGACAGATGTACCTATGCTTTGCAGAGCAAATACAAATATGGGAAGAAAAATGGCAGACCAGAGGAGTAAAATTAAAAGCAGGTATTATAAATTCTTCAGAACACTTTGAATTTTTAAAATTAATTATTTCCGAATTTCCACCCGTGAGCTATAAAAAGAATCTCGTATGAAAAGCCCTTCAACGATCTGAGCGTATTGTGTAACATTGCTTCAAAGATTTCTCGCGAAAATTCATTTGAATTTACGATTCACACTGAAACCATACCAACGAATACCGTCTCCAGACCCATTCCTCAAGGAGACTTCGCATTGCTCAAGTCAGCTAATAACTGACATTGTCCTTATTCGTTCTCATTTCATCGCACGAGTATCACCCACCGCTTGAATGACGTTCATGAATTTTATCTTTATAACTCGGACGATGAGCACCGACAATTCGAGGACCCGGGGTGGGTGGAACGGTTCCCTCTACGTAATAAGAAGCGTCACCCGAGCATCTACGAGGATCCCGGGGAGTGCGCAAGAATTCCACGGAATCCTGGAAAAATTTATGGTCCGGATGTTTACCGACGCGGAATTCTCTCAGGTACCCCCGGACAGAGATAGAATAATGTAGTCCCGCTACGTCTCGCTCCTCCGGCATCCGAGGGTGGCTATTAGCAGTAATTACTAGGCGAATAAGTCTCCGCCTAATACTTCTCCCTTGCACCCTTTCATCTTTCACCTAGCCGAGGCGGTATCCTCGCACGCGCCGCCACACTTGGAGGATGTAAACCATCCTCCAGCAGGCTTGCTACACCTTCTTGCGCAGAACTCTCTCATACGGACGGCCTTCGTCCCAGCTAAGCTGGTATTAAACGGCGAGAGGGAATTATCACACGCTGCGCAATATATTCGAGCGACGGAGTGAGACGAGCCTGATTTCGTTTCATTGTGATTAAATGGTTCTCGGGGATGTTGGCACGCGATGCGGCGCGCTGCTTTCAGGGCCTGGCGCTTCGCGATCTTGGACGCGTTAGGTGAGGAGCTAGCGAGGAGGTGAAATGGAGTTGCAATGATTCTGGTGTAAAATTATTTTGATACTTTTTTTTAGGAAGGATTAGGTGTATTGTGTTAAAGAAATATTTTTCTCATCGGACTTTTCAGTTGGACACGTTTTTACTAGGGCTTGGACTATTCGAATAATTTAATATTCGAATATTTTACAATTATTCGAATACTACGAATACTATTCGAATATTTAAGTATTCGAATACTATTCGCATATTTAAGTGTTCGAATATTTCAGTATTCGAATATTTCAGTATTCGAATATTTCAGTATTCGAATATTTCAGTATTCGAATATTTCAGTATTCGAATACTATTCGTTCGAATATTTCAGTATTTGAATGCTATTTGAATATTTCAGTATTCGAATACTATTCGTTCGAATATTTCAGTATTTGAATGCTATTTGAATATTTCAGTATTCGAATATTTCAGTATTCGAATATTTCAGTATTCGAGTATTTCAGTATTCGAATATTTCAGTATTCGAATATTTCAGTATTCGAATATTTCAGTATTCGAGTATATCAGTATTCGAGTATTTCAGTATTCGAATATTTCAGTATTCGAATATTTCAGTATTCGAATATTTCAGTATTCGAATATTTCAGTATTCGAATACTATTCGTTCGAATATTTCAGTATTTGAATGCTATTTGAATATTTCAGTATTCGAATACTATTCGTTTGAATATTTCAGTATTTGAATGCTATTCGAATAGTTCAGTATTCGAATAATATTGTATTGTCATCGGAACTATGTAATGTGTGCAAAGTTTCAAGTCGATCGGATATGTCGAAGTGGGTCAAAATTAACTTACAAGATTTCACCCTGACAAACTAACGAACTCACAACTGAAATTAAATAAAAGCTTGTAAAAAATGAACCTAAAGAACTTAATTTATAATTCATACCATACTATTCGAATACTTAAATATTCGAATAGTATTCGAATAGTAATTGAATACTTGGATATTCGAATTATATTCGCCAAATAATTGAGCAACTGAAGTATTCGAGTATTCGAATACCGAAAAATTCGACAAATAGTCCCAGCCCCAGTTTTTACCAGTTGAGTGAAAAGCTTGATCAGAAAATATTTCCTCTTTAAAGAATACTCTTGCCACTGTGGATTTTAAAATTAGAAAAGGAAGATACATAAAGATTTTAATGCTGTGTTTTTAAGGATTCTTCCAAATAATGGCGTTCTTGATAATAGAATTTTAATTAGCTAATTAACAACGAAAATAATAATAAATTATTTAGTACACTTTGTATATTTATGACACATATAGTATTTTAAACATCGGAAGTAAATTAGGAAACAAGCATTTCTTTAATTTCTAAATTACAAAGTGACTATGTATGACGAGAAGTAATTGTTGCTACATATAACTTCAATATCTGTTTTTAAAAAAGTATTTAAACCAGACTCATCAAGATTTTCTTCAGACCCAGGCAGGAGATGTATCTTTTGTTTAGGATACGTTTCTAAGAGAATCATATCTGCTGCTCAGAAATTCTAAGAATTTTTCGTTGTATATACGGAGCAAAATGAGCTTCGTTAACATTTATAACTATTAAAGAAGCCAGCGCGCCAACGGAATGTCTTGCTATACGTGGAAATGGTTGAACAGTTGCCAGGAGAATAGAACGATACGAGTTTTCGTACGTAGGGTTATAAATTTAAATTAAACCTAGTTATCTGAAATTTTTTAATGAGTTCCACCTTTTGGCGGAGTCCCCGGGAATTTTAGTCTCTCTATGTTATTTTGAAAAACTGTATACTGGTAATGGAATTATTTTTAACTTACTAACTTGTTTCATGTATTTTAGTTGTTGAACCCTACTACTGCTGAAAGAGATCGTTTATTGTGTTTAGATTTATTAACTTCTAATTGTTCATTTAATTTCCAATTGGATGTTTGCAGTGTAGTTTTAATAAACGAATGTAGCGCAAAAATATGAAATTAACTCGTCTGATGGAAATGCTCAATTATAATATTTAAGTTTGTTGCAGAAGGACTTATTTTTCTGTAATCTGTTTCTATGTTGAAAATTAACATTGTTGTGTTACATTATATGCAACGTAACAGAAATTATAAAAGTAAATACAGTAATTTATTTTGTGAGATTCAACTTCAAAAAGAATTTCTTTTATCAGAAAAATCCATTTCATTTCTCTCCTTTTCGAAAACTTCCACCATTCTTTACAACGTCAGAAAGAAGTAACTAAAAATTAATGCTGTTCGATGCCCTTAGATTTTTTTTTAAATTTAAAAAAGTAATCCTTCTGAAATTTGTGGTGTATTTTCAATTTAAAAAATCTATGGATTACTAGAAGGAGGACTAAAAAATTAGTTCTATTTTAAAACAACCATAAGATTATCGAACAACCATACCTACTGTTATTTCACCGAATATTTTTTTGTCAAATTTTCAGTTATTTCTCTTTCAGCTTTTTTCAAAGCTATAGAATTATTAATAGAATTAATTTGAAAGAATCGAGTAAAATAAAATTTAATTTCCAACGCAAAATCTCTTCCATTTTTTTTTTAAATAAAATGCTTTCCATTAACAAGATTCTATAGGCATGCTGGTGAGCCTCGCGTAATCGTATAATCCTCGCAGGTTCTAATCTTTCTATCCATTTTGATCGACATCTGAATGTCGTACCAACCGGTACTCCGCCAGACCGAAACAAGTTTCCGCCGTAATAAGAGTAAATCGATGCCCTCAGAACTCTCTCAGTTCATCTTCTTCCCTTGGAATTCATTAGTCTCCGTCAGAAGCTGCTGTAAATGCAGCTGTGGCGGTCATGTGTCGATATTATTAATAGTAACGTCGAACCAATATTTTACTACGAGAAAGAAGTGCGGAATTATGCATCACTCATGTTTTAAACATTCTGTTTCGCTGCTTCGGGATAATTAAATTGTTTATGCACCATTTAGGTGATTTATAGGGGAAATTATGTTTATAGATTTATGATAAAATAAGTGCAGGAAGTTGCTAAAGAAATGCTGGAATTAAATTTGAGTGTTTGTGGATTTAATGAATATTTCAAAGAAAAGTACTTTTCGTGTATTAGAATAATTTGCATAATTATTCTATTAATATTATGAAATATATTGATCTATTAATCAGATGTTTATGACATATGGAAATATTTACTATGTGTCTATTTATATTTATTTTTAAATACCTTTATAAAGCATTGTCATATATAAAATTCTTTGAATTTTAATTATTAATCTATACCTACGGTGGAATTATTACAAATTCCATTTCAGTGTCGTGGTCCTTTTCCACTTGTGCTCGACATGTGTTTTTGTTGCCGCAGCAAAATTAGACGAAGAAATTTTTTATTCACTAAGAATTTTTAGCTCCTGGCACTACAGATGTATTTCACTACTAATTGCAAACATTTCTTTTCTTTCAAATAATGTAAAGTATAATGCTTTGAGCCATTTAATTAATTTACAAAATGAAATAAAAAAACGAACCTTCCTTTTTGACCAAGAATTGCTATAAGCTCTTGAAAAATCTTGTGGTTTTTTTGAGATATCGTGTCCATCGATTTCAAAAAACAAGAAATAAAATTGGCCTCAAATTCCAAGAAATAGTGTATACATATATTAACGAAGCAAACGCGACTATTCAGAGATCATAGGGAATTTCAAATTCTGCCAGATCTATTCACTATTGACCAGCAGAACGAAGTGTGTGCTGGGAACTTGGTTCGCTCAAAATCCCCTAGCTCCGTTAATTAAGTAACTTTCTTCGTAATCTTTTCGGACGCGTTCTCAGCACTTTGTATTTCAACAGAATGCAAAACGCTAAGAATCAATTTTTTCAAAGTGCATTTCTATACAATCCCCGAAAGTTTTGGTGCTGTAACGAGCCAATTACATTTCCCTCGATCAATTCGGGATAATATTTGACATCGCATTGCAAGCAAGGTGTCACATTATCGAAGCCGAAAGCTTTACTAATTAACTCAACATTTTCCGTAGAAAGCGAATGACCAACTGAACTGATTCATTCGAATTCACGGAAAGTTTTCACAAAGGAATTTTCTTCTTCCCCTTCAATATACACTGTACACAGTTCACGGAGAATCCAAATGAAGTTACCGCTTTCCAATGATGTGATATTGATTTGTTTTGTGTCCTTTCTCCTCTCCCGAGCTTCCGGACCCTTGTCGCCCTTCCTCTGAAACCCTGACGACGCCCTTCCATTATTACTACCACCTTTCCATCAACAAGTTTTCTGCTTTTCCACTCTCGCTGTTCTTCTCCCCTCGTCTTCTTCCTTCCTCACCGTTTGTTTCCGCATACTTCTCGATTCTGCTGGGCTTCCTCCATCAACTGCGATCGGCGGTTTTCTTCGGAACTTCGGTTAACGCAAGCCAATAGTTTAGAGAGGCTTAATATTTACTTTTGATTGAACAGTGTGTGTATGAGAGTTCCTCGTTATCGGGAGTGTGTGTACTGCTCCGTCTGACGGGACGAAAGCGGGCTTAGAGTGAAGCGCACATTCTTTAAATCGCCGTTTACGATCGGTAATTGCTCGTTTTCGAAGCGTTCGTTGAAAACACTCTTTAAGGAGTTAAAGATACTTTAGGCCGAGTTAATTCGTATGTATATTGTTCCGTCGATGGGTGGTACAGATGGTGACTTCGAGCGGCACGTACCGTTGCCTACCGCCGGCTTGCGTGGCGACTTAGTGCTCGCCACTGCCGCCAGAGGTCTAACCTTCCAAACTCCTTTCTCGCAAGTCCTATGTAACAGTCTCTTTTGTATATATAGAAGTTCCAAGTTTATTCCTCTCGGTCCCCATGCGTTCTACTTCTCCCGCATACACTGGTGATGGCGTGAAAGGCCATCCACCCCTTTTCTAGGTAACATCAACCCCACCCCAAGCGTGTTCGGGGGAGAAAAATCAAGTAGTAAATAAATAAATAAAAAAATTCCTCTCGGTCCCCATGCGTGCTATGCTTAATTCATCTTATTAACCCTTCAGCGTGGAGGCTTTCTGCCCAGAACAGTACCTAGCTGGAGGATGAATTGCATTGGTCGAAACCTTGACACCCCCTGCTGTTAAGGCGTTATTGTATAGCAGACCTGAAGAAGTATTGCCGCACCTCCTAATCTAACCAATCGGACTTGTATGCCTCCCAAACGGCCCTCTTCACGGCAATATTTCCTTCCCAAGCCCTACAGAATGCATATGAAAAGAGCGCAGCACGCCTCTAATTCGGGTGTCCAATAGACCTTAGTCCCAAGCCCTACTCCACCACGCCTCCGCTTCACGTCCCTTGACGAGCGGTGCTCGTCATACCGCCGTTGCAGATAGTTGTCCTATGACGAGCCCTGCTTGTCCATACCACGCTGACGGGTTAAGCCTAACCTAACCTAACCTCGTTCCACGTAGAGATGACTCTGAGGAGGCGGTGCAACGCCCGACTCCTCCCACTTAACCGCCCTACGGCTATAATATACTGTCGATTGGCAGAAAACCGGCAAGGTCAGCGGCAGAGAAAGCGGCTATGACCAGGTTTGCCAGGCGTACACTGGATAAATGGCGGCGTGCTGGCCCATATGACGTCATACATAACTTCTCTTTGGCCGTGCGATGTAGGAGAAGGGGAACACTTATATTTGATTGGTGACGCCGTGACGTCATACCAACGCTAAGCCAATCCAAGCCAAGCGACGTCATATATGCCAGTGCGGCGTACCGGACCGCGTCGCAACCCTGGCTATTACTAAATCTAATGGCGTGCGTCCTTTCCGTGGACAGTAGACTAGTGGGAGCTGCGCAGATCGGTCGAAAATCGGTAGGAGCCCCGGACAGAGATGGGCAAAAAATTGTTTGAAATAAAAATTTCGTACACAAATTTTTATCGTTTAACGTAGTCGCTCTAGATTAATTTGGCGAGTGACGAGTCTTTAAACCCCCAACAGGTGAGACAAAAGGCAGGCTGCTACGTAGTAACGTAGAACGGAAGGGAGAAAGGAGAAAGTGAAAGAAACAGGATTATAAGCAAAAATGAAATAACGTGCAACATCCAGCAATGTCGATTACTTCCATTCATTTCTGGTCTTATTTATCAACGCATCCTTACTAACATGTTTTTATTAATGGGATTATTTTCTTCATCAATTATTCATCGTTTTATCGTTTCCAGAGTTTCGTTTCGCGCTACGATTGTAATATGTCGCGAAAGGAATTATCTGTGAAACACAATTCTGTGCTACGTGCTGCTATCTTATTCATTTTTATTAACACCGCTTATTACCTTTTAATAATAACTTTTCAACTAATCACCAAAGTGGTATCTACAGTAAATTAACCAGTAAACTGTATGTACCTGCGGCTACTCGACAATTTGATTTTACTAAAAAAGTTTTCATGTTACGTGTCTGTGTTAATTTTAGTTATTAATCGAATTCTAACATTAACACAGTAATTTGGCGAGGTGGTTAAATATGCGACGCAACTTCAAGCTGCAAGTAATTAAAAAATAATGTTCCGCTGAGGCGAGGATATTTCTGGAAATCTGCTCGCTTTCAGAGCCACTAATGAATACGCCTGAATAGGAAGCTAATGGTGAATTAGTTTCCGCGATAACTTTTCAACGTCGGCCGTTAAAGAACGAATCGACGGGGTTCGGGACGATCCGGATCAACGATTACTGACGTGGGAACGTTCGGGCCCCAGTATTTATGGGCTTAGAAATCGCCGCAACCGACAAACGAGCGTTACTGCCCCTCCAAGTGTATTTACTGCGGGCAGACTATATCGAATTTAGCGATCCAGGCTGCGTTATACGCCGATTGGTCGAATTATGGAATTGTCATCTTTTATTAAATGCAATTGGGATTCAATATGGCCGCCATATTTATGCCTGTCTTATTCTCAAATATGCGGAATAAATTGTTTCAGATGGAAACAGTTACTATTTAGTATTTTATAACGCGATGTTATTTTCTAGGTTATAATTCTAATTTGCGGTGCAACGAGAAATGGTAAATACTTGCAAAAGTAGCAAGATCTTTTAATATCGCTATTAGAGTTGCTACTTCTTTACTAGTTTTGAGGTTAGGGATTGGATACTGCAGTTCATAAATTATTATAATTCTGCTGGAGACTTTTACACGTATTTAACAAATTTTTATAAATATTAAAATTCTTTTAGACGCGCTGTTTTAAGGGATTGCCTTTCAGCAAATTTTTGCAACGTCTTGTTGGTGACTGTAATTGGTATTGCCCATTATGAAAACAGCTTTTACCTTACCGCGTTTTTTTTTGGCATTTATGTAAGTTTTTTCATTGTGTTAAATATTGTTAGCTCTTACTATAGGTACATGGAAATAATACTAATTTTCTCTTTCACTATATCATGTCTGGTGATTGTTTTAATTTGGCAGGTAGTAGTAAATTTTGTCTTTCAAGTTTTAAGGTTAATTTTTGTCTTTCAAGTTTTAAGGTTAATTTTTGTCTTTCAAGTTTTAAGGTTAATTTTTGTCTTTCAAGTTTTAAGGTTAATTTTTGTCTTTCAAGTTTTAAGGTTCATTTTTGTCTTTCAAGTTTTAAGGTTAATTTTTGTCTTTCAAGTTTTAAGGTTAATTTTTGTCTTTCAAGTTTTAAGGTTAATTTTTGTCTTTCAAGTTTTAAGGTTAATTTTTGTCTTTCAAGTTTTAAGGTTAATTTTTGTCTTTCAAGTTTTAAGGTTCATTTTTGTCTTTCAAGTTTTAAGGTTAATTTTTGTCTTTCAAGTTTTAAGGTTAATTTTTGTCTTTCAAGTTTTAAGGTTAATTTTTGTCTTGTTCTTCATAATCATTCTAGGCAAATAATAATAATAAATTGTATGCAATTTATGGACTGATACATGCGCGATAATAAATAGTTTAATTTATTTATAATTCAATGAAATTAAGTGACATTGAAAGTATTACAAATTAAAGGTAAATATTTAGGCAAAACTAGATAAATGCATTGAAAAAAATTCTTTGTATCGACTAACAGTAATTGTTTAACAACGGTACTCCATTTATATTGGACAATAATGGCTCTTTCTCTGCATCCCAAAATTCGATTCTTTCCGTTCCAAATGTGGCCATGTATTTTCATTGCATTTCAATTGGAAAATTGAAGCACTGGCTCAGAAAACAAGGAAATTCGATTTAACGCGAAGCGAAGTCAATTCCGTGATAAATGAAGTAACGGATCAGTTATCCTGCTCGGCGTAATGTGATTCGGAAAATTTCTCGTTTATAACGTCGATATTGTAATAAATTATACGTATGCCATTTCCCATGAACATCGCAACTTGAAAACTCGAAAATCTACGTTCTTTAGCAAAATGCAGAGTATCGATGGAATGAAAATCATAAAATAATAAGTTGATTTGAAAATTTCTTCGGTGTTAATGGGGAATACCACCCCTGAGTGGGTTAAATGTAGCATACGTTTGCAGAGTCATAACAACTAAAATAAAAATTCCTCATGAAAACACAGTGATAGATTCTTTTCACTGAAGAATAACAGATTCTTAACAACTTACGGCTTTTGAAAAACAAAAAATAAAATTAGTTTCTGCAGGAACGGTGGGCTTATCTGACAAAACCAATTGAAGGGTCGGATGCGATAAGCGAAAAGATTATTGTCCAAACGCTACAAAAGATTGGAAAATTAAATGTTGTGAAAAATTCCTCGTTTATAATTTTTAGCTCGAACAGCAATGCTTGGACAAACAAACTGTAAATAGAAAAAATGTGTGTCGTGGCGAGCTTCACAAGACTATATTTTTTAAAATACAGTTTAACATTTAATTTTCCAATCTTTTCTAACGTTTGGACAATAATTTTACTTTATTATAAACGTAAATATTTTTCTACGAAAAAATTACCAATCATTCTTCAAATGTTGCTCTCTTAATTGCAAAAAGTTCTGCAAAAATATATGCCTCCGCTTTTTCAAAAAAAATTCACAAACCCTACGAACCCCTTAAAACGCTACAAATTAGAAAAAGTAAATTCTGCGAACGCATTTCATTTAATAACTAAACCACTATTTCACCTTTGCGCGCGTAGAATATTTCCGCTCGAGAAGTGCGAAATAAACGTCCCTTTCAATAAAAATCGCGGGGAAAAAAGTGGCGCGGAGAAAGGGGACGTGGGGGGTTAAAAGTGCGCGACAAAAACAATGACACGGGCACAAAGAAAGAGTCACCGACCCGTTCCTGAAAACACATTTATAATCCGTGCCGCGGAACGTGGCGTTGCAAAATTGCAACAGCAGAAAGCATCCGTGCAGAAAACGCGGAAATCGCCTCGCATCGGAAACTGTCGCGTGTGTGATGCCGGTCCGGCTTGCTTGAGAATGGCCGTAAACGTGTTTCGCGAAAGCTTTTCGCCTGCATTCGCTGCAACACGCGTGTTGGGATATTAAAGGCTCGCAAATTAGCTTCACGCACAGCTTCCCTTTGACGCGTGGGCGTTTAAGAGGCATGCAGCTGGTATAAATATAATCTATAATCCCTAATCGGTAATCGCCGATCGAAGCGCGCCATTATCGTATTGTCAGATGTATTCATTGGATTAAGTTCGCGAATTAACGTTGCTCTAAATACGTGACAACTGAATTATTGGCCATTAGTTGTCAATAATTGATTGGCAATAATTGATTTGATTGATTCCAAAGATGAAAATAACATTGAAATAAGTCATAGTAAAGATGTGCTTTTTAATTTTTATTTCTGATACTTCATCGACAGGGGGTAGTGTGAAAAGAACTGTCAGAATTATTTTGAGGAAATTTTTCCTCAATTTTTCTTTTTTTTTTCTAAACGTAATAAATTTTTAATAAAAACACCAACGATTCTAGTCACCAACAGATTAATCCCTGGCGTCGTAGGAATGGAATTTTATTTAAAATATGTGTTGCAATGGCACTGCTTGAAATGTGCTCGGAAGCAGAGATGAATAAAATTTGTATTTAAATAAAATTTCGAATAACGAATAAAAGTTAAAAAATGATTCTTCATGCGTCGAATAAAATTAATTCCGGTTCACGAACGAATGACGAATAATTTTTCTAACTTTTATTCGTTACTTGAAAATTTATTTAAACAAAAATTTTCCCCACCTCTGCTCGAAAGTAAGTTTGAAATTCGAAAAGTGTGATTTCAGGAAAAACTCTGAAACAACATGATAGTGAATTTTACTGATTCCAGCGAAATGTGGTCCAACTCTTTTCATATTTGTAGTACAGCACTCTCAGCAAGTGAAGCGGTCCAAAATTTAGTACCACGCTATACAGTTTCTGCTTGAATAAATTTAACTTCGATCACACGCTTTTCTCTTTGCTACACACGTAGTAATTAGACAAGCCGGCGCGTTCGCTCGCAAATATTACACCCGGGAGCAGAATTATCCGGGAAAATTAGATTTATGACAGCACAACGACGATTGCGTAACAAAACGCAGCGGAGGCTAAACAGAACGGACCTCGCTAACTGGTTTTTCATGCCAAACAGCAATTAAATCCTTCCGCAGCATGTAAATTGCGTTCCTAATTAAAATTTACGCATTTAT
Organism: Andrena fulva; assembly: GCA_946251845.1. NCBI lineage: Eukaryota > Metazoa > Arthropoda > Insecta > Hymenoptera > Andrenidae > Andrena > Andrena fulva. Next base: position 27,195,908 of record OX276331.1, on the reverse strand, counting down.
TACCCACGCTCAAGCAGATTGACACATTATACGATGGATACATGGAGAAAGATTGTAGTCGTTCAGAGTTTGCCTGATGACAGGCACAAATCTCATACAATTTACATTCAGAATGTATGTTTTTGGAAATTAAAGCATGGCAGGATAATTCTGAGCAGGATAACGTATTTTATTTGGAATTTCTCACCGTATGTATGATCGCGTATTTATGTGAGTTAATTTCAAAATGAGTTGAGAAAATAAATATGCAGACTATTTCACTATTTAAGATTGTTGAAGGGAGTTTTTGCGATGGTGCACTACTGGAAATATTTATTACATCATTCACAAATCCACGTAGGGTGCATAGTTTTCATAATTACATGATTGATAAAGTGATTGATGAAAGTGACTGTAACTTGAATTGACAATCAATAATAATGCGTTCCTAATACTATTATTAAGTGTTATATTAGTCACAGTGTGTTAATTGCTTGAGTGATGTCTATCGATATTTCCTGTAGTTTATTTGCGACACTGAAATAATTTTTTTAGTTACAAATTTATCATCTGTAGAATTTTTCTGTTTGCCATGAAAAGGAGAGAATTTTGAACTACTTTTGACAGTATAAATAGTGATATAATTTCAGAATTATAAATGGACGTGCTGCTAAAGTATATATTTACCAAACTCTTGTTAATTTAATAATTTTTATAAGTGAAAATAGATTATCTATGATTTTAAACCAGAATTATTCGACTTAATAAGAAGTTTAAAAACACCCACAAATTTATTCACATCATTCTTCATCCCTTTAAGTGAAGTATTCTATTCATCCCAAAACACTTTATTGTTCAGTAAATAAAATTGAGCCAATACTATTATTACATTGTCGACAGATTTTTTGTAATAAAATTAATGTGCCACTTGCAATTAATTGTATATTCACAAAAATAAACACAGAAGTGTTCATATTTTCTTCATAGCGTTCTACTAATTCTATTACAAAGACTACATTGTGGATGTGTTAATCATATTAATATATTTCTTCTTAACTTTTCTGATACGAGCAACCCTTTTGTACACCAAAGGCTTCGTGCTCTCTCTAACGGGACTAACAAGCATGTAAGCGAAAAATCTTAAACAATATTATGTAATGCAAAATATTAAACGTTTTTAAAGTTCTCATGAATTTGTATAACAATGACAGAAAACTATTCTTAAAATAATACACGTGGGTGAAATTGCAGAGAGATATGGGTCCACTGTATACGTAGTATTGATTTATCAAGAGCGTCTGACCATAGACACTCCTCTTCCACTTGCCCTCTTATAGATTTTATATATATACTTCTCGATCAAGTTTTAGTTACACGAATCAACCGTACCTTGAAGATTCTCAAGTTCCAATATCATGTACACTGTTATACAAGATTTAAAATCTTTTTCACAAGAATCGTGGGCACAATGAAGGTCAAAGAAGAATGTGATACCAATAATATAAACGTAATTGTAAAAACCTCTTTTTAAAGAATCAGTGAAGCACTTTGTACGTGTGTTGAAATCAATTGTAACATAGATATAGTCGAGAATTTATTTCAATTGAAATTTGTATGCTAAGTAATTCTTCACAACAAATGTCTTGCTTTTATTCTAACACAGGCTTGAGATTGAAATTTCTTGAAATTCGTGATTTAAATCATATCTTCTAATATCGTTGTAAATTTATCAAGTCACTAACTTTGGACTTATAAATGTAGGTTTTTCTTCTTCAGATTATAAAGATGGTGAATATTTTGACACATCTTCCCCTTTCTACTCGCAAGGGACAGCTCCGAAGTGTCAAGCCCCGATTGCGATAAAACTTTAGTATGATATAGTCCTCGTGAAAATATTTGACGCGTCATTTTTTTTTATCGTCCATGTTGAAGGGTTGAAAGCAGCCCTCAAACTTGGGTGTCGATAAAATATTTCCTTGAGTATCTCGAAAACTGTTCGGTATAGGCAAAAAGGTTAAATTGGAAAATGGTGTATTTTTAAAGGATGAGTTCAGCTATGTAAACAGTTTTCGAGATATTCAAGAAAATATGATTTCACCCCTTCGAGATGGACGATGGTTGGTAAACAGAAATATGTGCCAAATACTTTCACGAAGACTTTATATCATACTATACATTTAAAGTTTCATCAAAGGTGGTGATTGACACTTTGAGAGACTCTCTGGGACTATTTGTCGAATTTTTCGGTATTCGAATATTCGAATACATCAGTTGCTCAATTATTTGGCGAATATAATTCGAATATCCAAGTATTCGAATACTATTCGAATACCGATGTATTCGAATAGTATTCGAATACTTCAGTTGCTCAATTATTTGGCGAATATAATTCGAATATCCAAGTATTCGAATACTATTCGAATATTTAAGTATTCGAATACCGATGTATTCGAATAGTATTCGAATACTTAAATATTCGAATAGTATTCCAATACTTAAATATTCGAATAGTATTCCAATACTTAAATATTCGAATATCATTCGAATACTTAAATATTCGAATAGTATTCAAATAATAGTATTCGAATACTTAAATATTCGAATAGTATTCCAATACTTAAATATTCGAATATTATTCGAATACTTAAATATTCGAATAGTATTCGAATAATAACATTCGAATACTCAAATATTCGAAGTTTATTCGTAGCATTCGAATACTTGTAAAATATTCGAATATTATAACATTCGAATAGTTCCAGCCCTATTTGAGACTGCCTCGTGTCACTTCGAATCAAATTTTTTATTTCAATATTGTCCGATGCTGTAGAAAATATGAGGTGAACCAATGCTATGTCTTGTCGAGGATATATTAACTATCGACCGTAAGCAATTTTAACGAACATCAAAGGGAAGTATGTATCAAATTTCTTACAGTTTTATAATTGACACTTTTGTCAGGCTTAGGGTAGTTCAGTTACCCGAATATTCTGATTTTTTTAAACTGTGCAGGTTTATAAAGAACCTCAACAGAAGTATCAGGTAATTTTTCGTTTGAGCCCGATTTCGTTTCTTCAGGGTGAAAACACCCCCTAAGGGTTAATGAGTGAACCTATTTTTCAGCATCTCTTGAAAACTATAGTGGATAAAAAACTTGCTACAAAGAAAATTTAATGGTTTCTTATGTTGTACAAAACCATGTAATCGAATTGTTTAAAACTTGAGGTTAGAAACATTTTACTGTTTAAATTACAAATTTTAAACAATTCGATTACACAGTTTTATAGAGCATAAAAAGTCAAAAATTTAAGTTTCATTCTAATAATTCTATCTAGAGACGCGGTAGCGTCTCGACGCCAAGTACAGGAAAGACACCCTGTATATGTCGACTGTCGCTACCGCTATCATTTACTCGAGAAACGGCTAATCCAACCTAACCTGAAACTTATTTCATTAATATCTCATCACGCCTGCAATATTTTCTAAATTTAAAGGCATTTTTCTTATGTAAACCGCATATAAGCTTTCGAATAAGACCAAATTTCAATAAAATCTGTCCACGCATGACAGAGATATCATAATATCGTCTCATGAATCAGTCGGAAACGGTAAGATTTTCTTCTGATTCTGATTCTTCAAGCCAAATTTTCGTCAACATAATACGTATACGCGTTACACGCACACCTTCAGCCAAAAAGAAACTAACACATGTTTCGTTCGTCAATCGCTACCTTCACTATGCAATCTACATCAAATTTTGACAGCTTACAGTCAGGTTATAACCTGACAAGTGTCAAATAAGGTAAGTTGTCAAAATTTGAGATGTCACGTTTTTACAAATATGTATCGTTGTAACCATTGAATTGCAACCAAAATGCAGTCTCAATCACAAGAGTAAGTTGTCGAAATTTGAATTGCGTCATGTTTGTATATCGTCAAACTGTTTTTTTATTTGTAACTAAACTGAGGATTTTATGTATATGTAGATAGATACATGAAAAAGTCGAGGACGGAAAAAGTATTATCAAATAAATCACAAAAAAATAGAAAATAATAATAAATATAATATTAAAAATTATCTGAAGTCATTCCCTATGCAAATTATCTATGTAAAAAGAAGTGAGATCCCCATAAAAACAACTTCAAAAAAGTAAAAAAAACTACGCCAAGTACACGAAATCAAATAAATCGCAAAAAATAGAAGATAATAATAAGTACAAAATAAAAAAAGAAGTGAAATCAAAATGAGCTGCAAGTGCATGAAGGTGCTTTCCAACTGCGCTTAAGAAGCCTGGAAGTCAAATACTTGGCGTAGCCAGGCAAGGTCAAGGTGTCGATGAATAAAAATTATTTAAAAACGCAATATAATGAAAATGTACTCATATTGTCAGAATTTTAAATTGACAAATTATTTGAAAGCCTGCGAGAGGGAAGGTATGGGTATTGATGATCTGAGAATACCTTGCCCGGCCACGCCAAGTATTTGACTTCCAGGCCGCGGACATCTAGGCAAATGTCTAGACGTTACATTTTATCTTCACATTATTAAAATGTCCGCGATATGAGTAATGGAATGTATGAACACAGCATTTTAGCTGTGTATATGTATGTAGTTGTGTCATCTTAAGCGCAGTTGGAAAGCACCTTCATGTACTTGCAGCTCATTTTGATTTCACATCTTTTTTTTATTTTGTACTTACTATTAAGGTAAATGTCCCAATGGCGAAACAGTTAAGGAAGCAGTTGAGATGATTGCAATTTTTTTTATATTTAAATAGTATAAAATTATAACTAAATATAATTATTCGAAAGCGTAAAATTTCTACTTTCACATAACGTAACAAGAATCTACATTTGTTAAAGCAAAAGTTTTAAATTAATTAAAACATGAAACTGTTCATATGGCCCAGTAATTAAATAAAATTCATAGCGTGTCCCAGTCATTAATTAACAGTGTCCCAATTATTGAATATGTATTTAATTTAACTATTTCTATCAGTTAATGAAAAGAAATCAACTGACTGTAGTTCTTCTTCTTTATCTTTTTTACCTTCGGCATGACTTTATGTCTGAAAAAGTTAAAAAATGATTAAAAGTATATTATAAAAGTTTAGGTTATGTTAATATTATAACGAGTATAAGATTAATTATCCTAATAATGCTTAAACAGTATTATATTTTTGTCTAGTTATTATTAACGTAAATATATAGGATACAAAAAATACTTACTTTGGTACAATAAATATTTATAATTTTATAACTACTGAACACTGACGTCTGTAACACCGCGGTTAAACAACCATTGAACACACGTTTAATGATTGGTACATGTCATGTTACCGTGTACTACTGGATAAACGCAACAATTTCAATATTAAAAACAAAAAATTATTAAAAGATCCAATTAATTTTAAATTCTTCAATGTATAATAAATCCAAAACAACTGTATAATTTCAAAAATTATAAAATAATAATTAATTACAACCTTAACAAAAATATTCTCTCGCTTGCTTGAGCCCATTAGGTAAGAAGCGAGATTGAAACTGTTGAAGCTTTACTGTACAATAATATTTTTGTATGATATAACTATTCAGTTATGTAAGCTTATAATTGTATCTATATAAAGCTAATACATTTTGCAATTATATTTCGAATAGTTTAAACGTTGCAAATTAGTAAAACTATTATTATTAATAAAATTTCTTCTCAATTTTCAATTATTGGGCCATGTTTAAGGACTGGGACATTTACCTTATCTCCTATTTTTTGTGATTTATTTGATTTCGTGTACTTGGCGTAGTTTTATTTTACTTTTTCGAATTTATTTTTATGGATTATATCTACTACACTCCTCAAGAAATACAGGAATGTAAGAAGGTCTAAATTAACCTTCTCCGGGGTGTTTTCACCGCGATGAGCCGAAAGCGAGCGCAACCGAAAAGTTGCCTGACATTTCCATCGAGGTCCCCTTCAACCCTGCGCGGATTAAAAACAATCAGAGATTTTCGGGTGACCGAACATCCCTTGTTAGCTAACATTAAAAAAATGCATACCCACCCCTCACGAATCAACGCCGGATTCGAGAATACAGAAACGACAAAAAAAAAAAAAAGAAAAAAAAAGAGAAGAAGTAGAAATCTAATGGCTCCGCCTCGTCTACAATAGCCGGTGCACCGATCGCTTCGATTCCGGCATGCAAGCGACTCTCCCCGCGTCCGCTCAGCTCCCGAGCAAAATATTTATAGGCGGCCCATCTGTCTCGCGGATTTTCGACGCGGAAAAGAGGCCAGTTCGAGGGTCGCCCGTATAAGGCGAGCCATTTACCAATTACTTCTCACGCGGCGGCGGCGGCTCTGTTTTTTCATCCGCGCAGTATCGCACTGTCAGTACGTTTAATGCGAGTACCATCTGCATAATATCCACTCGTAAATCCAGGGAAAGCCTGCCGCTGACCCCAGGCGCCCTCTGTGTACGTACGTGGCTGGTCGGATGATCCCCGGGATTTTATTTCCAGGATCCCTCCCCCGCCACGGGAATATGGGGAGGGACTTGTCGGCGCGAGTGAACGGGTGCGAGGTATAATATCGGCATTAATTATATTACCACCCCCTAACCTAACCCCGCCGTATAATAGGCAAGCCGCTTTAGTGCCTAATTATTTCGTGATTGGGCCATCCCTCCCGAGAAGCTAACGCCTACGCGGAATAAATTGCGAGCTTGTGATATTTTATTAATGCAGCCGCTTCTAATGTTGCGCGTTGTCGCTCCCGATGCATTCCCTTTGTTTAAGCAGCGGCTGGTTTAAGGGATGGGCACATATTTCTGTGGGAAAAATTTTTTGCCCCCGCGTTGTTTGGAATTTGAATTTATCGCCCCGCGAGAGGGTGCATTCTGTATTTATGAAACACTGTACGCGCCGGGAGGGTGGTAATCTCGGTATGCAGAGTGTTTTCTAATTTGTTAGAAGTACTGCAGCGGAGGATTTAGTAGGTACGCGAAAGTAATTAAAGAGGGTGATGTGAATGTATGTTTAACGCGACCCTGCTTCTGAGATGTAGACTTTTCTGCTTTAGAAAAATAATTTCCACGTGGGGAAGGTGATGTATTTATTTGTGACGCTGTTATTGGTGGTCTACTCGTGCCACCGTAAGGGATGCAACGGTTGCTGGTGTTGGTTGATTAATGTTCTCCCTTCGATACGCTTTAAATATTTGCAGGGTTAATTATAAGCTCGCAGGAGTTTGAATTCTTCGGTTGCGGGATTGTGCACGATTTTAATGGAAATTGCCGTAAATGCTGGCGCAGGGTGGTTTTCTATGTATGGAGGGGGCCTAGTCTGGGCACACTACGAGGGTCATCGCAGGGGATGCAGTCTGGGCCGAAGTAGTAAAAACTAGTGCCGGCTCCAGAAGGGATGACCGATAAAGGAGGAATAAAATAGAGGGGGGTTTTTAGTGGGTATAACATATGCACCGAGCCCCACATAACCCCGTCGCTATGCGGCTGGGTATGCGTAATTGGATTTTCCCCCTCTCAATAAAAAAAAAAAAAAAAAAAAAAAAAAAAAAAAAAAAAAAAAAAAAAAAAAAAAAAAAAAGGGGTGGTTTTCTATGTAAACGACGTGGCGCTGATGGATATCTGGAAGTTGGTTATAGTGTCGTCGAGCTTGAGATAATACGAATATGCAGAGGGAATCTCCTCCGAGTTTTCTTCGAACCAACTTTTCATCTATTCGCAGGGGAACATCCCGAACCTGGAAATTCAAAAAATTCTGAAGCTTTGTGGATTTGTAGGGGGTTTCCTCCTGATTACAACGCAGTGAAAATTGACCCCTGAAAATCCGGTTATTTTCCGATTTTGTGTTATAACTCGTGAACTGTAAAGTAATTTTTTTACCAAATGATAGATGTAATTAAAAGAAGTAACTTTTGTCTTGAAACCTTTTTTCTCTCTCTTACAGATAATTTAATATATTAACTACATTTTTTTAATTTTCGATTTTAGATAATCCACTTTCGAGTAATCGTGGTCTCCGCAAGCCCCTGTTTCGAACAGGACATGCAGAAGAAGGTAAATAACTTTGTTATTAATGAATATTTTTTTACGCCAAAATTCAGAGACATAGCTAAATGTACTGCCTTTCAAACAAGACAAAGTTTTTCGAATAAAGTTTTACAGTTTCTGAGAAAAAAATTCCCCAATATCGCACCTTTTTCGGCCTCCTGACTGAGCGTAACCCCTTAATGTAACCTCATAAATTATTTTTTTCAAAATCTAAGAAAATATGAACTCTTAAAAATTTAGAACTATTAATATACATGTTAGATTTAAGTAGTATAAATTCTCCACGTGACCTAGGTAGTGCATTAAAGTAACGAACTCGCACTAAAATTATTAAAAATAACGTGCATTACAGTGAAAATTTATTTCTAGAATATTTGACCGAAGTAACGTTATATTAAGAAGCAGAATGGTAATTTGATTGCATCTGTCTTCTTATTACTCGGGAGAAGATAATTTACTGAGCACGGCCCGTGAATATATAAAAATTAAATATACCACTGCGGATATTCCGGCTGGTTGCTTCTTGAAAAAAGGCTTTTCTGCTGAAAATGTACCGGGTGGATTAAGCAACTGGATTAAATTGTACTGACTGGATTATTCAATTTATTACCCTTGAGTGCGTCCCCCTTTTAAGAGTAAAAATATTTTCGTGTCTTTTCGCCGCGCTTTCTAGTAAATGCAAGCTACGTGGCATTTTCCGCGCATCTTTTTCTGCCGCGAGTTGTATTACGCGAACACGTCGCTAGGGAAACATTGGCCATTACCAATCTCACGCGGGCTAAAAAATTACCGAGCCAAGAGATTAAAAGAATATTTTATCAGGTCTACGCGGGTGCCATTAATAATCTATGTGGCAGATGAAAACCAACTTTTTAAGGGATGTTCCTCTCGCAGTGGGGCTAAATAATTGCCAACTTAAATAATCTTGTGCTATTTTTCCTGCTAGAGAAAAATTGAAAACTTAGAAAACGTGAGTTACGTAATTTTACCAGTTAATCTTACACCCGAAATAAGGGTAAAAATAAATTAATGTCAGTTGATCTTTACATATGCATTAGAAATTTTATTAAAAATTTTTAAGAATTTAAAAATTGTTTGCTTCATCAGATAAACTCTGCTTTTACCACCTTTTACATTGCAATCTTAATTTATTAACCGAATACCTTCGTGAAATTAATTCTTAAAAAGAAGTGAAGTATAAAAACTTCTTCCCATTTATCAGATTTCATTATTACTTTCCGTTACAATTTACTCAAATAAATTTCTGTGGAACCAGCGGCGCTGGCCGTGATGGACACACCGGTTCTCGTTAGATCACCGAAGTTAAGCATCACGAGGCGGGTACTGGGGAAAGATGGGTGACCACCACCTTTCTCCCGGTACGACGCTCGCTGCTGGGACCGGAGGGAGGGAGAGGAGAGGAAAAGATAGGAGACTATAGTTCGTTGGGCTATATAAGCGATAATAATGCTTGAAATGCCATCCTGCTATAACCACAGGAAAAACAGAAACAAAAAAAAAAATTTCTGTGGTTAATGAAAATACACCACGAAGTCTCTCATCGCTTTAGGCAAGACTTTCATATTTCTAACACCCTTCGCCGCACTTGTTAATTAAAAAATTTTACATCCATTAATCTAAAGTGCCATTCTCAAAATTTTAATTCGTCACGCATCCTTGTGGCATCGAACGGCGCACAACTTTTTCCAGAATTGGTGAATGGGAGGTGTTAGCGAAAATTTAACCATAGCAGTCACGCTTTCGAAACCTCACTGGGACGTACATATTTAAAAACGTTATTCCCAGACGCATGGCGGCGAAAGGGAAAATGAGACACGCGTAGGCTGTTCGTTTAATCACCGTCCTGGTATTTGCAAATTGGTTGAGGAGAACAGAGGCCGGGTTTCGGGAACCGTTTGCGTATTTCGATGAAAAAATTCGGAACAAAATTGCAAATAAAGGATCCGCGATGCTGCCGGTACATTCGCGGTATGTTGGAAGGGCAATTTTCTGACTGCGAAAATAAACGAAACAGCTATAAATTTGCTAGACGGCCATTGCGGCTCACGTGCCAGCTCCGAGTTTCGTTTTCAATCTCGGGTGTTCAATTTCCGTGCGCCTAACAACTGAGATATCTGTGAGAGAGTTCGTGTCTACTGTATAAAATACGCCGGGGGTAAAGGAAGCTTATTTGCTCAGTCGTAATAATATTCTGTCGAAGTGTGTAATGCTTTGATCTATTCGCACCAGAGGAGTGACTAATGAAATTTATGTTTCCTGAATGCAACTATTTAATAATAATTTTTTTTATTATTTCTTTCAAGGTGTCCTCATCTGCTTTGACGCCCGCGACTTGTCTTAGTCAGTCAAGATTTCGTGGAGTGAATTTGTGTTTTTAATGTAGTTAATTATATTTTTAGCGATTTTTTGCTGTTGTTAATAATTCTCTCAAGTTTATGTTTGATAGCAGAATTATGTTTCTTTGTATTTCATGTGTTCAGTCGTAAGTGAGATTTCGCATGTTTGTAGATTAAATGAAATTGGTCTTTAATAAATTTACTCGTCAAGTTTTAATTTTTTTTTATTGCTAGAAAGAGCTGGACGACATGGAAAAATGTTTTCGAAGTATATGTCTGAGAGAAGTATTTCTGAAGATGCTATTTAGAAAAGAGGAGAATATGCTGAACATGTATGTTGCTTTGACACATTGACAGGGTAATATATTATGTTTTATAATAATATTTTATATATATTAATGTGGTGAGTGAAGTAGATGTAAATATTATATATACATTTTAAAACTTAGAATTATTATTTATAATTCTAGTCCTTGGATTCTATGCCTTGAAAGAATTTTGTTGGGTAGTGATTTTATAATTTTTTTTAATAAAATGAATTTTATTAAAATTGTATATTTGTGTTAATTATTTGTGCTAATTTTAACACTGTCAGTTACCAAAATTTTGCACTTTGTTAGAAAATTCAGGAATGAGCATTACCGAAACACAAAAAGATATAATGTGTGTCAAATTCATCCCCGAAGTTATAAATAGCACACATAAATAACAGTTTGCGGTATGAATTAATCCCTAGAGAACATGCAAATTATTTATCTAATTAGCGGAACATTATAATCCGCCAAAATTTCGGATTTAGACACTGCAATCGCTACGCTTTACCCCAATAACGTTAATTTTATACGCTACAACATTTCCCTCGGAACAATTCCCTATCTGTAAACACAATAGTACGCCATATGTACATATATATTGTAGATACCGTAGGAAGCAATTACTTTCCATGTTTTTTGCAACAATAAATTAATGAAAATCCATATGGGGAAAAACTTACGTGTCTTGCAATAGCTTCCAAGTATTGCCTGATTTATTGTAACAGATTGTACTTTAACCCTTCGTGGTTACACGGGGTGTATCGCACCCCAGGAAATTTTATTTTGATTTGCCAATATTTCTGCAAATTTATAGACCTTAATATTAAAATTTAAAATTTTGTGAATTTTAACCAAAAAAAGCGTTTTCCACATTTTTTTCGACTACAAATTTCATCATATCAAAATTTACATTTTTTGAAAAACACTGAGAGTATTACGAAAGTACAATATTATCACTCAAAAGTGAGAAGATTAAAAATACGAAAATGGTAGCTCAAAAATGACGCTGGGGTGCAGCGAACCCCATGTGCCCAATTTGTGATTATAACAAGGTGTGATCGCGAAGGGTTAAATTCGCATTTACCGAAAATTACGAAATATGAACTTGGCCTGTTTTACCAAAAAGCCAACGAAGAGTAACGAAATTTCGAACAGGTCACGGACCACGCAAAATCAGAAACGACCACAAAATCAGCTTCTACGATTAGGGTTTATACCAAAACCGACTTTCGACAAAACCGGTTTCCGAATTCCACCATTCCCAGAAAACCGGTTAAACCGATTTTCAAATTTTCACCAAAAAATATAATTAAAATAGTAAATAAATATTCGTACTTATTTTACAAAATGTCAGTTTCCCTAATATTATGGAATTACAAAAACATAACAAAACAAAATATACTCTATCCATAAAAAACCAAATAAAAAAATTAAAATAACTAAAATCCGTACAAAATATAAATCTTTTAAAAGCTGGTAGCAAATTATAAATCTTTATTCCATTTAGTTTTTTTTTCTTGCATCCGAGGCGATTTCAAGTCAAAATGTTAACGCTTTTAATTAAATACGTAATTCATTTCTGCATATTAATTCTAGTATATAAAACCGGTTTTTTAAATTTAAAACCGGTATTCGAGTTTTGCAAATTTATAAATAAAAACCGGTTTTTTAAAACCGATAAGCCGCTATCTACGATCGATATAGATCAGTTAAGGGTTACGCCACCCTGAAAGTTTTGAAAAATCGATTTCATTTTTTTTTGCATTTTCTTATTACGTGAAGTTTTAAGAATAATTTGAGTCATGGTAGACGCAAAAATTCCCCAAAATAGCCGAGTTATAGACTTTAAACGAGGCGCGGATGTCGATATTCCGCAGTAGATAGCGACCATTCTACTTTTCTTCTTTTGCGTTTTTCTCGAAACTACATTTTCAAAGGTGACCTATCAAATATCTCCAAAACTATTTGTCCGATTGATTTCAATCTTGGCACGCATATTCTTAATGGTATTATCTACGATGTAGCATATCAGTTTTTCCATCCGATAACCCATTCGTATATAATTAATGGTTTAAATTCGTTTTTTCACGTGAAAAACGTATCATTTTCTTCACTTTGCTGTCATTTGTGCAATAATTTTTTTTTCTCAAATCCGTATGCTACATTGTAGGGATTTTATTAAGGAACACGAAAATCATCATGTTTTTGATTTCAGACGAACCTGGGCGTTATAATATGTTAGGTCAGTCACGCGTGTAACGGCGGACGAGCTTCGCGGGAGAACAAATAACTCGGTCATTTTTTAATATTTTCGTACAGTATTTATACAATATATGCACTAATACATGCTCTACACATAAGAAGAAAATAAATAATTTTCAACCTCATAGTATCAGTAAAAAAATTTGTCTAGTTTAGTGCTGTTTCGAGCGCCTCAGGGTGACGTAACCCCTTAACGGACGCATCCATACGACATTTTAGCAGCCTCGAATGCGTCCAGCGAAAAAATGATCTCAGGTAACTGCGTTTTCCAAGGGAGCCCGGGGAAACAGAAGGGAGAAGAGAAGCACAGGTTACGTCGGAAGTGCACGGCAGAGTTACGGCGAGAGCGAAACCGTTCGTTCAAATCATTTCGACTGGCCCGGAAATTCGATTTGATTCGAACGGTTCTTTTTTTTGTTGTTTGCCCTCGCGTATGCCGACAGTGTATTTGACATTGACTGAGAAATGTGCGCAACGCGTTTTGAATTTTCCAATCTGCGTCGGAACAACCGGGCGGCCATTTAATTCGTTGCGCCGGGCAAAAGCGCGATTGCATTCTTTTTTCATGTCGCGCGGAATTACTAGCGACCGCACCGTTTGTACAGCGACGAACGATCCACCGAGGCGAGCCACGACTTGCTGCCCCTCGGAGCGAATGACGCAAGTCGTTTGCATAGTCCTATTAACCCTCTGCACTTCAAGTATGCCTCGCAGGCCACGTCGAGGTTTAAATTAGCGTCGCAGGATCGCCGTGATTTCGTTAACACGTTGGCGGCCACGCGATTGCCTCGCGCTTTCCGTTCGTTTGCGCTGATTCAAGGGTGTATTATCGAAAATAAGAGGGACATATATTTCAACGATGTTTGTAGGTTAATGGTGGGAATATTTTGCGTCATTTTTAATAAGAGTAATATCATTCGGGGGTATGTAAATACAAGGGTTCGTTTATTGCAAGGGTTCTAAAGAGAAATTGTAGTGACACGTGGCAGTGAACGTGTTAAACACTGCGAGTGTGGAAGATTTCTTAATTTGGAGAGTCCTTGTAGAAAACACTGTAAGTGGTCAAAATTAAAAAATCTTTTTTCATCGGAAAATATTCTAATGTGCCAATGGTAATGCTATAGTATAGAATTATCCAAGTATTCGAATACTATTCGAATATCCAAGTATTCGAATACTATTTGAATATCCAAGTATTCGAATACTATTCGAATATCCAAGTATTCTAATACTATTCTAATACTATTCGAATATCCAAGTATTCGAATACTATTCGAATATCCAAGTATTCGAATACTATTCGAATATCCAAGTATTCGAATACTATTCGAATATCCAAGTATTCGAATACTATTCGAATATCCAAGTATTCTAATACTATTCTAATACTATTCGAATATCCAAGTATTCGAATATTATTCGAATATTTAAGTATTCGAATACTATTAATAAGTAATATTTAAGTATTCGAATACTGATGTTGCACTTCACACCATACTATTCGATACATCAGTATTCGAATAGTATTCGAATACTCAAATATTCGAAGTTTCTTCGTAGCATTCGAATATTTGTAAAATATTCGAATATTAAATTATTCGAATAGTCCCAGCCCTACTTGTAGCTCATTTTGATTTCACATCTTCTTTTATTTTCTAATTATTATTATCTTCTATTTTTTGTGATCATGCACTTGGCGTCATTTTTTACTTTCTTGAAGTTATTATTTTGACTGATAAAAAAATAACAAGATGGCGGAGGTTCGAAGTTTAAGTGTCGTAATTCGGTGAATTTGTCAATCATTTTGCCTTGTAAAAAGTATGAAAGTGTTAATCAAAAAAGGTTTCCGAGGTCCCTGCGACACCCACTGATGTGCTGAATAACGTGTGAAAATTTCAGACTGATTGGTCAAATAGTTTTTCTGCAGTCACCTGCACCAGTTGAAAAAATGTCAAAAAATTTAAAACAAATTAAAAAAATTCTATTAATTTTTTTGTATAATATAAGAGTAGCTTAATAAATACCAAAAAGATTTATACCATTATGTGTTGTATCTACGAAGAAAAAAATCTTTAAAAATAGCTTAATTTCTCGACCGGTCACACTGGAATGACCGCTTAAATACTTCACGAAAACTTGCAATCTTTCCACACAATTAAAAGTCCCTTAGTCATTCTTAATTACGTCACAATTTCTTCACCAACGCGTATATAAAACCAATCACATAATTTCGAACATTTCACAAAAAATAATTACACGCAGTATTGGCGAAGGAAGCTACCACCGCGGGAATGGTGGCGCTAGTGTGGCGTAACAAATATGGACGACGCAGGTATACATTTCACTATACGTTTATACAGAACCAGTAGTATAAAAGTTTATTTAAAAGTTATTTCTTGCAGTAAAAATGTTGACAATACATTTAGAGACACAATATTAGAATATGTAAAATTATATTAGCTGGACAATTTTATTTGCTCCACTTTTGGCACTTTCATGAAAACTAAAATTGAGATCATTGTTCATTGCAGCGTGACAATTTGCTACGCAACATTTTTTTTCTGCATACAGTTCGCGGATACTGTGAAAACTGATGGACCGCAATAAATTGTATACCTGCGTCAGCCATGACTATTAGTTCGCGTACCGACCGCTAGTGTCGCACACTAATGTTCTACTCTAGTGATCCTCTAGGGGGTGCTCGGAACAACGTGTATCTAGAGACACTATAATAAGAGTCTGGACAAAGAGGAGGTATAATAAGAGGCGTCACTCGACAAGGACAGAGATAACCTAGGGAAATCACTGGACAACCAATTTAAATGCCCATTCGGCAATGATCGCTAAGCTTCGGCAATGATCGCTAAGCTTCGGCAATGATCGGTCAACTTCGGCAATAATCAGCCAATTGCGGTAAGGTACATTTAGTCGATTTGAATATCCCGCTCGAAATAGACAACCAATTTAAATGCCAAGGTCAAGCAAGGACTTCAAAGGTTCCGCCCGGAGTGACGCCTCTTATTATACCTACTCTTTGGTCTGGACACGAGTGACAGTTCGCCATGTTTGATCGAAATCCCACGACAGAGAGAAAGAGATATACACCATTTCACTCTTCACCACTCTTAACAACTCTTACGTTTATGGCAACATTTTACTTCTGTTTACTTCGCATTTAAATCAGTATAATAAAATAACATATATCAAATAGAACACAAGATTTGGTTTTATGCTTTGTATCTTCATTATCCTGGTATAATTGACAGATTTAAAAATCAGCGGGAATAGATGAAAAATGACGAGCCAATCAAAAACCCAAATGCACATTTTCAGATTAATATATAGTAAAATACTGCCATAAACGTAAGAGTTGTCAAGAGTGGTTAAGCGTGAAATGGTGTATATCTCTTTCTCTCTCGCAGGATTTCGATCAAAAATGGCGGACCAATCAAAAAGTGGCCTTCTCGTGTCCAGACTCTTATTATAGTGTCTCTACGTGTATCGTCGCTGATTGGTTGCTGCGATTTGGCGCAAAAGCGGAAGCAGACAGAGAAAGAAACTGTAAAGAAAGGAAGAGACAGAAATACGGATAGAAAGAGATAGATAAACAATCAGCTTGGAAAGAAGACGATTTAATGAACGTTTAGGTTATGTTATTTCCGGTTTTGCCACAAAATGGCTGCGGTTATACCGATCACTCTCTAGAGCAGGGGTGCACAGGGAGCCTTTTTCAGCGCCTAGCGGCAGGGAACCAGCCGTACGCCGTTACTAAGGGTAGAATCGGTGAGGCGAACTGCAGTAGTGTAGGTGCGGGCTCGTAGCCGCGTAGCGTAAGTATGTATGGTTGGGTTCCTTGTGGGGCCCCAGTGCAGAGCAGGTCCCGTAATATAATTCGGTGGGGTCATGAAATTTCCAAAACATTTGCTACTGCCGGCATTTCGTATGACTTGACGGTTCGATTCTACTCATAATAAAACATTTATTACTAATAATACTTATCTTTTCAGCGACACATAAAATAATTAGAAGGTTAATAATATAGAAATAAATAACTCGGACACAAGGAAAACAAGTAGTTTTCAAGTAACGATATATATCATTTATAAAAGCTAGAGCATGATATATGAATAAATATATACATATGTACAGTACGCATCTGGTGCTTATCATTGCACATAGTAATAGTCTTATAGGTGTAATATTATATACATAATAGTATGTATATATACTGAACAATACACGCAGTATTCATGAAGAATACGAGATGGAGTATGTAAGTCAAATCACACTGACAACATATAATTATAAATAAATTATAATAAAAAAATAATTTTAAAGACAAGCTTTTATTCAAATGTACTAAGAAAGAAAAAATATTTTTGACACTTGTTGCACGTTTTTCCACTCTATTGCAAGCAGTCTAATTCCTCAATTTAAAGTCTGCCCTGAGATCTAACCAGATTAAAAGTCAATACAAAATTATGTTGTTTAGCAATTAGTTTTTGTATAACCTTTAATATTAAATTTTACGCCCCACGCTGTTTTTGGTTATATGAGAGAATTCTTCTGAGGCAGTCATTTCGGCCGGCATCAAATTTTTTTTTCTTTTTTAGTACATTTGAATAAAAGCTTGTCTTTAAAATTATTTTTTTATTATAATTTATTTATAATTATATGTTGTCAGTGTGATTTGACTTACATACTCCATCTCGTATTCTTCATGAATACTGCGTGTATTGTTCAGTATATATACATACTATTATGTATATAATATTACACCTATAAGACTATTACTATGTGCAATGATAAGCACCAGATGCGTACTGTACATATGTATATATATTTATTCATATATCATGCTCTAGCTTTTATAAATGATATATATCGTTACTTGAAAACTACTTGTTTTCCTTGTGTCCGAGTTATTTATTTCTATATTATTAACCTTCTAATTATTTTATGTGTCGCTGAAAAGATAAGTATTATTAGTAATAAATGTTTTATTATGAGTAGAATTGAACCGTCAAGTCATACGAAATGCCGGCAGTAGCAAATGTTTTGGAAATTTCATGACCCCACCGAATTATATTACGGGACCTGCTCTGCACTGGGGCCCCACAAGGAACCCAACCATACATACTTACGCTACGCGGCTACGAGCCCGCACCTACACTACTGCAGTTCGCCTCACCGATTCTACCCTTAGTAACGGCGTAAGGCTGGTTCCCTGCCGCTAGGCGCTGAAAAAGGCTCCCTGTGCACCCCTGCTCTAGAGGATCACTATTCTACTCTAGAGACACTATAATAAGAGTCTGGACACGAGCCATTGTCTTTTTGGTCGAAATTTCATGAAAGAGAAAGAAATATACACCATTTCACTCTTAACCACTCTTACGTTTATGGCGGTATTTTAATTCTGTTTACTCCACGTAAATAGGTATATACATAGGTATATCAAGAAATTCTAATCGCGATTGATTCATACAAAATGGTTGGATGTGCAGCACCCTTTTGCAGTAATACCTCAGAAGAGGGCTATATTATGAGAGTTTTTCCAAAATGTCCCGAACGTCGAGCTTTATGGCTACAAAATATTCCTTACAAAAATTGGGTAACAAGGGATAATTCCCACCTCTGTGAGGTAAACCTATTTTTATGTGACAATCATGATTAAATTGTCAAATTGTACAATTGTTTATGTTATGTTATGTCATGAATATATACACATTCTTTTTTTACTACCCAAATGCACATTTTCAGATTAATAGATAGTAAAATACCGCCATAAACGTAAGAGTTGTTAAGAGTGGTTAAGAGTGAAATGGTGTAGAGTAATGTGGGGCAAGAGTGCGCACTTAAAGTTTAGACTTCTCTAAAATCCTTGGTATTACACTGATAGTCATATCGTTTTGTGAGAAATAATTACTATCCCTTATTATTCGATAGGCAGTGACTTCATGTAAATTTACCTGTCACAACTTACATAAAATAAATATTTCCAAAAAGTGCCAAATGCGAACTTTTACCCGCTATGTGGGGCAAAAGTTCGCATGTTATGGGGTAAAAGAACGCAACGAGAAATATCCAAAAAATGCGGATTAAAAATTAATAACAAAAATCAAAAGCTGAGATCAGCGTGGCTCAACTATCACAACCTCAAAATTTAGCAAACTCTAGAATTAAAATAAGTTTGATGAAGATATAACACCCGTCAAATTATTTTGGGGCAAAAGTTCGCATGCGAACTCTTGTCCTACTGCATTGTGCGAACCTTTGCCCCCACAGCTACTTTTACATTGTTTAATCAATCCTGTTATCTGTGAGGAGAATTGAAAACTTCTATTAGCACTTTTTAATAGAAGAATTTCAGCTCTTTCAGACGGCATATTAATTAAAATATTTACTGATCAATTTATAGGAATAATATTGATTCCCAAACATGAGAATATTACATCAGAACTAACGAATTCAGTACTTATCGCATTGTAAGATTACAAACCGAAACACAGCCACGAAATTCGACATTAGTGACTCTACCTTGATTGACAATTGACTGCCAATCACCATTGGCAACTGCCACAACTCAAACCATGAAATTCGCATGGTGCGAACTCTTACCCGCTGCGAACGTTTACCTACCTTTACTCTATATCTCTTTCTCTCTCGCCCCTACAGCACACTTTGTTGCAGGAACGTCTCAGTGACGTCGCGCTGCAACATTTGGAACATTGCTCAAAATGTTCCCGAAAAGTTTCAAGTAAATTCCTATGTCCGCCTTGTGTAACATTGCAGGAGATATCTCTGGAACTTTGTTTCGGAATTTTACAGCAATTTTTCGTGGAACGTTTCGGAGATCTTAGAGGAATTTTTCGTGGAACGTTTCGGAGATCTTAGAGGAATGGTTACGCAACGTTTCGGGCAGTAGGGCCAAAAATAAAAATAACGATATTCTATTAATTATATATATCGGACGTGTCTCCGAGGGGGGCGACGACATGAATGTATGCAGGACCCATAGTAGTATAACGTCCGTGTATCTGTATTAAATAGAAAATTATTTTACCCCAGGGAGGATCCGAACCCGCGACCCGTAGCACCGTAGACGAACACTACTATACCGCTGCAGCTGGAACTGTTGATTGAGAATGTTACTTACGTATTCGAACTTATACTCCTACCGTGCAACACTTTAAACTCAAATTATTTAAAAACAAAGATTCGTTTTGACAAACTCCATTACATCTCCCTAATCGTGGAGTCGGATATTTCACAACAAATTAATTTCGACGCTTGATGTTGTATTAAGTTGATGCATATCCTGTTATGAAAGATCCTGCGTAGTACAAGAAAATAATGTTTTTTTTTAGTTTTAGCGCATTTTTAATACAATCGTTTAATATCATTTATTTTATTTCCTAGTATTTAGTGTTTGTGGATTTACATTTCACAGCTCAGACTTCTTTGCAAATATCATTTATTGCTGTATACAGTTTAACAGTTTGCTTAAACCTTATAGTGCTAATTAACTAATTTTATTAATTACTTATATCACATATTGTCCGAGTTTACATATATTCCTTCGGAGGATGCCTGTGAAATGTAACACTGTATTCCGTTTTTCGATATAAGTAATTAATACAATTACTTAGTTAAACTGGCAATAGTAAACACACTGGCAGTACTTGGGATATCGAATATTTCTTTTTTACAAATATCTTTTGTCGCTGTTTACAGTTTCACACTTTGCTTCAACCGTATATAGTTATAATTAAGTAATGTTATTAATTATTAATATCACATACTTTCCATGGTCGCCTATGTTCCCCCGGAGGTTTCCTGTGGTATTTAAGACTGTATTCCATGTGTTTGCATTTCAGGAACGCTTTGCGTAGGCGAGGAGTGAAAATATGTAAGTCCATATTCCACGGCAATGTGTGCGCAATATTTCGGGAGTATTGTACGGCAGTATGTGCGCAATATTCCACGGCAATGTGTGCGCAATATTCCGGGAGTATTGTACGGCAGTATGTGCGCAATATTCCACGGCAATGTGTGCGCAATATTCCGGGAATATTGTACGGCAGTATGTACGCAATATTCCACGGCAATGTGTGCGCAATATTCCAGAAACATTGCACAAACGCGGCCATTGCAATATTCCACGGCAATGTGTGCGCAATATTCCTGGATTATTGTAACGCAGTATGTGCGCAATATTCCACGGCAATGTGTGCGCAATATTCCAGACACATTGCACAAACGTGGCCATTGCAATATTGCACGGCAATGTTTCCACAATGTTGCAGGAATATTGCAATGCAACCTGCAACCAAACGGCAACATTGCAATGTACTGCAACGGCTGTGCAACGTTCCTGCAACGAAGTGTGCTATAGGGGCGTAGGATTTCGATAAAAAATGGCGGACCAAACAAAAAGTGGCCTTCTCGAGTCCAGACTCTTATTACAGTGTCTCTATTCTACTCCCAATAACGAGTCAAATTCGGTGAAGGTTACCGTCTGCAACCGATGCGAAGGTAGCAAAGAAACCACCCCTAAAACAAAGCTCCCTTAGTTACTCGCAAAACACCCTCCCTGAACAACGCGCCGCCTTATTATCTTCACAGTACAGTAACACGACTCCTCCACGTGCGAATGTCCGCAATATAATAAATCACCGTCCACGAGTAATTCCCTTTCAAATTCCTCAGGCATCCGCGGCCGCCCGTACACGTCGAAGATCGCAATATTTCTCCGCTCTCCGAAGCTTCGCCGGACCGAAAGCAACCACCCCCCGTCCGATTATTCTTCCTCCCGCCGGCGAGAACGCCCGGGTGGGGTGCATCGGACGAGCCGGCGAAGAGTGGGGTCGGATCAGGAACTTATTATGCCGGGCTGCTTTCTGCCGCGGTTTATTTGAATATTGCTACGTGACCGTAATGCACGTCTGCGGCTGCGTGTATGCCCGTACTGTTTGCGTCACCGCGGCCCAGCGCCGTACGTGCGTGTACTTATGGATGCCCGTGTCCCTCGGTGTTGGTCGCGTGAACCCCCGCGCGCGCTAGAATAGGTGGAACTCAATATAACCCCGGGGAGCCAAGCAGCTACGCGATTTGCGACAGTCAATAAACCCCGCGCATTCCAGGGAAAAAGGCTTTAACCCCGCGAGCTGGATGTAAAAGCCGGCAAGTCTCGCCCCTTCCCACCCTTCCGCCCAACCCTTCGCTCTGTCTCTCCGCCGCTATGTCCGAATATCAGAGGAAGGCGTTCGTCGACGCCTCGATCGTGTCGCTTCCGATCTCTTTCGTTCCTGATTTATCGAAGGTTCGACCGTGCTCAGGATCGCATTCGCGAGACCGGGGTAGTTTTGAACGGCTGCGAACGACGGCGACGCGGACCGGGGATCGTTCGTGCGGCTTACGGCGCGTTTGCAGCGCGGGAAGACAGTTGCGTGCGATATTGGACCTGTTCAGGCGCCAGCGTTTGTTGCGTCGCGGATGAAGCGTGAGGAAAGGTGGAATGTTTACACCCAGCTGATCAGGCGATAAGGATCTTGGTTACTTTGGGTTGTATTGAATGCTGCCGGTTCGGAGTTGAAATCCTTCCTGATCTTTCATTCAGGGAGGCTTGAATCGCGATTGGGCCAGGTTGGGCAGAAAGCTGCCGACTCTCAATGACCTGAAATTGGGTGAATTTAGTTTGGAAGGTTTCAATTGTTAAAGAAAAGTAGCTTTATATCTGTTGGGTATATTTTTTTTTTTGTTATTGTCTTACTCTAATTGCTGTTATTTGTTTCTTAAGCCTAAAGTGGAACTCTGGCTTGGCAGGTTTAATAATTTTATAGTGCTGGAGGTTTTCTGTGGGTTGGAAAATTTTTTGATAATAAAGATCACAAGGTTGTGGGATTAGTGTCTGTGTTTAATTAATTTTTTTGTCATTTTGAGGGTTGGTGGGCTTCTGCATAACTTGGCCCAATTGCGAGTGTATGGTAGAGTGGTTCAGAGGGACGGAGCGTCTTGTAATTTTGCCTTACACACACATGTTAACCATACCTTGTAATTACTTAAGGGGTTATACCTAGTCGGGAGGCCGAAAAGAGGCGATTGTTTGCGAATTTTTTTTGAAAAAGCGGGAGCATATATTTTTCCAGAACTTTTTGCACTTGAAAGAGCAACAATTAAAGAACATTTGGTAATTTTCTTGTAGAAAAATATTCACGTCTATAATAAAACTACAATGACATCCAAGAAGCCTTTTTAAAAACGGTCAGCAAGATATCTTAAAAACTACTGCCACCAATCTTTCTGAAATTTTGTGAGCTTATTTTTTATATAAAAATCTACTGAATGACGGAAGGAATTTTTTTCAATGTATAGTTTCGATTATGTCAACGAAAAATGGCTTCATGGTTATCACTAAAGGCCGTTTTTAAATTAAAAAAAATTGTCAAAGTTCACCGTGTTTTTTCTGGTCCTAGGTGTATGTTATCCCATAAACCAATTTTGACATACTTTTTCCCGTAAAACACTTCATAAGTTTGAAAAATAATTCCAGTTGCTTCTGCAATCGATTTTCCTTAGTGCAATGAGAAAAAAATTTCCATCTCCATTTTCAGACAAATTAAATGTTTATTTCAGTGACTAAGAAGAAGCCACGTTTACTTATTTGCATTATTTTTATCGCTTGTAAATAAACACTATCGAAATAATAAAGTAGATATAAAATAAAAAAAATCTATTTTACTTACATTTAGAGCCTTTAGAACATAACCGAAATTACTTAGGCACTGGCCTAATATTTTATCCACGGAATTTTATTAGCTGTTGTAAGAATAGCGGGTAGATAAGGGGATTTTTGTATGAAAGGGGGCTATATTATAATAAAAATGCGATTTTATACGATGCTGCAACACTGTGGCTGAAAAATAACGAAATAACTATTACGACAGAGTGACATTGATCTCCTCTCAAAGAAAAATTTTATACGACATTTTAATAATGAGTATTAAACACGAATACCAAATCCTGGCTGTTCTGTTAAGGGGTCATTCTACTTTGAACCGCCAAAAAATTAAGCTATTTTTAAAGATATTTTTCTCAATAAATACAACACATAATGAAATAAATCTTTTCGGAATTTATTAAGCTACTCTTATATTATACAAAAAAAATTAAAAAGATTATTTTTAATTCGTTTCATATGTTTTTTTATAGCGTCAATGTGACACATACAAAAAAGATAGCGTAGGTGATTTGCCGGCTCAGGCTTATCTGAAATAAAAAATTCGAAAAGATTCTTAATCTATATGAGCTGTAGCTCGATTAACAATTAAGTCAAAAAGGAAACTATACCTATATCTTCGCCAGTTCTCGCGTCCAATTGGAGGACCAGAGCGAAAGAAAGAAAATTTCCGCGCAAAAGAGTTCCGCGAACAAAACGCCAGGTATGCTGTCGCAGATGTCAAATATCCTTTAAGGTCCCGATACTTTGTCTAAAAATGTTTGTTTCGCAAGGTATTCTTCCCAGCGGAAAGCACTTCTGACGCAGAGAGGCTCCCCGGTTGTCGTCCGTGTAATAAAAAGGAAGAAGTGGCAAACTGGAAAAATTAAATGCTGCCGCACTCTGCGCGGACCTTACGGGAAGGTTTTTCCTTTAGCAGGAAACTGCTGCAGCTAGTCCATGTCCTACTGTCCAAATAATGTAGAACACGCAGCTATAACGCTACACCCACCGGCCCCTCTTTATTCTGCATCTGGTTGTTTGCGTCCCATGTACCTGCCACCTTGCTCCTTTTAGAAATATGCGACGGGAAAACGTTTTAAGAGGCGGATTTTCCACGTCCTTTCAATAGTGGACTCGGGTTGACGGCATTCAGCCGTGTAAATTTTGCTGATCGCTTGTAACAAAGTGTTTAATTATAACATTAGTTAGCGTTAATCAATGTTAGAGTTCGACAAATCATTGATAATATAATGTTATAATTTCTGTGTTTCAATAAAATGTATATAATACACGAGGATAGATTAGTTTAGAGTTTGAAAATTTGGGAAATGTTTTACTTTTACATCGTTTGTAATACTGCCATTTGTCGACAAGTTGTCTGCATAGTAAGTTTCGTACGAATTGTACGGCGCGTGTAATGCATCCAGCAGTAACGCATCCTCTTATGTATACAATAAAATACGCGCATAAAAGTATCGCGTAACATTCAGCTCGGGAAACGTCGCGCTTTCAATTAGCCGCAGACCACGCTTTAAGTGGAACAGGCCAGCGTTTCGTCAAACGCGGCGGCATATCTAGGCACATTACTACTGCCGCTTCCACCAATAATTGAAGAGAGGAGAGACAAAAATCAAATTCTATACTGTAGTATTATTTTGTGATGAGACTTTTTTTAATTTTGGCGCTTACATCCTTTGTACAAGGACTCTTCGTTTGCTGTCAGAACGCAAAGTAGGGATTGTCCGTTTTTAAAAACCAGGTTTAGAAACCGGATTTTTTATACATTTGTAAAATTCAAAAACTGGATTTTAAATTTAAATAAAAACGGTTTTATATACTGGAATTAATATGTAAAAACGAGTTAATTATTTAATTAAAAACGTTAAGATTTTGACATGAAATCGCCTCGGACACAAGCATATTGTAGTAGGTAATAGTTCACTGTGAAACTAATCTTCGTGAGTTCATATTTTCGAGAAAAATAAGAAAAATACTAAATTAAATAAAGATTTATAAGTTATATTTTGTACGAATTTTAGTTATTTTAATTTTTTTTATTTATTTGGTTTTGTATAGTGTTACGTACGCAGATCTATCTTTGACTTTTTAACCCTTTCGGGTGTCCGGAATGCACGTGACCCGGCAGGGTCACCGTTTCCTGCAGTGGTGTGATGCAACCGAGTTTTCCCCGAAAACCTAATATTCAATGAAGGCACTCATATCCCCTCTACTTTCTAGCCGAATTTCACAGTATAAAAAGGGCCACGAATCCCCACTCGGGGGCTCATTTCAAGTTTAGTACGTTTAGACGAAAGAGTCTTACGGGATCGAGTAACATTCTCCTTCAAGTATTATTTCAACTTTAACCATACAGTACGTAGAGTTGCTGATAGGTGTTGTAATCATTAAACTCTTTGAGACCCCCGCATTTCTCAGTGCGTTAAAACCGAGAGGTGGACTTAGGTACCGCGACAAACAAACACTGAAACAATTGTAAAAGACTGAACTTATAGAATATAATTAGTTATTTCTAATTCAGAGTTCTTTTATTTGAATCAATCATCATCTGAATTTCCTCTTCGAGACCAACCCACATAGATACTCCTTTACCGCTCAAGGTGTATCATATTATAAAGTTACGAGGCTAAACTAACATTCCTAGTGGCTCCCGGGGATACCAGACCCCGGTTCGTCCATGAGATCCTACCTCTTAGTGGCTCCCGGGGATACCAGACCCCGGTTCGTCCACGATATCCACCTTCCTAGCGGCTCCCGGGGATACCAGACCCCGGTTCGTCCGTGAAAGCTTACCTTCCTAGTGGCTCCCGGGAATACCAGACCCCGGTTCGTCCACGACATCCAACCTCCTTATAGCGGCTCCCGGGGATACCAGACCCCGGTTCGTCCGCTACTAACAAACTCTAAACAAATTCAATCCTCGGCCTCGCAGCCGCCATTCTCATTGCCCTCAGCCTCGGCTCGTAACAATAGATAGAGTATATTTGATTTTGTTATACTTTTGTAATTCTATACATATTAAAAAAACTGAAAAATTTTAAAATAAGTACAAATGTTTATTTTCTATTTTAACTATATTTTTTACTGAAAATTCGAAAACCGGTTCAACCGGTTTTTTGGGAATAGTGGAATTCGAAAACCGGTTCAACCGTTTTTTTTGGGAATAGTGGAACTCGAAAACCGGTTCAACCGGTTTTTTGGGAATAGTGGAATTCGAAAACCGGTTCAACCGGTTTTTTGGGAATAGTGGAATTCGAAAACCGGTTCAACCGGTTTGATGGGAATAGTGGAATTCGAAAACCGGTCCAACCTGTTTTTTGGGAATAGTGGAATTCGAAAAACGGTTCAACCGGTTTTTTGGGAATAGTGGAACTCGAAAACCGGTGCAACCGGTTTTTTGGGAATAGTGGAATTCGGAAACCGGTTCAACCGGTTTTTTGGGAATAATGGAATTCAAAAACCGGTTCAACCGGTTTGATGGGAATAGTGGAATTCGAAAACCGGTTCAACCGGTTTTTTGGAAATAGTGGAATTCGAAAACCGGTGTAACCGGTTTTTTGGGAATAGTGGAATTCGAAAACCGGTCCAACCGGTTGTTTGGGAATAGTGGAATATGAAAACCGGTTCAATCGGTTTGTTGGGAATAGCGGAATTCGAAAACCGGCTTTTTCAAAAGTCGGTTTTTCTATAAACCCTATCTCAAAGTAGTGCTTTCGATTAGGGACGGTCGGTACAAAAAAGTTTTTTGAAACCACTATTACCATACACAATACGCGATATACGTAGAAAATCGCGCATCTATTCATTTCGCGAACTATTCAATCGATCCATTCAGAACGCACGTTCAACGAGCAGTAGGCATGCCCTCGTTTCATCGCTCGATAAGTTTTATAACCTTTCGTCGGAGTAATGGATAATCAAAGAGACCTATAATATCAATAACCCCTGCTACCGAACCTGCTTCACCTTTTGTCTTTCCGTGCTTCACCTTCGACCATCTCCAGGCCTCCAACTTTACCCACTTCTGTCACGGCTGTGGCTCTTTGACTCTCGCTGTGATTTACTCGAGTAATTCCGTCTCTGGCCGCCATTCCGCTGTGCCTAAATAATCTTTATTCCGAGATATTTGACGCCAGAGTTTGCCAGAGCGTGATAAACTAATTCCTCCCCATTCTTTTCGTCAGCTCCTGCCCAAGTAACTTTCGTCCGCTTTTATTTATAATTAAATATAATACCAAGAAAAATTTTCTGTTCTTAGTCGTTTTTTAAATTTTTTATCGGAGCCTGTAATGAATATCAAAAATCCCGTTCGCAGATTTAAGTAGCTTGTACACAGGATTCCAAATTCGACTTTCTTCTTTATCCGTTCAAATGTATGCAATCCCTCAACAAAATTTTTGATCCATCTTCGTGATTCGCTGGTACAATTCATCGATCATGTATGCTCCGAAAATTTTCACGATAAAATAGGAGGAGGAAGATGAGATGGGAATAACGTTAGGGCAGGTTGCTCAACGGCGGCTCGTTCTATGCGATTACGAGATGGGGCTGCCGCCGTGAATGGAAAGACGCCGCCGCGGAGGCCGTCGCGTGTTCCCCGAGACGAGCCCTGCGGATTGACATTAATTTTTATGGAAATTCACGCGCGACCCTCGGTTAGCTGGCTGCCGGGGCGTGACGCAGCAGGGAAAGTGGAAGCGTCGCTTATGCACACGTCGCTCCTGCTGATCGCGTGTATTAACGGCAGCCCTTTTAAACGGTGCCACGGTCGCGTGAAGATGGCTCGCCCATTTGCATCAGTAACAGAGTACGCCGCGTGTTAAAATGTACCTCAGTGATTCTCAACCGACGCAATTAGCGGTGAAAGAAAATTTGGGGGTTGTCATTATCTAAAGTGGGGTTGAATGTACTTTACGTTGGCCTCAACATGCCCGGAGGATTTAAAGCATATGTGCTGTGAAAAAACTGTTGTACTTCGCATTTTCATTTAGGGGTTGAAATTGCTGTCGGGTGGAATTCTATTATTTAATTTATTATTGTAATAGGCAGCCAAACGCACGCGTCTCTGTATAAATTTTATTGCAATCGGAAGACAGGAAAGGGTGCCGATCAGACCTTAAAGTTTAGAATTTATGAATGGTTTGAATTTTGAGAATTTCTCAAAAATGGTAAGCCCAAAAAAATTCTGACGAGGAGAGTATCCCTGGTGTCCGCCTCCGGTTGCTTTGGTTTTTGGATATGTTTTAGAGGGCCGAAAAATATGACGTTTTTTTTATAGCGGCCCGTTTTCATATTTAGGGGGTGAAACCACCCCATAAGATTTTCAGGTGTTCGTCTCCGATTGCTTTGGTTTTTGGATATGTTTTAGAGGACCGAATAATAAGAAATACGGGTATTTTTATTTGGGCCTGCTTGAATGTTTAGGGAGGAAACCACCCCTCAAAGTTCATAAGAAGAGGTGGTGGCTGCCTCCGATTGCTTCGGTTTTTGGATATGTTTCAGAGGACCGAAAAATATGACGTGTTTTTTTATAGCCGCCCGTTTTCATACTTAGGGGGTGAAACCACCCCTCATAGTTATAAGATTTTCGGGTGTCCGCCTCCGATTGTTTTGGTTTTCGGATGTGTTTTGGAAGACAGACAAATAAGAAACAGGTGTCCTTTTATTTTTGCCTGTTTTCATATTTAGGGGGTGAAACCACCCCATGAGATTTTCGGGTTTTCGTCTCCGATTACTTTGGTTTTTGGATATGTTTTAGAGGACCGAAAAATAAGAAATACGGGTTTTTTATTTGGGCCTGCTTGAATGTTTAGGGAGGAAACCACCCCTCAGAGTTCATAAGAAGAGATGGTGGCTGCCTCCGATTGCTTCGGTTTTTGGATATGTTTCAGAGGACCGAAAAATATGACGTGTTTTTTTATAGCCGCCCGTTTTCATACTTAGGGGGTGAAACCACCCCTCATAGTTATAAGATTTCCGGGTGTCCGCCTCCGATTGTTTTGGTTTTCGGATGTGTTTTGGAAGACAGACAAATAAGAATCAGGTGTCCTTTTATTTTTGCCTGTTTGCATGTTCAGGGGGTGAAACCACCCCTCGAATTTCATGAGAATAGGTGGTGCCATCTTCCGATTGCTTTGGTTTTTGGCCAAAGCAATCCGAGACGAACACCCGAAAATCTTATAACTTTGAGGGGTGGTTTCACCCCCTAAATATGAAAAAAGGCCGCTATAAAAAAATACCGTTTGTTGCTTAATAATGGTCATTGGTAACCAAAATTAAATTTCCGTCATCGATAATGGTAGCCAAAAAAAAAATCATTTCATTTTTTGAGAAATTTCTTTGAGATTAATGACAACTGGCTTCCATCTAAATAAAAATTAATTTCCATTTAATGCAATGAAATTTCTTTTATATAACTAATTTTGGATCTCTGATTACTTCGTCTTTCCCCATAAACCTAACTTTCATTTCACAGTCATATTATTTCAGAAAACTCGCACGCCACGTTTCTACAAAATAATGCTGATGAAATCTCAATTATTAAAAGACAACCCTCCTCGCAATTTCCATCATTTCAGAGGAAAATCTAGATCCCGATTATCGATGTAGATTCGATATTTCGCCAGAGCGTTTGGTTTGTTAATCAGGATTCGCCGAAGCTTACAAAGGACAAAGGACACCGTCGGTGTTAACAGAGTGGTAGGGTAAAACCTCCGCGTAGCGTGCAGGGGCTGTCAGTTCCGGAGGCGTTCCTGGTGCTGGGATATTGGATTGTCTTGTTACACATCGCCCTTTCTCTTCCGGGCTTCGGTAGCAGGGCGTCGAGATTCTAACCTTTACCTAAAACCCACACGGCGAAAAGTGATACGATGTGTTCACAGTTCGTTCGCCTCGCACCGATCGACGGAAGGAGAATCGAAGCTGTCAGATCCGGAATTGCTTCGGGGATCTTTCAAGGAATTCTCGGTGTCCATGCAACGTCCGTTTTCCGTTCTTTGGCAGCGCGAATCGTTGCAATTATTGCCGTGAGAAATGCTGTCGTTTCCTTAAGTTACAGCCGCACCCCGTTCGCGGTGAGCTTGTTCCTTTGACAAATGTTGCGCTCCGACAGGGGCTCCGCGAGATATTCCGAATGTATGATATCGTGGCAGATTTACTTGGAGAAATTTTTGTGCCCGCGCGACGGTATGTTACACCGAGGTGAAAAATATGTTTACTTTACAGAGCGATTCAGGAGAATATTTCTTGGAAATTTAATGTCAAATTATGGTTGCAATTAATCACGTTCCGCGAAGGAGGCATTTTTGGAGCAAGGTATTTTATATTAAGACAGTTTTCTTTGTAATTTGCATGTTCCTTA
This sequence comes from Andrena fulva, assembly GCA_946251845.1. Classification (NCBI taxonomy): domain Eukaryota; kingdom Metazoa; phylum Arthropoda; class Insecta; order Hymenoptera; family Andrenidae; genus Andrena; species Andrena fulva. The sequence goes on along the minus strand of OX276331.1, from coordinate 27,164,833 downwards.
GGGTGTGATTTATTACTATTGCTAATTTATTTACTGTTTCAACTATTACTTCATTTCGGTTTTATGTAAATATCGTACGTTTTAATTTATCCTTCTGATATTAACCGGTTAACTGGCACGGTCCTTTTCATTATTCGGGCCCAAACTGGTACCATCGAATAATTAAGTGAATCACACAAAAATTTGGTATGCAGGGGTTTTTTGAGTCGCTGAACCGATTCCGGGGGTAATTTTTTTCATCTGACACCCCAACCCCTAAAAAAATAGAATTTAGGGGTGAGTTTGTCAATTCTTTACTAAACCCTTTTTTATTTAAAAATTTTTTATTTGTGAAGTTTTCTTGTCTATAATTCGATTGCAGCAGTTACTTTTTTTCAATGCCACCCCCAACCCCTGAAAAATAAGGGTTTAGGGGTTTAATTTTTTAGTTATTTTAGTTTCGACAAAAAAGTGTCGAATAATTTTATACCTAATAAAAAAATAAATAAAAATAAAAAAATATATAAAATAATGCCAAAAAGTAAAAAAAAAAACAAAACAAAAAAGTGGGGTGTAAAATCTTTCCGTAACCTCCTCGTCGGTAGACTCTGGGGTCGTGAAATTTTCACCAGCTAACTACGGGAGTAAGAGTTTACTTATGAAATAGAATACAGTACGAATAATTTATACAAATCCCAACAATTCGCTAGTCATTTTGGTTCGGCCATATTGAGTCTGCTATATTGAATTTTACAATTCCAATGCCAAATTCAGATTCAGCGATCCCAAAAACCCCTATATACAATTTTTCTATATCCCGATAGTATTTCAATATTTGGCGGCCATTTTGGTTCGCCATTTTGAGCCTGCCATATTGAGTTTTACAATTCCAATGCCAAATTCAGATTCAGCGACCCCAAAAACCATTACATACCAAGTTTCATTCAAATCGGTTGAAAAACAAAAAAGTTATTCCATTTGATCATATATGATACATTGACAGAATTGGCCCGATTTTTGTTTGATCATATATGATACATTGACAGTTAACCGGTTAAATATACCACAAATGTAGATATTCCATTTACGTGTCATTTGACACTGAAGTACTTAATATGTATCTACACATGATGTGGCGAGGATATTTTATTACGCCAATAACATTTTGTTATTCTCTGCTCATTAAGCATTCCTTTTTTAAGTTTAACCATAAATGACATGAAACTGTATTACAGGAAACTTGAATATGAACAAGTTTTAGGTTGTAAAGCTTATTGTGGGGTTAAATGAAAGTTTAAAATGGGTACTTTTAAATTTGTGTAAAAATAACTGTGACACTAAAGTTTTCTTACTTTGGAAAATCCATTCCATGTGATGTAGATCATAGGATGTACTAGGTAGTCCTGTTTTCCTAAAATATGTATGCTATATAGGTCATAATTATGAGAAAATGAAAGATAGTATACCTACCTAGAAAGTTTGTCAATTATTTTGGAACATTAATATTTCTTTTCAAACCGCAGTTAGACACTTTTCTTGCTGTGCAAATAAATAGGTACTCTATTTTGGGAATTACAAGCACATAGAAGTGTAGAGACGTGTTTTGAAAGAAATTTGGAAGATATATGAGTAAAGATTCACATAATTAAGGTACGTGTTAAATACTTCTTCCTCGCTCAAAAGAAAAAAGAATTCCTTATAAAGGAAAAATAGTTTTGATTAACCCTTCTTAATATGATTATATACTTAAAGGATTGTGATTAAAACACAGGAACAAAAATAATAACGTGCTCGTAAATTAGCAGACTTTCCTTCCGATTAGAAATGACAGAATCTGCACACTCAATATTCTAATGATCTAATATCCTAATATTTTAATGTTCTAACATTCTAATGGCCTAATATTCTAATATTCTGATATTCTGATAATCTGATATTCTGGTATTCTAATATTCTAATATTCTAATATTCTAATATTCTAATATTCTAATATTCTAATATTCTGATATTCTGGTATTCTAATATTCTGATATTCTGGTATTCTAATATTCTAATATTCTAATATTCTAATATTCTAATATTCTAATATTCTAATATTCTAATATTATAATATTATAATATTCTAATATTCTAATATTCTAATATTCTGATATCCCGATATCCGGTTATTCTAATATTCTAATATTCTAATATTATAATATTCAAACATTCTAATGGCCTAATATTCTAATATTCTAACATTCTAATGGCCTAATATTCTAATATTCTAATATTCTAATATTCTAATATTCTAATATTCTAATATTTTAATATTCTAATATTTTCATATTCTAATATTCTAATATTCTAAAATTCTAATATCCTAATATCCTAAAATTCTAATATTCTAATATTCTAATATTCTAATATTCTAATATTCTAATATTCTAATATTCTAATATTCTAATATTCTAATATTCTAATATTCTAATATTCTAATATTCTAATATTCTAATATTCTAATATTCTAATATTCTAATATTCTAATATTCTAATATTCTAATATTCTAATATTCTAATATTCTAATATTCTAATATTCTAATATTCTAATATTCTAATATTCTAATATTCTAATATTCTAATATTCTAATATTCTAATATTCTAATATTCTAATATTCTAATATTCTAATATTCTAATATTCTAATATTCAAATCCATACGCATGTCCCCTTAAAAAGGTATCATTCCTACCAAACAAATCTGTCTTGTCAAGGTTTCCATTTGCGACTATAACCTCCACTGACTTCCTCCCAATTTCCAACAAATCAAAATAAAAGAATACACATCCATGACAATTACAATTAACTTATTAATCCCATTATTCGCGCCGAAAGGCACACGGTTCATTAAATTCTAAACCATTTTATACACCATTGAAATTGCAATGTTATGTTCACGCACGTATGTTACTGTCGGCATTTGCCCGGGCGCCTGTGGACTTTATTCGGGCAACAAATTTAATTTTACACGGATGCAACGCATGTCACAGACGCGTTACCGTGTCAGTAGAACATTCGCAGCTTGCAGCTGCGTCTAGAGCTGCAGATACAAGCGATACAACGCTCGCGGTCGGAAACCATCAACCAGCAGATGGAGCGGCTGGCGGCGCAATCGATTCAACAAATAATAAATAATATCGCAGCCGGTGCCCCAGGCAATTCGCGATCCATTTTCTTCGAGCCAATCGGCACTCGAGGCTGCCGCGAAAGGTGGCCGTTGCGTCGACATCGGTTTATAATCCGATCACGATGTCAGCCATTGATTTTGTGCGACGCACATATGGATACGCGTCTCGTTGTGTCCAACGGCACGGAAATATTATGTGAGTGCTGCGCGAGTTTCCGCGTTCACTTTGCGTGTTTACGGCCACCCAACGATCTCCTGGTGGCTTCGACGTTTCATGCATTTATTTGGGTCACATCTAGAGTCTTGGCTTCGTCGCCATCAGGATGTTTTCATTTTCTTTAATGGTAACAGAAAGGTTTCCATTTTTTTTTGGGTAATCAACTCAAATACCAACACTTGAAGTTCTAAACAATTACACGTTAAAGTGTAACGAACAATGAGTTTATCACTTAACTAAGGTAAATTTTCATTTTACTCTGACCTATAACTTATACTTTTTAGGGTTTCGTAGAAAGAATTTTAATCCCTCGCCAGTCCAATGTGTTGGGTAAAAGTGAAATAGGTATATATATATATATTCGGAGTTCGTTACAAAAGAGGTGTACGCAGACCGCCTCGGCCGCGCAGTTCTCCCGGCTAACCGCCTAGCAACACTTCTCTGGCAACGCCGTACCTTGCGGCGCTTCTCTGGCAACGCCGTACCTTGCGGCGCTTCTCTGGCAACGCCGTACCTTGCGGCGCTTCTCTGGCAACGCCGTCTCTGCCGCGGCGCGAGCCTACTACAAATGTCCACAGATATTTGCCCCCTTGAGAAATGTAAATAGAATTGAATAATAATATAAACGTTACCTTTGGCAGTAATAGTAATTATAATTACAGATACAAAACAGTACAGATTGTTCTAAAGATTATCAGCTAAACGGAGCAAGTAGAAATGCCCCGTGTGCGGTCAGACCTACACCAACAATTCAAGCTGTGGACTCATTTAACTTTACACTGAGAATTCAATGGGAAAAATAAAAAAACGTATTGTTGCGTTTCGCACAGCCATCCTCGTTTGTAATATTAATTAACCAATACGCCCACACTTTCTAACAGTAAAATAAATATTAAATTAACTCCAACTCTATTTACTGAATATTATGCAACATGCAATTCGACTTGCTACCGCTTTGCGTGTTAAGAAGGTAAAGTAGTATTTTCGAAAACCAAGAATCCGACGAAACAGTTGACCGGGGAGGACGCGATACGAGAAAGAAAATAAACGACGTTTTGTACAAAGGGCGGGAATTTATTGATTTGGAAGATGTCTGAGGCATCTATGAGAAAATTCCCCGGAATAAGTTATGTCGTTCACCCTTTTTACTGCAACGAAACCCTTTGAAAACTCACATCAAAGTTAACGATTTCGGTTACTTTTTGCCCTTCCATTGAATCTGGCGAAGCTTTACCGATTCTAAGGATGCACGGTCCACGTCCATCGCGTAGCCGAAGCCTTAGAATCGAAAAGGAGGCGCCTGCCTTTGATAGCTGTTAAGGTGAAAAATATTTCTCTCGGCAGTGGCGTTTCAGAGAGGGATGCATTCTTTTTTCCCCTCTGTAAAACGTACACCTTCGACCATTTTCCTTTCCGCATCTTAGCGACGCCAAAGCAAATTCTTAAAATTGTCACGGACATTTCAAGCGAACTATTTTCCCCGTTTTTAATTGGTTACGGTAAAAGGAATTGTTTTAATATAATTCGCCTGAGAATGTATTATATATTAATAAGACACTTTATATTATTAAGTCTGAATGTTACTTATTCACTTAATAAGATAATATTAATGTTTCTATAAAGGGAATATTATGTATGTACCGAGAGTAAGAAGATATTTTATTCAGTCTGAAGCTTGTATGAAAATGGCACCCAAGTGCTTGAGCGAACTTGCAAATTCATTTAAATTCAGAAGCGAAAAATTTCCTACAGAAAAACGAAGTGCAGAAATATTTACTTCACTTAATATGTTAACGTAATTACATTAATAATAAGAAATTGAAAGAAGAGGATAGCTGCATTATTCATAATATTGAAGCAAAAATTAAATTTGAAATACAAGGGTGAAAGAAACTAGGGAAGACAAAAATGAATATTTGTTTTCGTATAAATATTGTGAAGGCTACTTTCTCATTACAAAATAGTGTCTCCTAGCCTCCAATTAGCAGTTGAAATAATTTTAATTTTATTATAATATGCAGCTGTATTCCAATTCTATGCAAATCAACATTTATTATTGTTACGTATTAAGACGCTTCCTTCTCCCATTGTTGTTCTACAATTCCCCAATAATACTTAACAAACACGAGAATTAAAATTGCAATAACCAACTGAATCAATTAAAAATTGACTGTACAATAGAAATTGACGTGTTTTCTCTCTAAATTCAAATTTCATTTAAGCTTATTAATTTAATTTAAGTTATTACAAAACACAATGTTCGCAATATTTGCAGCACCACGTTAAAATTGTGTGTATCTTTTGTTACTCGTATAATAGAATCCAAAAGGCTTCAGGCATAGTTACGACTAATCAGTGGAACAGTCGAGTTTGGAGGCCTAAGGAGATATCAGTGCGGGGCTGAGTTTATGTGGGCAATCGAATTTACACGACGTGGAAGGGCGAGATGGACCAATAATTAATATGTGCTGAGTATCGCTTGTTGAACCTGCTCGGCGGTTGATTATGCTTGTTACGGTCGCAACATAGATTCAGCGATAGGACAATGTTAGTTGGGCAGAGCCAGCTCCTGTGTACGCGCGTTCAGTGCTACTGTTCATTACGCCGAGTCAATGAAACATTCAACGTACGACGGTATACAGGGTGGTGCAGAAGAAACGGACGAATTTTAAATTAGAGCTCTAGACCAAATATAAATAGACTAAAGACAGCTATTTTAATAGTTAAGACTGCAGGAATAGGTAAAGAAATTCATTGGCAGTGGAAGATATTGCATACTGAAAATTCCAAAAGTGTTATGAAAAATTCATCTTGGTGAGTATTAAACTAGAAATGTTGTTCTGAACAGTAATTATTTTGTGTTTTTAGTGACATATTTATCTAACAATTTACCTATCCAAAGAATATCGCGAACTTCTAAATAAATAATAATAAGACTGACTTATTCGATAAACATTGATTTCCTTTTCATATTCGATATGACACCATGAAATGAAAATTATATGATCCTATTTAAAAAGTTTGAACTTATTTTGACTTTTCTTTAATGAAAAAGTGTGTTCTTAAATTTTTTAGGTTTCATATTTTTATTTCATGAAATTATAGCACGCAATAAGTGTTAATATAAATTTATATAAATATTTTGTAGTATATTTAGCACATTTTATTATTTATTATAATTATTTTAGTATTATTTAGTATATTTATTATATTTAGTAGAATTTAGTATATTTATATACTTCAGACAGACTTGAAAAATAAATTCAAACCTAAACCTTTCTGTCCCTTAAAGTCAGAAGTAAAACAGCTGCCCTATGTCAATTTACAAATCAAGGGGTTAAACAATATGAACACCCTCTGTACACAAACGCAAAGTCAATGGATGAATAACGCGGTGCCATTTTTTTCGGGAATGCAATGCACCTGTCAAAGGCTCTTCTCAGTTATTCAATTTCCTCGGCGTCGTGTATGCAACGGAACATACGCCCCATAAATAATCACAAAACAGCATGGCAACACGTAAAAAAGCTCGCAGTTCTGCCATGAAAGCTTAATACTCGCCTGGATAGCTCGGTCCCTGTACAAGGGGTTGTACAAAAATTCTACTCAAAGAAATGTGCCTCAAAATTATCCTTCACCTCGAAAATGAAGTTCAAACTTTTTTCTTATTGTAACCTGTTCTAGTTTGGAACAAGCTCTAGTTAAAACTTTTCATCTAGCCAGACAGTGGAATATGTTACGATAAAATGAACTTGACCCTGAATTTCAAGGTCAAGGTCAATTTTGTGGGACATATTCATATATATTTGAGGCCCTTAATATATTTATAAATTATTTCTGCGAAATACTCTGCATTCTGACAGTCACAACTTTTTTGGAAAATTATTTGCATATACTACTTTTTAATTTAAGGCTTGCAATTTTTTTAAAATTATTTCAATGTAACACTATTTTTATTATGCCGAACATCTTTTTAAATGTAATCCACTGATTCGAGCTTTTAAAATTATCCGTAACAGCCACGTCGAATAATTTTTTTTTACACCCTGTACGAAGGGGCTGGTGACACCGCACGGCCACCGTTTGCTGTTTAATCGCTTTCGCAACGTTTTGGGGCGATAATAAAGCGCGAAGCCGGATGAAAACACATATGAGCGAAGTCCTCTCGAGGTCTAATTTCGCGGCCCAACTGCTCGACCTGCGACTAGAAAAGGGGGAAAAGGGGTGACTTTGTCGCGTCTCCACGTGCGAGAAGATTCGCGAAGATAATGAGCTGCGGATAATTAAGCTTGACTCTCGTGAATCTACATTTGGCCTGGGTACTTTAAGAGGGATGTGGAGTGAAGACTGCGTTGTAGTAGACTCTTTTATGTGTTTTTCATTTTATTCTCTGTATATGGAACAGATTTGGGCATTAATTAAATAAAAAATTATTTAAACAAGGATCAAATAAAAGTTACTTTAACTCTAGATTATTCGAGGAATAAAGATAATTTTTTTATTCGATGAGAATTTATTCGACGGATAAAGTTAATTTTTTTATTCGATGAGAATTTATTCGACGAATAAAGTTAATTTTTTTATTCGTCGAGTTTTATTCAACTTCAGCGTCGAATACATTTTTTTATTTTAACTGTAACTGTAACTTTAAATTTATTCGACGGCGTATTCGGTGTCGAATACTTTTCTCGCGCGCGTTACAATATAGTCCATAATTCGCCCAATGAGGAAAATTTAAATCTTCATAATTCTTATTTTATCTTTTTGAAAATAACTTTTATTCGTTATTCGAGATTTTATTCAAATAAAAAATTTGCCCATCTCTGATATAGAATTAAACTGTCGGCCAAAATTTGGAATCACTCCGTGATTGGAGGGACGCAGTGAGATTTTTATAAAAATATTGGGCCACCCAGGCAATTGGTTATAAATTAAAATCAACATCTGCTAACTGTAAATTAGATACACAAATTTCCAAATTTTCTTTTTCACATTATCGTACAATTCTGTTGTAGAAAAATCCACAAAACATCCATACAACCGTACTTTAATTGAGCATGTTATTGTGTGGTTAATATTCTACACGAATAAATACATTTATTCGAAAATGTTACATTTAATCACAGTATAATTTGCCCTCGCTTCTGTTTTCTTTTTAGTTATTTCCGCTCCCTTTTTCTGTTTTGTATTCTACTTTTTATGTGGTGTAATGAAATTGTAGTACTATTTTCGATTTTCATTTAAATAAACAAATTTATGTAATTTTATCTTGCGATAAGATGTTAAAAGTTATTCAAATAAGGAATACTGAAATGATCGCTGAAAGTATTAACTTTGTGCCAGGAGGAAATTTATTATTCGACAGGATTGTAAGGGGAATCAGCAAGTGCCTACACTGCCAGTCTTGTCTGTGCTGCGATTAAGAATTGCTTTGGAATTTTGAAATAAGATTATTTTATTAGTTGCAGAGATTAGAGGGTATAAATAATTATTTATTGGGAACTGAATGGATACAAATGTGTGCTCTCTAAGTGAACATAGAAATCAATTGGTATCTACGTAGCATGGAGGATTTTGAAAAATGGAAACAATGCTTGATGGATGTCAAACATAAAATAAACGCGAATACATCAATTATATTCTTTTTTAAGACGATTGAGCTATAATAAAATTGACTTACGAAGGCAATCATTTTTCTGTGTGATATATACTTCACCCCATTAAAATCATTCCACCCCTGTCCAGCACATTTTTATGCATTTTTAACGCCAGTGGATAAAAGAAACTGACTTCATTCCAATTCCTGCTACTTCAACTAAATCTGTATTTCATTAAATCGCAAAAAACATTGTTGCAAACGAAAGATTGGAATATTACTTCAAATCCTTGTTTATTACTTTAATTTCCAACAATATTCACTCCGGTTAAATAAACCGTTGGAACAGCAGAACCAGATTCAAACAGAGTTTTCGCTGCCTCTGAGTTCTCTGCTGTTTATTACCTCTCACAATTTATTTGACGATTCCCTTTGACCGCAGCAGCATTATAACCAAACCCATTTTCTTTATGACGTTTTACAATGCATATCTCGTTCAGCTTTCCCGTTAGAGTTCGCGCGATACTTCGCCGGAAGCATTCTTCTTAACGAATAAAACGGGGTTAATTACAAATGTGCCACAAAAGCCAGGTGTTTGTCACATCAGGGAACTTGAAGCTGAACGTAGGAACTGGGACGCGAGTTTTATATTTCGGACGCGGAGCCAGTTGTCAGAAGCAGCCCGCGAAAGAAGCAATAGACCATCGGTCTGCTTGTTGTCGCGGAATAGCAGTTCATGCCACCGATAGCACGGGAACGGAAGTTTTATAGGGGTCCAAGTACATCTGACATGTTTGGCTTCAGTTGAACGAACAGTCGGTTATCCGATTCGTAATGGAAACTCTTATCATTGGAGAAGACGCCGGGGGAAAAAAGGCAATTCCGATGGAAGGTACCGGAAAGCAATAAAAAAAAGTTCGCCGATAGAAAACTTGACACCGAGCCACCTTACGAAATTCAGCTAATATAATTCTGCTCGCTGCGGATTTCTAATCTCAACTTTTCATGGAAAAGCTGAAGATGTGTTGCGTTCTGACAGTGGCATAAAAAAATTGATGTGGATTGTACTTAAGCAGAAATAGTGAAAATAGTGTCACTCTGTGGAATAAAACGTAACAATTTGTTGAAATAGATTTAATGTTAATGTAATGATCAGATGTATTTTATGTATGTTTTAGAATTTGAATTTAGAAGTCAACAGTGCCTGGTGCTATGAATATATTTATCGGCTAAACGGGACAAGTGGAAATGCCCTGTATGCGGTCAGACATATATACATCAAGCTGTGGACTCGTTCAACTTTACACTGAGGATTAGTTTGTAAATATAATTACCACCATCAAGTGAAGTATTCTGACGTAGTATTTGATATTTATTATTTCAAGAATTCCTTACTTCGTTTTAGAAATAAAAATTTAATGTTTACCGCGTTTTATGGATTTGTTGTACCATTATCTGTTACGTTAAAAACGACAGCTAAATGAAAACGAAATATTTTGTTTGTATAATAAAAATATCTAAATAAAAATTAGAATGTTGTAATTTTATAATTAGGGGAGACCAGATCACATTTGGACTGTTTAAAATTGGGGCAAATTTTGACTTTATTGTATTAGGGTGGCCCTTATTTTCAACCTGCTTTTTCTTTTTCTGTCATCCCCTAATATGATTGCATTTCATAAAAAAATAGTCTCTGAAAAAGATTATTGCAATCGGACAAGGGTGCCGACCAGGCTTTAAAGTTTAGAATTCATCAATGGTTTGAATTTGAAGAATTTCTCAAAAATGGTAAGCCCTATCGAAAATTCGTTCAAATGATGTTAAAAGAGCATGCAATTTTCTACAATTACTGTATATATAAGTTTTTCGTGCTTCCAACCATTTTTTAGATAATAGCGTTTGAAGCGTTAGAAAAAAGCGTATTGTCTATACGCGCGTGGTGCTGAACTCTCTATATTCAAACGCTATTATCTAAAAAATGGTTGGACGCACGAAAAACTTATATATACAATAATTGTAGAAAATTGAAAGCTCTTTTAATATTATTTGAACGAAATTTCGATAGGGCCTACCATTTTTGAGAAATTCTTTAAATTCAAACTATTGATGAATTCTAAACTTTAAGGCCTGATCAGCACCCTCTCCTATTGTCCGATTGCAATACACTTTTTCAGGGACTATTTTTTTATCAAATGGCACCGTTCTAGCGGGTTAGAGAAAAGTAATACAAAAAAATCGACATGTATAAATAAGGGCCACCCTAGTATTATATTGGAATATATTATTACTACTTGACGACGAAAAAATATCTGTTGTAGATTTTTTGCTAATTAAGTTTCCGACAAAAAGCAGCATAAGGTTCTATATAGGGCAAATTCTAAGTCTAGAAGACGATGGCATTTAGGAGATGAAATTTTTAAGAAAAAAAGGGAAATATTGGTTTTGTTTATCCTCAGGTCGACCATATTTCAACAATAATGTTTCGGATGTAGTTGCCAAGCTGCCAAAACCTATCAATGTAGGCGAAACATCAATTCTAAATGCCTGTGTCAAATTTAATTTGCATTTTTCAGGATATCACATTGAATAACTTAACATAGCCATCTTTTTCTTTGTTTCAATCCTGTTTATATAGCGTTTAAAAAAGTGAAATAAACGCTTTGTATAACATTTCCGTGGCACTTTATATTTATATAAATACACTTGTGCCCCAGTGCTGTCCAAAACTACCCCCTACAGAGGCACAATTATTAAACAAAATGCAGAAAGAAATTAATAAAAAAAAATCGTTAAAACACTGTACAAAAAACTCAGAAAAATTAATTTAGTTAAAAATATGTCTAAACTTTGCCTGTATATAAAACAACAGTTATTTTTCCAGTGCATAAAAAAATATGTTCCAATTTAAAAAAAATTCCAATTGCGCCCTTCGATTCCTATACACTAAAAATTTGATTCTTTTACGTCAAATTAGAATCGTCTAACCGAGACAATTGAACAACGAGCACTGTCTATCGAAACCAAAGGACTAAAGGAATTCCTTTGGAAATACGTATTAAGTCATCGTGAAGTTGCTCGCAAGCAGTCATCCGAGGCGGGCGGCCGCGGTGAATGTTTGGTTAACCAATTCCTACGTTTCTCCCCGATAACTTCAAGGGGCAATTTTACCCTGGTGGCTTCGACAAAGGCTTCCTGCACGAACGGCACCCCGGCGTGCCGCAGCCCGCGCGACCACCCCGCGCTGCACAAAGGGAAGTGAAATTCTGCAAAGGAGCTCCCCAGGTCATCGCGACAATTGCTTCACTCGTCCTTCGAGGTTTAGTAATGACTTCTCGCCGTAAAGCTTCCCTCGCCCAGACACGGGACAGGAAAATCGTCGTAGTTACACACGCCGGGGCGTGTTTGCCGCGAGCAAATATTCAGCAAGTTCCTGACGTGTCATCGCTTCCAGGAATCCCGCGGAGACTCGCCGGTGCAAAGAAGCCACCTGACCGAAACGAGGCGAGAGCACCCCCTTACTTCTACGGCCGGTAATATTCCCTGCCCATTGGGACCCGTCGAATTGTGAATTCGGTGAGATGTCTATTCCGAATTCATTCGTTTCCACCCTGCAACTCCACTGGGTGCGTCCTGTTTTCTTCGGCAAACGGTGCATAAAGAGGAGTGTTACCCAACCAGGGTGTATCAACTTCGCAATTTATGGTTGAGTGCGGTAATGTTTATTTATTAGAATTTTGAGTACATTACCAAAATTCATTGTTCGAAAAGTGGAATCGGTGAAGAATCGTTGGAAGATATTATTAATCTTACGAGAAGTTACTTGTCGTCGATGCTGATTTGTAAGAAAAAGATTGTTTTGTGGTTGACAAGATTTTCTTATTTTGTAATAAAGAACCTAATGCTCAAAATGGAATTTTTAATTTTGGGGAATATACTCTCGACGCACAGTGGCGTGTTTCTGCGGAAAGCTGGCCAAAAGTAATATTTTTGAATCTAAGATAAATTGTTGAAATAAAATTCGATACTATGACTCTAAAATGATTATAATGTACTATTTTAATGTTAAATGTTAAATATAAAAATTATTTTGTTTAAATATAAAAATAATGAAATTAACTATAACTATAAAAATTTAAAACACATGAAGATATTACGAGGAGAAGAATATTGTAATTAAGAGTATAATAATTATATAATTAATTAATTAATAATGTATAATAAATATGAAGTGGAATGCATTTTACATTTTTATACTTAGGTACAGGTAATTAACATCATTCTCAAGAAGAATATTGTAATTAATGAATTACAATATAATATTGTGACGTCCCGGCCCCACCACGGTATCGCGACTTAGTGTCGGCGAGCGCCACCAGAGGTCTAATCTTCTCGCTAGTTCTCAATCTCCAATCCATTCGTATATATACAAGTTCCGAAATCATATCCTCTGTGTCCCCGTGTGTGTCTAGGGCAGGGGCCGTCAGCTGTAGCCCTACTAATGAGTCTAGCTGGCGGTCCCAAGACGAGAAACCGCACTCTTCTTTTCCTCCTCGATCCTTTAAAGCCAATCCACCCGCCCCGCACAGTTTACTCCGTTGCGGCGTAATCCGGGCCGGCCTTAGGGCGCGACGGTACGTTGGAGGCAGCGGGGCAAGAACTCCTTGTCATTGTCCTAACCTCCACCCAGGAAGTGACAATATTAATTAATTATAACATTATATTAATTAATTATAATATTATATTGTAATTAATTAATTATAATTTTCTTCTTCTTGTTCTTCTTTTTCATATTCATCAACACGATATTCCGATCCTATGCCATAAATGTACCCCTCCATGAACGGTGCGGACGGCAAATAAATGACAATAACTCATAAGATCGCAATTTATCGCAGGAAAATACAACGGGCCTTTCATCAAGAACCTCCAAACTTTATTTTGCAACAAAAATTGCCGCTTGAGCACGTTTGTAACATAACTATTTGCTTAGGTGAAGAAAAAAAATATATAGATCGTGTATTCTCCTCTACCATAGTTGTAAAAAGTGAAATAAACCAATAAAACCAGAATCTATATTAACTTGGAGCATGTCAGATAGCTGCCAGCACAAAAAAAAAGATCATAGTTCCACATTCAATGTAAAATTTACTTTCAATTCTGGTCTAAAAGTTCCAGATCATAACACTAGCAACTTTGAGATCGCATATCTCTAAGAGGATCGTACAATAAAAATTGGTATTAGTGGAAAATCATGCTTTGATAAGTCATAAATGAAATGCAATACATAGATCTGTAAAAATCAGAAAAAAATTTTTTGACTTTTGGCCAGCTTTTTGTACAGGACGTGCCACTAGGGTGGCTCTTATTTTCGATTTTTGAATTTTCTTCGGGGCACCCTCCAGAATAGTTCCAAATAATTAAAAAAAAATTTGTGTAAAGTTTCAGCTCGATCGGATAACGGGGAAGGGTGCCCTGGGCCGTTAAACATTTAAATCATTATTTAACAGCTCGTGAAGTCGATTTTATATAACGTCTTCCAAGTTATTGATTAAATAAAAAAATATGTCAAACAAAAGTTGTAGCTTCGGACAAGGAGCATCTTTTTTGTTCTATTACTATCTTTCGTGCGACAAACGGTTTTCGAAAAAAAAACCGAAAACTAAAAAAAAAACTTTTTGTTTTTAAATTTTGAAAGTTTAAATGCTTCTAGAACGCTTTTTATTTATGAAGGTGAACAAAAAAAATGGAATTTTTCATTTTCGAGGACTATTATTTAAACATTTAAGGGGAGGGGGCATATACCGAAATATGCAAAAAAAAAAAATTTTTTTCTTCTTATTTTCAGTGTTTGATATGTGATGAATGTTTCCTGAAAAGTTGGGTTCGAAATTCGCAAAAATATCGGAGATATAGACATCAGATATTTGATATATTGATCATTTTACCCGAAATCATGACGTCTATATCTCCGATATTTTTGCGAATTTCGACCCCAACTTTTCAGGAAACATTCATCACATATCAAACACTGAAAATAAGAAATTTTTTTTTTTTTTTTACATATTTCGGTATATGCCCCCTCCCCTTAAATGTTTAAAAAATAGTCCTCGAAAATAAAAATTCCATTTTTTTTGTTCACCTTCATAAATAAAAAGCGTTCTAGAAGCATTTAAACTTTCAAAATTTGAAAAAAAAAGTTTTTTTTTTTTTAGTTTTTCGGTTTTTTTTCGAAAACCGTTTGTCGCACGAAAAATAGTAATATAACAAAAAAGATGCTCCTTGTCCGGAGCTACAACTTTTGTTTGACATATTTTTTTATTTAATCAATAACTTGGAAGACGTTATATAAAATCGACTTCACGAGCTGTTAAATAATGATTTAAATGTTTAACGGCCCAGGGCACCCTTCCCCGTTATCCGATCGAGCTGAAACTTTACACAAATTTTTTTTTAATTATTTGGAACTATTCTGGAGGGTGCCCCGAAGAAAATCTTGAAAAAAAATTTTACCAAGAGTAAATAAGAGCCACCCTAACGTGCCACTGTGCGACGTTTCGAGTCAATGTTTTCATTAGATTCGAAGTAGTCTTGAGACCAGGAAAAGATTTACAAGGGTTGTGTAATATACTCTCCTCTTCAAAAAAATTAATTAGTAATTCAAAATAATTATATAGTTATTATATTTTGTCACATAACTTAATCTAGCCAGTCATCAGTCTCCCTAATTATTGTAGAATTTAGTCTGAATGCATTTCCTTCTCCTTAAATATATGTACATACATATATATACGTAATGTAATATAAAAGAATCGATTTCTAGATTATTTAGAAATATAGAGAAATAAGAATGGTCTTCAATAGTGATAAAGTTATTTAACTTAAAAGTTCCGTTCAATTATAAGTAGGTTTGCGCAGGACAAAGGGGTGCGGCTTTCGAAATAAAGGGTTCCTTTCTTCTGTATTTTCTGCTGGAACAGCATCGTTATCGGGCACGTCTCAGAGAAAATTCTTCTATTATCATTCGTGAAAATACGGCTACAATTATAAATGAATAAGATAGTACTATATCCTATCTCACTAAAATGCAGATAATGCACTTCGAATAAAATTTTTAATTACATTTCTCCTTATAGAAGAAATATCTGATATCCATCACTGATAAATACTTTGTCAGTGATTTTATAAAGTCTTTTAGGTAAACTTAGGTACACATGAAATTAGAAAAAAATAATTATCCTTATTTAAGGAAGCTTAAAATAGAATATTTTCAATAATAATTAAACAAGTATTAGCACTTTGATTCATGCTAAATTCTGTTTCTAATCTTGTCAGTTAGACGATTCAATAATTAGTCACTGTTGCTTTGAAATCAAAATGAGAAAATTCTTGTTTAATACATAACTGTACTTTTATCATACTTTCTATTTTAATCGCAATAATAATTCACCTTTGCGTAAAACATGCAGTTTCATTTGTGATACGATTGATACGCTCGTGCAATAATGTGATTTGAATAGTTCGATGATTCTGAATGGACCAATGGAAATCAATCGAAGCTTAGTTAACCAGTCCAGCGAGCAAATCCTATTATGAATTTCTACGGAACAATTAATGCAATTATAACATAATTAACACAGCTCAAAGCGTCACTCGCTCATTAATTATTATCACGCTGACGCCATGCTGCTATCCGCAACTTAGTATAAAACAATGTATCTGTCAGCCCGGAAGATAACCTGCGAAATTTATTGGCGAACAGTAACCGTCAAGGGATTATGACAGTGTTTCGGTAGGTTCGAACCGCTCCGCACAACGAGATTCATTCAAGTGCCCGATAATATATGCATTTCATTCGCATTGCAAAGCAGTGAATTGGGTCAACTTTTAACGGCAAAAAAAATGAAAATGAAACACAAGAGATACGAGGCATCAATTTCACGTGGCTTTTCATATTTTCAAGTTGCGACATGAATGCGAGGAGAAGATACATAGATTTATTGCATAATTTATTTATTTATTTAAACGGAAGCCCTTTGATAATCCCAGATATTGTAATTATTTTAATTTTAATCTGTATTATTTTAAACTATTTTCACTTGTCTATTGTAGCATATTGTTAGTTAAATTAATAGGAGAATAAATTATTCCTCGATTACTTAAGAGGATTCCTAATTTTTAAATTTCTTTTCCAACATACTTTTTATTAATCGTCGTTTTTTTCTGAGGTCTATATAATTTCTGGAGATAAAATAAAAAATTATTTAAATAACTGATCGAATAAAAGTAACTCTACCGTTAGATTATTCGTCGAATAATTTCTATCACTTTCATTCGTTATTCCACATTTTTATTTAAATAAAAGTTTTGCCCACTTCTGGCCCAGGGCATAACATAATCTTCAATTTTTATTTAAATAAAACATTGTCAGATAAAGTCGAGAAACAGTGACTCGCTAATTCTTTGCAGTAAATTTTCTACAAAATGAGATCGATCGAAGCAGTGTCGTGTTAATGCGTAGTACATCACGCCCAATTGTGTTAATCGATCGAAACAGTGTGCAAAAACCACGGCACTGAAGGATTTCCTAGCAGTGGACGAAAATAATCGAATTTATTTCGCAAACCGGGGGTGACGAAAACTACATGAAAAAGTGTTCGCGTAAGGATAGAAATGCCTCGTCCCGTTGGCGATGGTACTGTAATCGATAGTGCCAATTGAAGTTTCTTTTTCGCCCGGCGAAACGAAAAAGGACAGGGAAAGCGAAGATCCGCAGGGGAGATAGTGGGAACCTGAAGCCGGAGAAAAAGATGTCGAAGAATATCTTCATCCGTTAACGTCCGACACGGATTACAGTGACTGATTTTTCTACGGCGTTCCATTTCTGATATTCCTTTCAACGCTGAGTGACAATGCGATCGCAGTGTTTGATATCCGATTAACACTAGAACTACCGACGTTTGAACGAAGCTAGTTCTACCAAAACCAGCCGAAATGACTGGTCTTTAAAGAATACGTAATAACTCCAACGAAAGCTTTCAATTTTGTTTTTGTTGAGGTCCACTTTTTACCCAAAACTCGAGAAGCTTCCAATTCCGTGCAAGATATTATACATTCAAACAAGGTAAACGTACCGATTATGGAACACCTTCCTAACTACGTCCCCCTTTTGAAACAGTACCACAAATAGTAAAGTAAAAAATTCTCGCAAAATATAAAAATAAGTATGAAAATTTTATTGATATTTGTAAACATTTCTGTTTGCAAAATTTACAAATATGACGATTTATATGCAATTATTAACTTAAAAAAAAAATTAAGTAAGTTACTTCCGACACTCGCCAAAAATATTAGCTTCCGTGTGCACAAAAAACGCTAATACGTGAGCCTGATTCTTTTAAGGATATTTACAATTTTCAATTATTTTCGAATATGCTTATTGGTGTATATGATAATATTAACCTTAGATTTTATTTATTTTTACAAATTTTCCAATTCCGATGTATTTTTTATTAATTAAATGACTGTTTCATATAGCGTACTTGAATTTTTCGAATGTCCGTAGTTATGGAACAGTTGAAATCAGCGAAATTTCATTATTATAATTATATTAGAGCGATGTAAATAATACCTATAACTCCATATATCAAGCATATAAGAGTAAGTATACCAAATTAGAAGGTTTTATATGAAACTAAAATTCTAACCTATAAACATGTCATGCACAACTTGTAAGCGCAATTATTATTTTTAATTTATTACTATTACAAGCCTTGTAGATACTTAGGTATTTTAAGATTAAAGTTGGTTTAAAGATATTTTCTTAAAAAATTATTGCCTTGATATAATTTGGCATATTTAAAAACACTAACCAACACTAATGAGTTTTTAAGGTTTTAGTACCTCGCAAAAATACTATTTTCATGATAATTTTGATTTGCGAATATTTTTGATGCTAAAAACTCAATTCAATCTTTGTTTCTACTTAAAGTGGTACGTTTGTAACAACTGGAATGACTGTTTCAAAATGGGGACACTAAATCTGGAACACCGGGTCATGGTACGAAAGCGGTGTTTCATAACACGTACAGATCCTTACTTTAGTTTTTTAAACATATTATTTTTTACTCATAATGAATGACAATTTTATGGCTCATTATGTAATCACAAAACCATTTATCTATCAAATGGTGTACAAGGTTTCCAAGTTAATACGTTTAATTATTTAAATTACATGATAATTGATGAATATCCCTGCCGAAAAGCGTTCCATAATCGGTACGTTTACCTCATATGGTCGTCAATTAGTAGAGGAAATGCGGTATTCACTTCATTTTTCATGATGTTTCTTTTAGCGCATCCTGCGGGGCCGGATATGTCTTTGAAAATATTACGAAGTGGTAATCTTACAGGAGTAGACCCTTCATGTATTTTTCCCCAACTGGTTTCGTCTGCGCTAATTTCATTTCGAAATTTTGTAGAATACTTTCATTTTCATCTTCAGCACTTGAAAACACTCGAGCACGCCTTCTTTCACGAAAATTCGAAGTATTTTCAAATTCACTTTCTGACGACTCCTGAACATTTTCTTCGTCTAAAACCTCATTATCGCTATGCTCACTATCGAAAAGTTCATCGTCACTATCCCATAGTTCATTTTCAGTTTCTTCTGATTCACCTCCACAGTCAGAGTTCATCGTCGTGGAGATCAGAGCATTCCATCGAAATGTCGTTCAGTATTTGCAATACTTCCGAGGTCTTCAATCGTTTCGCCATTTTCGGGACTTATAAAATAAAACTAAAATAAAAAGGACTCGTAAAATAAAACTAGCGATTATAAAAAAAATTTATATTTGCATTCATTTTTCTCACTTCACACTAATTGTGATGAAATGTACGATGAAGAATGAATGCATTATTTTTGCATTAGCATCGTAGTCGATCCGGTAATTTTCCTGATAATTATCACCATCATATTGAATGATACACAGGAAACATTCTAAAAACGTGTGAAAAGTTGTGCAAAACGAGGGAACTGGGTAAATCAGGTTCGGTAGCCGGATTGTGGAACCCTTCTACACTTTGACAAGTACCAGTCATTTTGACCGGTATTGGTAGAAGTAGCTATGACACAAAATTATTTTGATTTTGAATGCATAAAAAAAAATAAAATTCATTTTATTACTTCTTTAGTTATCGCTGCAAAAGTCATAACATCGCCGCACAGTGTTATGCGTGTATGGGCGTTCGGGACAAAACTCATAACTTCTGAACTAATCAGTTTTCGTCCTAAGTACCCTAATACTTTTTTAAAGAGAATATAAAAATGCATCGATTGGTGTATAAAAAAAATATAGTTCCATTAAAAAAATTAAGCCGATCTTGATTTTTCAGTGAATAAAAAGTTTTTTATTAATATTTACTTTTGCAATTTGTTGTCAACTGAATACAGTAGTTCCCCGTTATGAGCCCGTTTTTTCCCCCCGTTATGAGCCCGGCGACCATCCCCACCATTTCCTGGAAGCCCACGGACGAGAGTGAGAGAACCGGACAACGAGCGAGAGGACACGAAAGCCACTGGCCGCGCGGAATCATGTCCTCAAGCCACTATGAGCCCGCCGCCAGCCCCGTTCGTCGGGCTCATAACGGGGAAATACTGTACTGACTAACTTTTGTTCGAAACATTTTTTTATCAAATTATTTTTAACACGTGTAGCGCGTTTGACTGCTATTTTAAAACTGAAGACAGCATCCAGAATGGAAAAGTCATGGTAGATATCGTATAAACAATTGGAAAAAGCTTATCGGATGTGTAGATTCACATAAGGGTCTTATGCACGAGGAGACCTAGAGACTACGCTAAGGGCCGGAGCGGTGAACGTCTTAATAATGATTTTGGCTATTTTTTCTGTTTCGTGCAAATTCGTGCAGTTGAAATTGACGTTAATATAAAGTTTAATGATCCCTAAATTTAATATACAAAAAATCAGGGAGGTATTTTTTGGTGTTTTTTTTTAAAGTCCCATCGAAGTTGATAAACATTTAACATAAAGAATTAGTACAAATTGTTAGTATTGTAAAAAACTGACTCGGCAGTTTTGAAGGTATGACAGTATTAAACACAACTTATAAAAAGCAAATGAGAAGCATAAACATTCTGCCAATGGCACGTGTTTGAAAAAATGCACCGAAATTTGTAATGAATTTCTAGTATCACTTTTGACAACAAATTAGTAAATTCAGCAGAAGTTATGGGTAACATTGAAACCTACGTTCCTTTATTAACATTATAAGATACAAGAGTTTGTGGATCAAACACTTGTGGATTCTTGACTTTGGTCCATTACGCGTAACACTGTGCGTCGTGGGAAAAGAATGTAACGTGAAGTGGGAATTTTAAAATGAAATTGTAAAACCAGTCATTTTGACTGGCGTGGTAGTTCTAGTGTTAATACCTGTACGCCTTGGTCGGCCACTCAACCAATTATTGTTAACTCAACACTTCGGAGCAAATTCCGTTCACTGTCGATATTTATTAAATTTTTCAATTATTCATTGCTCCTCGAAAACCAACAAAACAGCGTATTATAAGTAGGATATAAATCTTTGAATGGTAGAGTTTGGTCGGTTGTGACGTCCCGGCCCCACCACGGTATCGCGACTTAGTGTCGGCGAGCGCCACCAAAGGTCTAATCTTCTCGCTAGTTCTCAATCTCCAATCCATTAGTATATATACAAGTTCCAAAATCATATCCTCTGTGTCCCCGTGTGTGTCTAGGGCAGGGGCCGTCAGCTGTAGCCCTACTAATGAGTCTAGCTGGCGGTCCCAAGACGAGAAACGCACCTCTTCTTTTCCTCCTCGATCCTTTAAAGCCAATCCACCCGCCCCGCACAGTTTACTCCATTGCGGCGTAATCCGGCCGGCCTTAGGGCGCGACGGGTACGTTGGAGGCAGCGGGGCAAGAACTCCTTGTCATTGTCCCTATAATAACCTCCACCCAGGACGTGACACGGTATAAATATGAAATAGTAGTGGTTTCTTAAGCTCGCAGAAAGTAGTCAATCGAAATCGAGAAGTTCGCGAAAGCGGGTCGTCAAAGTGTTTATCACACAGTTCGACAGCCGTCTGGACTTGTAACATTCAATAGCCGTTTCGTATAGGTTTTTGTGCGCTGAAAATTAATCCGCAAACCGTTTGTCGCCATCGCCTTCGGTTTTTGAGAAATTCGATTTTGAAAAAAAAAAACTGCAAATTTTCAACTTTGAACAGTCGGCGCCGCACGTTTTGCCAAACTATTTCGCTTCTGTATTGAAAACCAAACGCGACTTACCCTATCTGTTGATGCTTCCCGAAGGAAAATTGTCTGCTGCGTCGCGTGGCGTAGTCAGATTTTATCCTGGACCCTTAGTTTTGGAAATAAATTGAGAGATATCTGGAAAAGTGGGTGCATTTCGGGTGTTCCTTTCTCTTTGATCGTTGTTTAAACGTATTTAAATGTTCATAAGCGATGTAAGGACCAGTAGTTAATCTTTTTCAGTAGGAACAAAAAACGCATGTCTGTTCATTTTGTCACTTACATCGGTTAGGGTAAGTGTGGGTATTACCGCAGACTTTTAAGGTAGGTTAACTTTAGAACCCTCGATACGGCGTTCAAATGAATGAAAGTTCCTCCTTCTTTTTTTAAAAGAAAGGTGGGACCTTAATAATTCCATAAAAAAATATAAGGGCGGGGTAATAAGCACAGTTAATTAAAAACAAAGAGATTTGTCGGTCAATGTCATTGCACCAGTTACTGCGGACAAGCATGTATTACTGCGTGCCAGTTACTAACGAAACACCAGTTACTGCGCATGTATTACTGCGGTCAGAAATTCGTTCCCCATTTCGTATTTCTAGCAGCGCAACAGGTAAATGTTCTTTTAAATAACACAGCCGTTGGCTTTTTCTTTTATTTCTTGATTCCTTATTATCACTTGAATTTTTTCTCGGCATGCTTACAGAGTTACACGTGATTGCACGCACCGTTGCGTACTTTGCAGGTTATATATACCTAGACGTCAGTGAATACAGTCGTAGGTCCGCAGTAATACATGCACATGGTGTCAAGTAGGGCTGGGACTATTCGAATAATTTACTATTCGAATATTTTACAAGTATTCGAATGCTACGAATAAACTTCGAATATTTCAGTATTCGAATGTTATTATTCGAATACTATTCGAATACTGATGTATTCGAATACCGATGTATTCGAATACTATTCGAATACTGACGTATTCGAATATTATGGTGTGAATTATAAATCAAGTTCTTTAGGTTCATTTTTTAGGAGCATTTATTTAGTTTCAGTTGTGAGTTCGTTTGTTTGTCAGGGTGAAATCTTGTAAGCTAATTTTCACCCACTTCAACATATCCGATCGGCTTGAAACTTTGCACACATATGTAATTCCGATGACAATACAATATTTTCACTAAAAAGCATGAAATACTTTATGGTGAAATTTTTTTTAAAAAACAAGATTTTATTAAAATGTACTAAGAAGGAACCAATAATTTTGATACCGGCCGAAATGACGGCCTGAGAAGAATTCCCTCATAGGGTGAATGTACCAGTAAATGAACACGTACCAGTAAATGGACATTTTATATTAAAATGAGTAAAATAAGTTATTAAAATAAGCAACTAATTAATTAGAGACTTCTTTCAATGTCTTGCTTCATATCCAAACAATTTTTGCAGCACGTGGAATCAATCGCGCTGCAAACATAATTTTATGAAAGTGTTCATTCATTAGTCTTAAGTGTTCATTTATTGGTGCGTTTACCCTATAACTAATTATAAAATAATAAAAATAAAAAAAAGTACCAATAAATGAACACTTAAGGCTAATGAATGAACACTTTTATAAAATTATGTTTGCAGCGCGATTGATTCCACGTGCTGCAAAAATTGTTTGGATATGAAGCAAAAAATTAAAAGAAGTCTCTAATTATTTAGTTGCTTATTTTAATAACTTATTTTACTCATTTTAATATAAAATGTCCATTCACTGGTACGTGTTCATTTACTGGTACATCCACCCTATGAGGGAATTCTTCTCAGGCCGTCATTTCGGCCGGTATCAAAATTATTGGTTCCTTTTTAGTACATTTTAATAAAATCTTGTTTTTTAAAAAAAAATTCACCATAAAGTATTTCATGCTTTTTAGTGAAAATATTGTATTGTCATCGGAATTACACATGTGTGCAAAGTTTCAAGCCGATCGGATATGTTGAAGTGGGTCAAAATTAGCTTACAATATTTCACCCTGACAAACTAACGAACTCACAACTGAAACTAAATAAAAGCTTGTAAAAAAATGAACCTAAAGAACTTGATTTATAATTCACACCATACTATTCGAATACGTCAGTATTCGAATAGTATTCGAATACTTAAATATTCGAATAGTATACGAATACTTAAATATTCGAATAGTATTCGAATACTTAAATATTCGAATAATATTCGAATACTTGGATATTCGAATTATATTCGCCAAATAATTGAGCAACTGAAGTATTCGAATATTCGAATACCGAAAATTCGACAAATAGTCCCAGCCCTAGTGTCAAGTAGTGCACCTAATACTGCGGTGAGAAATAAAAATTAAATTTTTTTCTGAAAAAATAACTCTTATTCTATCGAGCAATGCCGCTACAGTACATGTATTACTGTTAATAACAAAAATATAAATGTTTTTCAAGTAGGTGTTCATGACCGCCATATCGGAAATCGACCGAAGTTTCGCCTTGACGAATTTCAAACTACGATAAAAGAATTAATAATAACTTTGCTCTACATACTTATTAATAATTATCTCTAATAGAGTTTAAAATAATTTTATCAAAAATTTTCAAGAGATTATGTACTTTCCAACACTAAATATGATCTGTTTTAGAATATCCGCAGTAATCGGGACATCCGCAGTAATACCCACACTAGGGTGGAGTGAAAAAAACTTTTTTTCGATGATCAAATTCTAATAGTGCGGAAAAGTTGTCTACTTGGCCCAATAAAACGTATAAAAAAATTCAGCTCGATCGGATAATTTCTTCTGTGTGCACCTTAACTTTCAAAATTTTAGTACAAAACTTAAGAAAGTGCAACTTTCTTCAGCTGGTGGATTCTACCTTTTTTTTACCCAGGACTATAATTGTTGCGTAAATGAAGCAAAGAAACACCCGTGGCTGGTTTCGGAACGATAGGAACGGCCTGTCGGCACTGTAAACTATCAAAAAAATGCAGCTCTTCGCTGACTTTCCTAACGGAACAAGTGGCCCAGAACCCACCACGCGGAGGTAGCTGTACGTCGGACTCCTTGTTTTTTGTATTTTATATTTTTTTAAATAATTTTATTGTTTTTTTTATGTATTGTGTATTTTATATTCTTTTTTTTTCTTCAAATTTTAAGTTTTGTACTAAAAGTTTGAAAGTTAAGGCCTTTGGTGCTCACAGAAGAAATTATCCGATCGAGCTGAAATTTTTTACACGTTTCATTGGGCCAAGTAGACAAATTTTCCGCACTATTAGAATTTGATCACACCTACCCTATCACTCGTTTATCTCAACTTTTATTGCTATGGACTTTCAACGTATACCACCTTTACAGATTTCGAGGGAAATAAAAATATTATGGCCGTAAAGATTGCTGGTACTTTCATCGTTTTTCACCACTTACGATTTTATCTCTATCTTGCGATAGCCCTAACGGTTAAAATAAATTATACCAGCCCTTACAACTTTTGGTTTCCACTAAAAAAAATATTTTTCATTTATTTGCCACTTAGATCGTTTACCATTTCAACTCCTGAGTTATTAGGATGTAAACAGTTCGATTAGAGTGATATCATATCCAATTAAAGTGGGGTAATTTGATAAAGACAAGCAATAACCAACTGTGTTCTGTTTTATTCCAATTTCTCTGTTATCAAACGTACAGGCAATAATTGACGAAATACTTTTGAGCGTTAGAGTACATCTCTGCTAAGTAACCCAGATTCCCTTGTAACGTCACTTTTCTCTAAATTTCTACAGCGGCCAGCCTGCAGCGCGTTCCCCTCAAAGAGGGAAGACGTAACGCCATCAACCCCCTTCGTTCCACGCCTAGCTATCGAAAGTGCTCCGATAATCCCCGGGCGAAAAATCTGAAGGGTCGTGAAAGCACGCCGAGGCTCAACTGTCGGAATAACAAATCGCGCGTCCGGCCCTCCCGGACCCTCGTCCACCGCTTGTTTTCGATCACGTCCGCTCCCCCGTTGCCAGTCTTCTCGCTTTGACATCGATTTTGTATCAGACAGGTAATTACAGGTTTCGAGTTATCTATGCGAATCCATCGACGGGACGTGCCCCGAATTATTCCCGGCACTCCTCGGTCTGCGCCCGTTTTCCTCTCCATTTTACTCCTCCCCGTGCCGTTTCTACGGTCAGTTTTTGAAAGGCACGCGAGCCTGCCTCGAAGGGGGAGACCGTTTGCACGGGTCGATTCCTCTGGTTTTTGCCACGTCACTTCCCCGAGTTATTGGCTCCCGTAATAAGTTCGTTTGGATCAGGAAATGGTACGCTGAACGATATTATTTCTATATATTGATCGGCGCAGGAATAAGTGGAGTTTGAAGAATATCTAAAAAATGGTAAGCCCTATCGAAATTTCGTTCAAATAACATTCAAAGAGCTTTCAATTTTCTACAATTACTTTTTATATAAATTTTTCGTGCTCCCAACCATTCTTTAGATAATAACGTTTGAAGCGGTAGAAAAAAGCGTACTGCCTATACGCGCGTGGTGCTGACCTCTCTATATTCAAACGCTATTATCTAGAGAATGGCTGGAAGCACGAAAAAATTATACATACAGTAATTGTAGAAAATTGCACGCTCTTTTAATTTCGTTTGAACGAAATTTCGATAGGGCCTACCATTGTTGAGAAATTCTTCAAATTCAAACTTTACTAATTCTAAACTTGTCACTAAAATTATTATTATTATTATTATTCGTATTTATTAGTTGGAACGTACAAAGAACAGTAAATACATGGAGAATAGCGAAGTAAAGCCTATCCGTGACTAAATAACTAAAAATGAAACTAGGGAAGAAAAGTAAAAACAGAAGAATTAGGAGAAAATTTTTTTAAAATCCCAGCGAATTTTTGACAAAACTCGTTCGCGTGGGCAAAAATAATGGCACTCGCTCGATTCGCGAAAGGATTGGGTAGCTGGTGGAGTGTGGATGGCTGAGGGTTGCGGCGCCATCAGTGCTGCGGTATCTGCGGAACCGTGCGAAAGGGGGCGAGTTTATTTTCCCAGAGCCGCGGTATAGCTTCGAGACTGACGGCGTGTGTCGGGCATTAAGGAAGCATTCGCCGTGGAAGTTTATCTGGTCGCGGCTTCGATTTTTCGGCCCCTTCAACCATGCAGGTCCGGCGCTGTTCTAGGTTCCAAGCGGCCCGTGAACGGAATAAGAAGCGGATGCTGTATTTCTTCTGCTTAGTTTCTCCCCCTCGAACTTACTCCCGATTCGTGTCGACGGCGACAAAAGTTTCTCCGAGGACACTGTCGGAATTGAGGTTAACGTTTCCGTCGGAAAAATACGCTATTGTCTGCTGAATAAACGCGCGTCGAAAGGGAAAACCGCGAATGCGAACGTCCCTCGTTTATTTGTCTCGGACTTTTCTTAAAGTGATTTAAGATAATAATTTAATAATAGCAAAATGGGAATCTTCCTTCTTTCAGAGCACTTTTAGAATTAGAATTAGAAAGATTAACTTGTGTCTTTTTTTAACAATACGAAATTATCGATTGGATTTATTTTCCTTTGATAATAAATATAATAAATAATAAATTTCAAAAGGAGTCTGTTGCTTTTTAACCGAATTAGAAAATAAGCTTAGATTTTATTAAAAATATCCAGGTCAACTGAATTCAACAATCATAGCAGTATAATTGTCAAAAGTAATTGAAAACAAACTGTAGAATTATTTATAAAAATACAATGGAACACCATTTTATCATTTTGTGGAGTAAAGTTTCTTGTTCGGAATTAATTAACCCGCCGGCAGGCGTGCGTGTGTACTCAGTACACGGAGGTCAGTTTTTGGCTGAAAAAACCGTTTTACCGTGATGTATTGTACCCAACACCCCTATGTATTCTTCCAGCGAACATTTCTGCATAATTCTACGTACTAGTCAGGTTCAAATTCGGATTGAAAGTGTCTCTAATTGAATGAAAACGAAAGTATTGCCGCGTATCCTACCGGCGTGCGCGCCCGTCTACTCACAAGTTTCCCAGGTGTACGCCTCCGATTGTTCTGGTTTTTGGATATGTTTTAGAGGACCAAAAAATAAGATATATGTGTTTTTTTATTTTCACACGTTCGCATGTTTAGGGGGTGAAACCACCCTTCAACTGTTTTCAGATGTTCGTCTCCGATTGTTTTGGTTTTTGGATATGTTTTAGGGGACAGAAAAATAAGATGTACGTGTATTTTTATTTCGGCCTGTTTGCATCTTTAGGGGGTGAAACCACCCCTCAAAGGTTTTCAGGTGTTCGTCTCCGACTGTTCTGGTTTTTGGATATATTTTAGAGGACAGAAGAACAAGATATACGTGTTTTTTTATTTTAGCCTGTTTGCATCTTTAGGGGGTGAAACCACCCCTCAAAGGTTTTCAGGTGTTCGTCTCCGATTGTTCTGGTTTTTGGATATGTTTTAGAGGACCAAAAAATAAGATATACGTGTCTTTTTATAGCGGCTCATTTTCATATTTAGGGGGTGGAACCACCCCTCATTGTAAGTAGCGATGGGAAGCCATAAAACCACTAATGTGTCATCCTGAAATAAACTATGTCTAAGGCTTTTTTTAAGAATTTTATGAATTTTTTTTACTGGTTTCAAGTCTCTAAAATGCGCAGTTAACCGATTACGGCTAGTTTAGGGGTAGTTTCACCCCCTAAACATGCAAATGGGCCAAAATAGAAAGACAGGCATTTCTTATTTTTCGGTCTTCTAAAACATATCCAAAAACCAAAGCAATCGGAGACGAACACCTGAAAATCTTATAAAATTGAGGGGTGGTTTCACCCTCTAAGTATGAAAATAGGCCGCTATAAAAAACACGTATATCTTATTCTTCTGTCCCCTAAAACATATCCAAAAACCAGAACTATCGGAGACGAACACCTGAAAACCTTTGAGGGGTGGTTTCACCCCCTAAAGATGCAAACAGGCCGAAATAAAAATACACGTACATCTTATTTTTCTGTCCCCTAAAACATATCCAAAAACCAAAACAATCGGAGACGAACACCTGAAAACCTTTGAGGGGTGGTTTCACCCCCTAAAGATGCAAACAGGCCGAAATAAAGAAATACGTATATCTTATTTTTCTGTCCCCTAAAACATATCCAAAAACCAAAACAATCGGAGACGAACATCTGAAAATAGTTGAAAGGTGGTTTCACCCCCTAAACATGCAAACGGGTGAAAATAAAAAAACACGTATATCTTATTTTTCGGTCCTCTAAAACATATCCAAAAACCAGAACAATCGGAGACGAACACCTGAAAACCTTTGAGGGGTGGTTTCACCCCCTAAAGATGCAAACAGGCCGAAATGAAAATACACGTACATCTTATTTTTCTGTCCCCTAAAACATATCCAAAAACCAGAACAATCGGAGGCGTACACCTGGGAAACTTGAGTACACGACGCGCCCGCTCGTGTAAAACTTTTAGGCGCGCCCGCCGGCGGGTTAACTACGCGTACTTATACCATTCAACCGTCAATAAAAAAAGCTCTGTCGACTGAGCGTACCTTGATTCCCGTAAAAAATTGTCAAAAAAGAAAAAAGCTAAAAAAAAAAGGGGAGCACGATTACTTCGATCCCTGACATTCGGTTTTCAGCGTAATGCACTTCTCGTCAGGTGCGTTCTATGAGCGCGCGCATAAACTCGTCGGTCGGTGATAAAGAATTTTTAATCGTGGAAACGAGGTCGCGGGAAGAATACGTTGTCAACGGTGGTAGTACGTCAGCTTCGCCGCGGGATCGCGTCATTGGCTGATTTGGATCGCGGTTCTAAATACAGAACTGATTTTCTACTCGATATGTTTCCTCGTACATACGCGTATCTAGTTCTCAACACGAACCTTTTCATTTTTATCTCCCAGTCCTCAAATTACAGCAACACACGGTTTTATTGCCTGCATATAAATCGCCCGCTGGGCGGATCATTTTTCGACCAAGTGCAAAAATGTGGCCGATGGAAAGAAGAGAAGCCACAGTCGGGTGTAAACCGAGCGTCTCCTTTATAATAGGCTATACTACTGAGAATGCGCGAGCCGCTCGAAAAGAGATTGGTAAAATCGACACGTGTCGTTCTGTGAAAACTAACCCGAAGGTTTTGCGATCAAATTTTTTCGTATACTGGATACTTGTTTCCGAAAATTGTGTTTTTGTTAAATTATTGTTGTTAGTCCTCGAGGCTTGACGGACCAATGTCCCATTACACGTGCGTTCTATGTGTTGTAAAAGCTTCGTTTAAGGGGTTAGCTCCCCTCAGGAGGTAGAAAATGTATCGATTCTTTGGGAATTTATTTCAGAAAGTACATGCATATTTTTATGCAATGGTTTTTATATTCAAATGAGAGACACTTTAACAGATTATTATATTATGTTTTCGTATAAAAATATTTATTTATTGCACAATTACAACTGGTTTCCCGGAAGCTGTTTTTAGAAACACGTTTTGCGGTGACCAAGATTATTCGGAACTGGGCTATCTGAAATCAAAAAACGAAGAAGATTTAGTTAGTACAATAGTTTATCCAGTCTTCAATCGTTCCGTTTTATAAAATATTAATCTGGGACAATATGGCAGATAGTTTTGATGAAAAATCAGTGTTTTTTTCTACGAAAATCGATCATTTCACTTAAAACATCTGCCATTTTGTCCCAGATTAATCTTTTATAAAACGGAACGATTGAAGACTAGATAAACTATTGTACTAACTAAATCGTCTTCGTTTTTTGATTTCAGATAGCCCAGTTCCGAATAATCTTGGTCACCGCAAAACGTGTTTCTAAAAACAGCTTCCGGGAAACCAGTTGTGATTGTGCAACAAATAAATATTTTTATACCAAAACATAATATAATAATCTGTTAAAGTGTCTCTCATTTGAATATAAAAACCATTGCATAAAAATATGCATGTACTTTCTGAAATAAATTCCCAAAGAATCGATACATTTTCTACCTCCTGAGGGGAGCTAACCCCTTAAGGTAGTTCCTAACCAGCTAAGTTAGTCAAATTAGAGTTGGGTAATAAACGATAAATGTAAAGTAGTATGATACTATAGAAATAATAATAATAATTTTTAACATCATGTATATATATATTTTGAACAGTTCAATGTTAATATAAATAATTGTAATACGAAAATAGAATATTAAATTGGTTAGCGTAGTGAATTGGAGCAGCAGATCTGACAATGTCGCATTCATTCGGAGCGTCTTTTATAACCAAAATGTCAGAAAAATGTTCATATGAATTTGAATCGTCGTTCGCTATTTAAATGTCTAAACACATCGATGGTGCGACGTTGCCGTGTTGATTGCTTTACGTAAGTTTCTGAAAAATTTGCACGTAAACCTATTTTTTTATGGGCATTTACGAACAAAACTATGTGGTCAGTTTTGCAGAAATTGATAAATTCATTTCCTGGCATTTCGATGTACTTTTGCGCCAATTTTGGTACATTTCTTGAATATGGTTTTCCTGTTTTAGAAGAAAAACTGAAACTATATTAACCCTATTTTTTTTACTCCGCCATATGCCACTGTGTTAAAATGCAATCAACTTTAATTAACAATTTCTCGATAACTGTGTGGTAAATCGATTTTAAACTTTGTACAAGGGTTTCTTGTATTCGAAATTAGTTTTGAAGGAAATTTGAAAGAATTCTTGAATTTAGTAGATTATTCAGGAACTACCTTAAAGGGAAGGAAGTGAGGAATGAAAAAATGAAGTGATAAAACAAAAGCATTGATTGTACATGCAATTAATCAGAGAAATTGTAGAAAACACTGTAACTGCGAAAAATCAAATTCTATACTAAATTATTACCATTTGATTTATTTTACTTAATATAAAGGATACTAATAATAAAAAAAAAATAATACTAATAAGAATAGTCCCAATTTAATAATAAATTTTTCTGAAGACTATTCCTTACACGTCTCATTTTTATTAAATAAAATAAATAAAGTGGCAGTAATTGGGACATCTACCAATCAGTGTTCTCTACAAGCACTGATCAATTTATGGTAGAAATAATTTACCGCGGGTGATCCTCTGGTGTTTGGTGTTTTAACATCAACAAATATTCAATTTACAAATGCAAAATTATCGCTACTTTGGTACCAGATATTTCGGACCCAGTAAAATTACCAAAAGCTCTGAAGCTTTTTATGTTTCATAGCAGATCTGCAGCAGTGTCATTTAGTACCCTTTACTACCCTGTATTAATACAGTATCAAACATTTTATTGCTTAGAATAATCTTCAACAATAATAGCGAGGTCCAAAGCAAACTTCTCTTCTTAATATATTATTAGATATCCATAATGCTTAATATTTCAATAGAAGAACTTTTTAAATCCCTTCACACTTGAAAGTTACACGCAGCATGCGCGCAGATCTGAAGCCATACTTCGGAAGAAGGAAGCATATTTCATTTATTGTAGGGCGTAGCTGTTATATTAAAATTCTTGAAGTTCTCAGAACTTCCTCAACGTTATCCCCAGAGCTCCTTCGAATGCGGGACGAGCTTTAAATTTTGCATTCTACTTCTACATTTACATACACCCCCTATATATTTCCTAACTCTACTATTTCCCTCTTGTTTTTGTTCCATTATCTTTTATGTCTACTGGTGCAACAAAAAAATGATTATTTCTATAAATTATTAATTCCATAACTGATGTAACTTGCACTTTTCTTTGAAATAGAACCACAGATTCTCCCTACAAAAATCAACCACCCCCATCATTCTACGCATGAAAATACTAATTGCAAGGTATGTCCGCGAACAATGAAATTCTTCAACGTCAACAACGAGAAGCTCCGCGTAGCGAGACCGAGAATTTACGCTTCATCCCGCGCGCCCATAAAAGATACTTCGAACAAACGTCAATACATAAAAGCTGGCGCATAAATTCTCCGCTGCTGGCCGGGCGGAAATGATAAAATACCTCCCCAACAATCGTCGCGTCTATCTAATTCGAAATGACGGCGTCTTTATCGCGCAATAAAGGCTGGTTTCCGAAAGCCAGCTGTATTTGAGACGTTCCACCCGCGGATGGGGAGGCGGTATTTTCCAGGACGAAGGTGGAGATTACGCTTAATGTATTCCCCGGGGTGTACAAGTTCTTCGTGCTCGCAGCCGCAGCCGTCGTCGGGGACAAAGTTGTCGTTCGACCATGGCAGCGGGCTGGCGCACCGTAACAATCGCTATTGCCATGTTAATGGCTGCGAGCTCGCGGTGCCGGTTCCACGTTCCCTTGTTCGGCTTCTTCGTCGTTGGCCGCGTACAACTTCGCCACCTTATCCGAGCTTCTTTTCGATGGCCAAGGGGACGCGGCCGGAGTCGAGATGGTCTCAATGCAAATTCGACGAAGAAAGATGGCACTTTAGGAAGTGACCAGGGATTTTTGTCTAGTCGCCGGGGGAATTTCAATCGCGCTAGTTGCACGGATTTTGCGGGGAATCATTTTCCTTCGAGACATGATAGGCGGGTACTGGATGGAATATTGATTCTAATGATAAAGATGATCTTTTTTTTTTAATTTGTTGATTTATGTGGTATCTGTGTACGCTTCGGATGAATCTGTGGAAGGATTGGGTTGAGGTATTTTTTTCAAACTGTGTAGGGATTAAAAAATACTAATAATAATAATGGCTTTATTATATCAGCAAGTATTATAAATATTTAAGTCATGAATGGGCGACGTTCTGAATTTCGGCTGATTTAAAACCTAACTCTATCAGGGATGGGCAAAGTTTTTATTTAAATGAAATTTCGAAGAACGAATGGAAGTTAAAAAAATTATTCGTCCTGTGTCGAATAAAGTTGACCCGGGTTCACTTTATTCGACGAATAAAGTTCATTTTTTATTCGTCGAGCGTTTTAATTTTAGCGTCGAATAAATTTTGCAACTTTAACTTTAACTTTATTCGTCGAATAAAGTTTGTAACTTTAAATTTAATTCTATTCGTCGAATGAAAAAAATTAACTTTATTCGCCAAATGATCTAAAGCTAAAGTAACTTTTATTTGATCCGTTATTTAAATAATTTTTTATTTAGTTAATGCCCGACACTGAACCCTATACGCATAACGATAGACTTAAAGCAAGAGGATGGACAGAGGAATCTAGGATAAGAAGTGAAAAAGTATAAGAAAGTTATGGAAAGTGGACAAGAAAGAGGAGAGGGATGACTATGAACGAATTTCCAGGGGAATAGAATTATAATAGTAGGGAGATACATAGGAGGAGGATTAGTGTACATTTTCTAAACAATGTTTCATATTTGCGAGCTGGTTAGAGGGAATTTATGGGGAATTATTTTCGTTAGGATAAGTTGGTGGAATATTGATGGGGTAGGTACATAGTCAGTTACTGTTCCTTTGAATATACTCACAAATGTGCAACGTACGTTTTGGACGGCTTTACGAAATGTATCATGATCCATTTTTTTAAACTGTGTACAGGGGTGGTTTCACCCCCTAAATATGCAAATGGGCCAAAATAAAGAGACACCTGTTTCTTATTTTTCGGTCCTCTAAAACATATCCAAAAACCAAAGCAATCGGAGACGAACACCTGAAAATCTTATGGGGTGGTTTCACCCCCAAATATGAAAACGGGCCGCTATAAAAAACACGTCATATTTTCGGTCCTCTAAATTCTAAAACATATCCAAAAACCAAACCAATCGGAGACGAACACTTGAAAACCTTACAACTTTAAGGGGTGGTTTCACCCCCTAAATATGAAAACGGGCCGCTATAAAAAGCACGTCATATTTTTCGGTCCTCTAAAACATACCCAAAAACCAAAGCAATCGGACACGAACACCTGAAAATCTTATAACTCCCAGGGGTGGTTTTACCCACTAAACATGAAAACGGGTCGCTATAAAAAAACACGTCACATTTTTCGGTCCTCTAAAACATATCCAAAAACCAAAGCAATCGGAGACGAACACCTGAAAATCTTATGGGGTGGTTTCACCCCCAAATATGAAAACGGGCCGCTATAAAAAACACGTCATATTTTCGGTCCTCTAAATTCTAAAACATATCCAAAAACCAAACCAATCGGAGACGAACACTTGAAAACCTTACAACTTTAAGGGGTGGTTTCACCCCCTAAATATGAAAACGGGCCGCTATAAAAAACACGTCACATTTTTCGGTCCTCTAAAACATATCCAAAAACCAAATCAATCGGACACGAACACCTGAAAATCTTACGGGGTGGTTTCACCCCCTAAATATGAAAACGGGCCGCTATAAAAAGCACGTCATATTTTTCGGTCCTCTAAAACATACCCAAAAACCAAAGCAATCGGACACGAGCACCTGAAAATCTTATAACTCCCAGGGGTGGTTTCACCCCCTAAACATGAAAACGGGCCGCTATAAAAAAACACGTCACATTTTTCGGTCCTCTAAAACATATCCAAAAACCAAATCAATCGGACACGAACACCTGAAAATCTTACGGGGTGGTTTCACCCCCTAAATATGAAAACGGGCCGCTATAAAAAGCACGTCATATTTTTCGGTCCTCCAAAACATATCCAAAAACCAAAGCAATCGAAGACGAACACCTGAAAATCTTATGGGGTGGTTTCACCCCTAAATATGAAAACGGGCCGCTATAAAAAACACGTCATATTTTCGGTCCTCTAAATTCTAAAACATATTCAAAATCCAAACCAATCGGAGACGAACACTTGAAAACCTTACAACTTTAAGGGGTGGTTTCACCCCCTAAATATGAAAACGGGCCGCTATAAAAAGCACGTCATATTTTTCGGTCCTCCAAAACATATCCAAAAACCAAAGCAATCGAAGACGAACACCTGAAAATCTTATGGGGTGGTTTCACCCCTAAATATGAAAACGGGCCGCTATAAAAAACACGTCATATTTTCGGTCCTCTAAATTCTAAAACATATTCAAAATCCAAACCAATCGGAGACGAACACTTGAAAACCTTACAACTTTAAGGGGTGGTTTCACCCCCTAAATATGAAAACGGGCCGCTATAAAAAACACGTCACATTTTTCGGTCCTCTAAAACATACCCAAAAACCAAAGCAATCGGACACGAACACCTGAAAATCTTATAACTCCGAGGGGTGGTTTCACCCCCTTAATATGAAAACGGGCTGCTATAAAAAAACACGTCACATTTTTCGGTCCTCTAAAACATATCGAAAAACCAAATCAATCGGACACGAACACCTGAAAATCTTACGGGGTGGTTTCACCCTCTAAATATGAAAACGGGCCGCTATAAAAAGCACGTCATATTTTTCGGTCCTCCAAAACATATCCAAAAACCAAAGCAATCGAAGACGAACACCTGAAAATCTTATGGGGTGGTTTCACCCCTAAATATGAAAACGGGCCGCTATAAAAAACACGTCACATTTTTCGGTCCTCCAAAACATATCCAAAAAAGCCAAAGCAATCGGAGGCGGACACCTGGGAGCCTCTCCACGTTATTGCACGATTAATGAGCGTTTACTTGCATTCAAACCGAACCCCCTTTTCCAGCCTATATCCGCTGCTCGACTCGGCGCGACGGAATTATTCGCACTCGAGGCCCGTTATTTATCCAGACAAGGTGAACGGATTCGGAACAACTGCAGTTTCTCGGGACACTTGGCCGCGCCTTCAAGACGGCCGTCTAGTCGCGAGCTGTCGAGTAGCGCCGAGAGCTATACCGTCGATATGTTTCGACGTTTCGCGGCGCGGCGGGCTTCTCGAACGGGGGGTAGGGCGAACGAGGGGGTTGCGGAACGAACGAGGACGCGAACGAAGGTGGATCTCGTTTTAATTCCAAGTCCTGGGCACCTCGTGCATATTCAGAAGTTTTGCGCCGAATGCCAGGGCCGTTGTTATGCTAAGACCACCAGGGTGACTTGGTCGGCTCTTAGCATATTTCGACGATATTTCCGGCGGTGCCGTATCTACAGGACTTCCGGTAGCACTGTTGCCTACGAAGTCTAGCCCCGCTACTTCCTTCTTCCCGCAGTTTCACGCGCGTTTGCATTATCAGCTTTAATTACTACTCGGCTCGGTCGGCTTTCGACGCCGTAACGTGTTCGCCTTTCCTTACCCGGCTTCGATCGGTTTTGCCATTCCGCGGAGGAGCGTCGGGTAGCTGGGCAGCTAGGGTGTGAAATACACTTCATAATAATAATAACAGCTTGGTGTTGTTGAGCGTCGCTACGACGTTAATATTACACGGATTGGTTGAGATTGAATTACGCCTGGCGACGAAGGGTTGAAGACACTTGACTTGGTGCGTGCAACTAATTTTGTTGTAATGCGATACCATGTACGTTTTAACGTGTCTTTATTATTCCAGCGTGGGATTTCAAATATTTTTCACGGAAATATGAAACGTTCTTGGCAGCGTAGATTTTTTTGTTTTGAAGAGTGCCTATTAATCAACATTTGCAATGAAATATTTTAGTCAGAACTATGTAGCACACTTTGTTAATTAACAGTTAGAATTTATTGATTATAACACGTAGTAGGGTTTACTAATTTCGTTATGTGGACTTTTCATGAATATATTCACAAGGTTAAAATTAGCTACGTTTATTTTAAACGTTATTATTTGAGAAGCCCTTTTGCCGTAGGTATATGAAGAAGAATATTTTAAACCCTTTTGAGTAATGAGAAACTGATATATGGTAAGAATTTTACACGAAGTAATTTTTGTAATATGCATCTGAAACGATGCAGTAAAATGTAGGAAGGGTAGACAAGTTTAACTGAAGCAGAGCAAGGGAAATAGGACTGTATGTGGTCAGACACAGTGTGCGACTGTTGCGATAGTAACTACAGTTTTGTAAATTTTTCTGCTTGTATTACTCAAGAGTTATAGCATTCGTTTAATTTTTATTTTTCCACTGAGGATTTGTATTTTTTATAAGTTAGGATATATGTAAATATTGCAATGTTTCTTATTAAACGTTTGCCATTAATTTACTATAAAGCGGAAATTTAATACTACAATATTTAACACAAACTCATCAATCATTTTGTAAAATGAATTTCGTAATAATATCGATTCTTTTCTAAAATCGAGTCTTTCCTCTCCTTTATAGTTTAATTCGTGAAGAATATAGAATAGCTCCATCGACTTACATGCTACGAAAGCAAACCAGTTTTACTGCGAAAGTTTAAATTAATATCTCCGTATTACTCTTCAATTATGGTCAGCCGTACTATCTCGCAAGTAATTCTAATGAAGTTCGCGCGGTCCTAATGCGAGCTTTATGATTTTGCTTGCCACGAAGTTCATTTCTTGCGCGGCTTTCGCCTTGGTCATTAAAGGTGAGCCCCTCTAACAATAAGCTGATTTCTTAAAGCACGCTCAGCTGAACGAAAAGAGCGTCGAGTGTTTTAATTGTCAAGTTAATCTGGACGTAGGGTGCATTACGTGGAACTTGAAGATTACAAAGTAATATAACCTTCGTGGAGAAATTTTGTAAAAGGCATTCAGAAATTTATATTTTTGCAAATGTATAAGTTTGCAGTTGTACGATTTAGTCTATCAAAAGATAATATATTTGACCATTTTTTACCATTTTGTATTAAACGCAAAGTAAATATTGTTCCTTATAATACAGGCATATCTGAATTACGCAAGGTGTTCATAAAGTATTATAGAT
The DNA here is from genome assembly GCA_946251845.1 of Andrena fulva. Lineage (NCBI taxonomy): Eukaryota > Metazoa > Arthropoda > Insecta > Hymenoptera > Andrenidae > Andrena > Andrena fulva. Next base: position 27,125,859 of record OX276331.1, on the reverse strand, counting down.
TTATGTCCTTTTTTTCAAAATTTAAGGGGTTACTCTAGTACAGAGTTGGGCAAAAGTTTATCTAAATAAAAATCTCAAATAACGAACAAAAGATAAATAATCTTTATTCGTTATTCGCGGCTCGAATAATCGAAGTTATCTTTATTCTTTCTAACTTTTTATTGGATGAGAATTTATTCGACGAATGAAGATAATTTTTTTAATCTATGAAAGTTTATTCGAAGAATAACGATAGTTTTTTATTCGAAGGTTTTATTCGAATAAATGCGTCGAATAAATATTTCATCCGTGGCATTTATCTTTTCGAAGCCTTCGAATAAAGCCACGAATAACTTTCGTCAGCGTCGAGCGTGTTTACTCGAGCCGACGGTCCTTTCTGTTCGGCGCTCGCCGCTCGGCCGGGCTCGACCCTCGGCGGCTTGAATAAACACGCTCGACGCTGACGAAAGTTATTCGTGGCTTTATTCGAAGGCTTCGAAAAGATAAATGCTACGGATGAAAAATTTATTCGACGCATTTATTCGAATAAAACCTTCGAATAAAAAACTATCGTTATTCGTCGAATAAATTTTCATCGAATAAAAAAATTATCTTCATTCTTCGAATAAATTCCCATCGAATAAAAAAATTATCTTTATTCGTCGAATAAATTCTCATCCAATAAAATTATTTATTCGTTGCTCTTCGAATAAAGATAACTTCGATTATTCGAGCCTCGAATAACGAATAAAGATAAAGCATCATTTATTCGATCGTTATTTAAATAATTGTTTATCTAGATAATGCCCAACTCTGCTCTAGTATAACTGTCCGTTTTTCACCCCCATCTTCGGCAATTTATTTAACAAAAACTATAAGTTAATACTGTCTGGCGTTTTGCCTGCATATTAAGGTATGTTTGAAGTAATACTCAGAATTTTTTTTAGCTTTTTTCGGTGGAGGAGCTTCGTCAAAAAAATTCTTTTCCGACGGGCGATGGTGTGGGGACTGTTATAGTCATCCAAAATGGAAAAACTAAGGTTAATTTTCTTTATTATAGTGTCGCTATTGTTGAAACCACAGAGGCCCCTAACAATAAAAATTTGCAGAATGAATTTTGAAAAAATATTCAATTTCTGCTAAAACTTTAGCTGTCTTCGTTCCGTAAAATTAATGTTTTACAAGATAGAAACTCAACCGTTGTTAATCTCCTGTTTCTTTCCAAAACGTACATGAAAGAAAGACAGAAAATTTAAAAATAATCAAGTATTCAGAGATCCAAGTAAAAGCTAAGATCTCCGCAAAATAAAAGCAAAAAGAATTCGTGCAACATCCATTTACATAGGCCAATAGAATATTCTGTCCATGAATAAAACATACTTCGTTACTAAATTCCTGAGTGTTATTAAGCTTGACTGGTTACATTCTATTATTTTTTTGTTATTGCCTTCCGTAATTTTCGATTTGTATGTGGAACGTTTCTTGCCAAAAGCGAAATTAAGCATTTTATGTGCAACGTAAGGTACGACAGTCCGGATTTTTTTGTGAAGAAATGTGATATTTCTTCTCTTGATTAATCTCCCTTGTTTTATGCTACTCCGAGCGCATTGGCTTGTTTATGAATTTATGGGATTGTCCCTCGGTAAATACGTTTAAAAAGGATAGGGAACGCGGCGTCTGTGTGAAACGTTAAAAGAAACATGGCGGATTACACGGCTAAGTTTTTATGGAGAAGGTTACAAGAACAAATAGAGCTTGCAGATGGATGGTTAATGCGTTCGTTGGGACGGTGGTGCATCTGCAAGTCCGACCATCTTCGTTGGAATACACCGGCCCGGTATTACGCGGATTTAGGTGCAATAATTTTTACGGAATAATATGGGCTTGCACGCTAAGACACGATATTTATGCCGATATTAGAAAACTTCTTCGTGCAGGCTCAGTGTAATATTTATTTCGCGCTGGTATTGTTTGAATTATCGTTCAGCTATTATATTCTGTTCCTTTTATGCATAGGTTGTGCTGTAAAGGAAAAATACACACTAGCCATAATTTGCAGAAGTTGTTATAGAAAACTAACAATTTATTTATCTGTTCAGACGTGATGGGTAGGATCTGTCGGTTTTTATTTATAAATTTGTAAAATTAAAAATACAATTTTAAATTTAAAAATCGGTTTTATATACTAGAATTAATATGCTGAAATGAATTAATTATTTAATTAAAAGCGTTTACATTTTGACTTGAAATCGCCTCGGGCGCAAGAAAAAAAAATACTAAATGGAATAAAGATTTATAATTTGGTACCACTTTTTAAGAGATTTATATTTTGTACGGATTTTAGTTATTCTAATTTTTTTATTTGGGTTATTATAGATAGAGTATATTTTATTTTCTTATACTTTTGTAATTCCATAATATTAGGCAAACAGAAAATTTTAAAATAAGTACAAATATTTATTTACTATTTTAATTATATTTTTTTGTGAGAATTCGAAAACCGGTTCGACCGGTTTTTTTGGGAATAGTGGAATTCGGAAATCGGTTTTTGTATAAATCCTAGTGATGTGTTATGCAGGCTGAGATAAATATTTATTTGCATTTAATATAGTTCTTCCTAATGGCAATTATAATAATATGTTACGAGAGGTAATGTTTATGCCTCATATGTGTCGTAAAATTAAATAATTAAAAATGAAAGTAAAAAAAATTCTTAAAAACAAAAGAAGTTCATTTTTAATTTCGGAAAAAAACGATACTTGTTTGGTTAGGGTGATCTTTTATAATAAACGAAAACTAATGCTCAGTGCTTTGCGCGAACGTGAACAAGAATCTGACGCAGCAGAAAAGTTTTCGGCCAGTTTTATGATACGAAATTCATTGTACTCTAGACTGAAAGTGCTTCCACGTGGGGCGCGAACTACGTTTTCTCACGCTGGAGCGTATCGCATTAATCAAAGGCAACTATTCTCGCCTTCTTCTGTCTTGTCGACATCGTTCCAGCCTTCCAACCCCCTTGCAATTTTTCTGCAGCGCAATGCTCGCCCCTTCCGCCATCGCCATCGGTTTAAAGCACTTGTTTCCTCGGAATCATTACTGTTGCAAATTATTTCGTCACGATTCCGCCTATTGGTTACCAATCTGAATTCTACGATTACGTATTTTTAAAGCAGAACTCGACAAAGCTCCCAGCTGTTTTTGAATAATTCATTTCGAGTTTATATTTCGTGTCACCAAGTGTCAGTACCTAATTGACAGGTTTACTTTTAACGATAAAGTGTTTGCATTATCGATAATAAATTAATGACTTTAGCGTTCACTTCGTGTTAACATATTATTATTGAAGTAATTAAAATTAGAAAAATCTGCGATGTTGGGGTGTTATTAAAAATGGTGAATTATTCCGTACGTGTGCTGCAACATTTATATAATTTTCTACGCCGTCACGAATACATTACTGCTGCAGCTGTAATTGCGGAGTATCAAATTAATTAGACTGTGCAAAATTGTAAAATGAGAGTAAATCTTATTATCCATTTTTTCGTTATGGATAATGTGTGGATAACTAAAGGCGGAGGAGCGAGAAAATGCGGCATTATTTTTCACCCTAGTATTTCCACCAGTGAAATAAGAAATACGAAAGTTGTCTTGATTTTAAGGGGTAAAACCACTCTAGAGGCAGAAAAAAAACCTAAATTTGACAATTTATTTTCGGAGTATGACAAACGAAATAGAATTTCTTTTCAGAAGGTTTATTTAACACATATTGAAGTACGGAAAACAATTTTTTTATTGTCATTTTCATACAAAATGGCGGCGACAGAGCCCGTCGTCGAAACCACTTCTTTCAAACTGGGAGGACGGATTTCTCGGAGACTATTGCATGGATCGATTTGAAATTTTTACAGTAGATTCACAACAATATTCTCTTTGGAAGTACGTAGCCGTTTTTTGATTGAATGTAAACTTTTTTTTACAAACAATTTAATGCTCATGTTTAGGGCAAAAAATCGATTCATTTCTTAAAAAGTGCACCACTTCCACAAAAATTGATTTAAAAAAAAAACCCCCCTACGTATTTCCAAAGCCAATTGTACATAGATTATAAATTTTTTTTATTTTTTGTTCCCGGACTCCGAAATCCGTCTTCCCGTGGCGGTGTTTTCAAAAAAGCTGTTTTCGACGACGGGCTCTGTCGCCGCCATTTTGCATGAAAATGACAATAAAAAAATTGTTTTTCGTACTTCAATATGTGTTAAATAAACCCTCTGAAAAGAAATTTTATTCCGTTTGTCATACTCCAAAAATAAATTATCAAATTTAGGTCTTTTTTTCTGCCTCTAGAGTGGTTTTACCCCTTAATCCAGAGTTGACCCCGATCGTTTGAATGTGCATTGTTAAAATAAATGTATTATTACTTATATTTTAATGTACACATCTGGAGAATACTTCAGAAAAAAGATAATTCAACAGTTCATTTTTTAATTTTTAATGTAAAATACTTGGGCTCTTGTTTGTGTGCCCTTTTTCCTTAAATTCCTAAAAATTGCTTCTTCGTTTAGTTATTTAAATATAATTCTACTTGCTTACTAAGTTACACATATTTTCATACGTTGCTTAAATAAAAAAAAAAATCCAAAATGAAGCATAAAAATAAACAAAAAATGTAAATTAGCGTCTGTCCTCGCGGATTCTCTTTTTCTCTTTCGCGTTCTCTTATATATACTAGAGCTATTGTTTTTGCCCGGGTATCCGGGTACCCGGGTACGCGAGTACCCGGTGAGACCCCGGGTAGAAAAAAATTACTCGGGTACCCGAGTACCCGTAGGATACCCGACTACCCGGGTACCCGTGCAATACCTGGATACACGGGTAGACAAAAATTACCCGGCTACCCGGGTAGACAAAAATTACCCGTGTGTCCATGAGATACCCGAGTAACTGAAGTGTGATGAGATAGTTGAGAATTTCGATTTGACAGCATATTCCGTTCATTACTGAGGTTAGCCGAAAATGATCGAAAGTCGAAAAACGATCGGCTGTCAAATCGAAATTCTCAACTATCTCATCACACTTCAGTTACTCGGGTATCTCATGGACACACGGGTAATTTTTGTCTACCCGGGTAGCCGGGTAATTTTTGTCTACCCGGGTAGCCGGGTAATTTTTTTCTACCCGGGGTCTCACCGGGTACTCGAGTACCCGGGCGGGCGGGTAGTAAGAGCTCTAATATATACTCGATTCTTCCATCTTTTTATTATTTTCCTAATATCTACTGATGCATAAACAATTATTATTACAATTATTAAAATTATTTGTACCATGCTTAAAATATCGCTGACCAAATACTTCGCTACCCCGACGTTGCCTCGGTAATGCACGCGCTAAATAAGAGTTTCGACGAAAGAACGGGAATAAAGGCAACAAGAGAAAGCTAGGGAGGAAAGTGCGATCGAGGGAAATACCCACCCCCGGTGTGGACTCTCGAAAATAGAAGAATCATGCCGAGACGCCGCGAAACACGTACGTTCCATCCGAGGAGAAAGATTAGAAGAAATATATTTCCCGACGTTCGTTTCGCCTATTCAATCTGCGATTTATGAGGCATGGCACTCCGAAGAGGAAACGTAATCGGAAAGTTATCTATGGTCCGAAAACGTCGCGACGAGGCGGAGGGAAACGTTGAGAAGTGGCTGGAGGGACGAGATTAAAAAATATATCTTGCGAGGCGCACAATTCCACTCGCGTGGCGATCGATCATTCGTATATATTATCATTCTTGAAAGAGAAAAGCGAGATCCATCTTCTCGTGGCGTTTGACGGCGACGTCGACGGATATAATACACCGTCGTCTCGACGGAGCAGAAAGATCTCGAAATAAATATATAAATAAAACTGTCGAGTTTTTTTTTTATCGACCCGAGTATTGGGCTTTTTATTATTTCGTTACTTTTATCCGTGTTTCTTGTACACCCCTATTGTCCTCCCCGATACTGGCTTGTCAAAGGGGTATAATTTCTGTTCGACGACCATCGTCGACTCCACGAAGTTTCGCTAACAGACGGTGAAAATATGGAGGCCAGAAGGAAGAGGAAATCGAAGATGAGAAACGATTCCTTTCAAGCTTAATGAATTTGACGGCAATTATCCAGACTCTTCCTGCTTTGATCTCGGGGCAGTTTGATTGCTTTAGGAAAGCAGGCTGGGGATGCTAAATAGATCAGCATTCGATTGGATAATAATTGTGTTAAGGAAGCGTAAAGAAAAGTTGGACACTAACCTTTCGCAATGGCAGGAAGAATTCTTCTTGCGAAGTAGTATCGGGGATTATTGAAAGATTGTGTAGCAACTAAGGTAAAGTCACCAGTAGTTGACCATGTATCAGTAGTAGAGCTATTGTTTTTGCCCGGGTATCCGGGTACCCGGGTACTCGAGTACTCGGGTACTCGAGTACCCGGTGAGACCCCGGGTAGAAAAAAATTACCCGGCTACCCGGGTAGACAAAAATTACCCGTGTGTCCATGAGATACCCGAGTAACTGAAGTGTGATGAGATAGTTGAGAATTTCGATTTGACAGCATATTCCGTTCATTACTGAGGTTAGCCGAAAATGATCGAAAGTCGAAAAACGATCTGTCAAATCGGCTGTCAAATCGAAATTCTCAACTATCTCATCACACTTCAGTTACTCGGGTATCTCATGGACACACGGGTAATTTTTGTCTACCCGGGTACCCGGGTAGTCGGGTATCCTACGGGTACCCGGGTACCCGAGTAATTTTTTTCTACCCGGGGTCTCACCGGGTACTCGAGTACCCGGACGGGCGGGTAGTAAGAGCTCTAATCAGTAGTTGACCACTTTTCAGAAAAACGTGAAAAATAAGATTTTTAGAAGTGACGATTTTTTTTAAAACAGTGCAGGTGACGTGGCAAGACATCTACCGACTAAAATCTAAAACACTCAAGTGTGAAGTGCATTATGAATAATATTGGCGAATGTTTATTTACATCAAGGTGAGTAGTGTGTTCCCATTTCGTTATTTCCTTAATGATTTTGTTAAGAGCAGGTGTATGGTTCAGGTAAAAAAATTCGTAGGTTATTAACTCTTTATGACTGAACTCTTCACTTGTTAAACTCTCATAGTGTTCTATATTTGATAAATGCACCGTTTTTGGTATACAGTAATTCGTCGTAATAGTCCCGACGAACGGGGCTGGCGGCGGGACAACAACGCGATGCGGACACCATTCGTAGCTGACGACAACTTCGTGCCGACTCTTTTGTTCTCTCGCACGGTCTCGGATTCTCTCACTCTCGACTGAAGGGTTCCAAGAAATGGTGGGGATAGTGAGCGGGACTATTACGCATGGTAAAAACGGGACAATAACGACGAATTACTGTACTAACCTCAGAAACACATAGTTTGCGGGGTGGTCAAGTAATGACTCTTGTCATTCTAATTGTTTCTAGAAGTTGACAGGTATGGCGCACAAGAAACTGGGTAAATGCACGAAAATGTTTTATATATCGTTAGTGGTTTTTGTGGTCGCTGATCCCGAATTCGACATAGGATTTATAAAATTAATTTATTTAAACAATTTGTTTAACAAATTATATAGTAAAAAAGTTTTAGAATAAATAAAAAAATTTCGGAGACACATACATATTTGTTTAGTTACTTTCCCCGCAGAACACGATTCTATATGTACCAAAACATGTAATTTTGCAATCATTTGTTTAAACCTTCGAAAGTGAGCAAAACTCGAAATGTCTAATCTGTTCCTGAATTGGACTCCTTATGGAATTGAAATCTTTTAATTTCACATTCCTTTTTAGTTCTAACTTGTTCTAAATTATTGACAATAAACGATGCTAAGACGATTACCTACATCATTGCCTTAATTCTCTTTCTAGTATAGGTGGTGAATTACTGACCAACATAGGGTCAACTACTAGTATTTTCATTTTCAAGGATGGTCAACTTCTGAAGCAGTTACTGAACTTTGAAAAATGGTTTCAAAATTTTTATAGCATACCTTTTTTAAAAAATCGTTCTCATTACATAATTTGGAAAGCTTAAAGAGTATCTGTAGGCACCGACTGTCACTATTTAATGACAGAGCAATTAGTTACTATTGTTTACGTGAAGGATTTCTCTTAACTGGTCAACTAGTGGTGCCTTTACCTTAACACTCATCTGGGTATCCATAGTTAGTTAATTAATAGTGGAAGTTTGTTTAGCCCTTAAATCGATTTATTTTATAACGAGGACTTATTAACTTAGAATATTCTATTATTCGAAATTATACTACACTTATTCTCAAGTAGTGTATATTAAGGTAAATGTCCCCATTAGCGACCGTTTAAGAGTGTGACTAGTTCAAAATAGTAATTTTTTTACTAATATATGACAATGTTTGAGTAAAGTATGGATCATTGTACTTTTTCAAGTCTCTAGTTTCTTAATCAAATTAGTTTTAGAGTGATATTTGACTATTTACACAAAAATTATGGTGAAAATTATATTGGACCTGATGTCCCCGTTATTGACCAACTTGTACCATCTATCGACCGTCTCACGTCCCCATTATTGACCAGCAGTTTCCCCCATTGTAAATGCACCATTTTGTTTATTAAATTTGTGTTCATGAGTATAACAAACTGTTTTTATTAACATTTTATGAAAATTAAACAATTTATAATCTGTTTAAGATATTCTTTTTTTTCTTCTATTATTTCCTCCACGGCTGACCTTACATATGGGTACTCCAGATTTTATTTTACATATTGCTTCAATTAACTCGGTTTCCGTGTATTTCGCGCGCTTCTGCTCCTTTTTCTTTGTTTTCACCATTGTTATTTTCTAAAGAAAATATATTTATGTTAGTACATTTTGTACTCAATTGTGAGTACAAATCAAATGTACTCAAAATTTAATATTTGAAAAATTAGTTGAGTACTTTAGTTAGGTCTAACAACACCACTTGTAAAATGTCCGAAAACTGGTACAGACCGGTCTTTGACGGTACCTATTTCCAACCACGATTTTCTGCTACAATAATGAAAGAAAATGAATATTTTCTTTTTATTTTATAATTCTGTATATGGTTCTAGTTAATTTGAGTAAGTTACTGCACGGATCCATGTATTTTTATTGTAAAATTTGCGACTCTAATGATATCTGTAGTATAACCTCGCGTTATTAGAATCTATCAACTTTCATGTCAATGACCAAGTCCTATTTTACATGTGAATTTACTTAAAGATGAATGTACGGCTACATAAATAACGTATGAAATAATAAATGAAACACCTCTAATTATAATTTCTGAACTTTCTGGTTGATATTTCGCTTTCTATGTTGCAATAAACAGTAATAAATGAATAATTGGTCACTAATGGGGACGTGGTCGGTAATGGGCTCATCTACCTTATCGATTTTATAAATTATCGAAAAAATAAATTTGTAACAGTGATAAGTCGTGATATCAGGTAATGTGATGTTTTTCATTTTTAACAATTCTTCTTCACACTTTACAATAGATCCTATGCATTATCGTGCAAAATTTTTATTTTCCCTTTTTGCAACGTTTCTACAAAAACTGTAATAAATATGAAAGTAATTGGTACATTAGTTAAATCACACGATATTTGCTTTGAAATATTATTAACACTATACAGTGGCGCGGGATTTAATCTTGGGGGAGCCGGGTTGAAGGGATAAAAATATTTCTAATGCAAATTCAATAGGCGATTATAAATAAAATTGCACTAAGAAGTAACAAATAATTTTTTCCCTTATTTGATCTACGACTCTCATATTTTTTAAGCCGGCGCCAGATTTACACAGTGCAAATGATGAGGCACCGACTTAAAAAATATGAAAGTCGTAGATTAAATAAGGGAAAAAATTATTTTTCCTTTTTAGTGCAATTTTATTTTTTTGAAGTCGGTTAAAAAATTATTCAAATAAGAAAATCCAGTTATCTCTTCTTTTTATTATAAAGCTGTTGAATTAATTCAGTCGCGGTTACATTAATCTCCTTTTTATTTTTCCTTTGGGGGTGTCAGGGCTACTGACAATACATTTACACAGTACTTTTCCTCATTTTTTCTGAACCATCACGTTTAAATCTGCGACGCCAGTAATTTTAATACACAATCCCACTTCATCCGCAGAACCGAAATAATAATTCATAGGCAGGAAAATGGAAGGAATTACAATTTCCGTTCGATTTTCTATTCGAACGGTGGGCAGTTGAAATGACGTGGAATTTCTATCGGCGCACGGAAGATCGGAGATCGGTTGAAATTCGCGGTCGCATTGCTTGAGTGGGCCGAAGGGAACAGGAAAATAAAAATAGCAATTTTAGGGGCAGCGAGACGAGAGGGAAACACGAAGGTGGCGGAGGACGTCTGAGGAGTTTGACGCGCTGCAACGCCTGAAAGATGAGAAGTGAGCTGGGGGCGCGAAAGAAATCGAAAGAAAGGAAGCGGGGGAAGACGAGGAGATAGGCGTGATTCGAATCCAAGGAAACACGAAAAGAAGGAACCTCTTCGCCACTTCTAGACTTCCCCAGGACCTCTTGAAAGCCCTTTCTATTCTCTTTTTGCTTCGTTTCTGTGTTATCGAATTTGATTGACATATACACACGGCGCACAGTGGTCCGAATAGGGGTAGTAGAGGACATTCGGCCGAAAAATGCACTTTCCCCTATCGAAATCTAATGAATGCATACTACTTCCTAAATGTCCATCAGTCTCGAAACGGAAAATATTATTAAAATTTAATAAAAATTGTCATTAGTACGAACGCTTAAAGTTGGACATTTTAAAGACAGCATTTTTCACCAGAAAAAACTGCTTCCTTCTTAGAGATGCCCTGACGACCCTGTTTAATGTTTTCTCTCCATTCTTTTTCTAGAATAAAGAGCATTCTTTTGCGTTAACAATTAACACTGTCAACTAAACATTACTGTTCATAATGTATTAACAAAGTAAGGCTCAATGAAATAAAGAAAATTGTCACAGTTCTTTACAATTAACAAGGAATATCTTTCAAGTTCCATCGAGTTCCACGTTCTAACCAATTGGAATATTTTCAGCACACCTTCCCCTACAGAATCATGCAAAAATCATTTCCCCCTTCCGCCCACACTTCAAATTGTTAATCTTTAAAACTGTCAGCGTTACGTCATTTTACGTATATAAGTTTGTATCCATCGTATTATTATTATATTACAAAGGGTTTTTACAAATATTTATGTATATATTGGGCTCTAGTCCGTCGAATAAATGAATAATAAATGAATAATAACGTTTAACTAAACCGTAGATTTCGTCACAATTTCTAATAGTACTATTTGACTTTTCCTTATAACTCGGGAAGGAATAGTTTCCCCAACACGCGATTCAAATCACTTAAAGAGCATTAAATAAGGTACCAAATAAACAGAATTAAATTTTTTTTATAACAAATAAGTTAAAAAAAGTTTGAAGAATAAGTAAATAAATAAATGTAAAAAAAATATTAAATTATACACCATTAGAAAGGGATAATTTTTTCCTCTTTTACGGCGCAAATTTCATCCCGATATCTTTTATAGTTTACAAGTTATACACGAATGTCCCCCTATTGCCTCTATTCGGACCACTGTGCGCGGCGCGGAGAACGAACTAAGCACACCTAAGAATCGTCTTAAACGATGGAGACCTGTTTCGTTCCATTTTTAAAAACGGGAATTCTTCGAATTTTTTTAATCATTAACACCTACTGTCTATACTGTATTTCTTGTAATTAACTCATAAAATATGTTTCCAAGATTATATACCTATATTTCTTTGATATAAGCGGAAGAAAATTTTTACCTTTGGATTTTGAAAATATCTGATAACATTCAAATGAATATTGGACGAAGGCAGACTTAAGGGTGTTACAAAATTGGAATAATGTACATATCAACATTTTTGTGTATAAATTTTTGCGAATAGTGACAGAGGGATTCTTTTGAAATGGGAAATATTTGTCGTTCATTTATGACTATTTTACCGAAGATTAAAGATTCAATGAAAAACCAAGAATTACAATAACACACAAATGGTGGCAGCCATTGGAATAAAAAAGTTGAAGCAAAACCTATTGTGGACGTAAAAAAAATTAACAATGAAGATAATATTAACGACTAATAAAATGCGGATTAAGGGGGGACTCCATCCTGAAGCCACTAACGAAAGACAAAGTTAGGGATTTTTTTTGTTCGGATAAATAAAAATATGGGGCTTGAATTTTTTATATAGTTTTAAAGAAATTTATATTTTGCTAGAAATTTCTTTTTTATGAAAAATTGTACGAAATGGCTTCCCGGAGCACTGCAGAGAAACTGACCCAGACTCCCGGGAATGACTGGATCATCTGAGAAGGAAATACAAAAAAGATATATAAATAGGAGTATATAATCTTTGACCTAGCGTAGGATTTTTTCAGTGCAAATTTTTATGTCAAAAGTTCAAGTGAATTCTTCAAACTGCTATAATTTCCAAAATAATTCGAATTTTGGGAAAATCCTACGCTAGGCCAAAGATAATGTATTCCTGTTTATATATCTTTTTGTATTTCCTTCTCAGATGATCCAGTCATTCCCGGCGGCGTGGGCCAGTTTTTTTGCTGTGCTCAGGAAAGCCATTTTGTACAATTTTTCACATTAAAATATTTTCTAGCAAAATAAAGATTGCTTTAAAACTATATAAAAAAATCCAAGCCCTACATTTTTATTTATCCGAACAAAAAAAATCCCTAACTTTGTCTTTTGTTAGTGGCTTCAGGGTGGGTTCCCCCCTTAATCTGCATTTAATTAGTCGTTAATATTATTTTATTTTATTTTATTTTATGTATTATTTTATGTAAATATTTTTATTTCTTTCTCTTATATTAATTTTCCTATGTAATAATGGTAATAATTTTGTATCTCTGTACACTAAAGGGTTTCCCGTTAATCAATAATAATAATAATAATAATAATAATAATATTATCTTCATTGTTAATTTTTTTACGTCCACAATAGGTTTCGCTTTTACTTTTTTCTTCTAATGGCTGCCACCATTTGTGTGTTATTGTAATTCTTGGCTTTTCATTGAATCTTTAATCTTCGGTAAAATAGTCACAAATGAACGACAAATATTTCCCATTTCAAAAAAATCCTTCTGCCACTATTCGCGAAAATTTATCCACAAAAATGTTGATACCTACATTATTCCAATCTTGTAATCTCATTTGACTATTTTTTCAATTTCACTATAGTCCCTTTTCTTTGCAGTGAAAGCTTTCTAATCACAGCATCCATTTCCCAAAACTCCCTTACAGCCCTCGGATCCTTTCCTCCTCCAATCACGCGCCATATTTTATTCCCCAAATTTCCACGCGCTTCGTTTCCCTACGCTTACGTCCTCCTCAAAGCTAAGCATCCCCCGTTTCGCGAGCCCCTTAATTATTGCCGATAATTCGCAGTATTTTTTTTGGGTCCAGAAACCAAGGGTAGAAATTCTGCAATCTTTCAGTCCCATTGAACTCCCCGTCCGCCGAGCGGGTCTGCGCGTTTCGAGCAGCGATTTGCAATATTGAAGTGCAATCAGCCGCGCGGGAAGAAAGGGGCGGGTTGCGAATGAAACAAGGACGGGAGAAGCTCGGGCGGGACGGCGCGGCTCGGGCCGGGAACAAAATTGCGATTAGTCCGCGACCTCTTCTCACCTAGCAATCCATTAGCGGAGTCGCGGCAAAGTCGAACGCCTGCAGGCCGTCTTAGGACGCCGGGAGTCCTCTGATTAAAATTCACGAAACTGGCGAGACCGAGGGGGGTGCGCCGGGGTGCCTTTGGCCTCGCCAAGGCGGCCAGTTGTCGATGGCCGTCGTCGCAACCTTCGTTCTCCGCTGCCGTGGCCCTCGAAGCGCGCGTGGACCCACGGAGAATGGCGGGAGAGAAATTATAGTGCCCGTACAAAATGGGGTGGTGTCTCCGACAAAAACACCGGCGCGGGGAGAGAGAGGGAGAAAGGTGGAGCGCGCCCCGCTGAAGAAGCTGCAGATACGCGTCTCGAAAAAAGCTGGCGGGAACAGGCGACTACCCCTGATGGCAAATAGAGGAACGAAAGGATGGAGATCACGGCAACAGGAAAGTAACCACGCGGGATGATTAATGGACCCTTCGGCCGGCTATCGCCGCTCGAAGGTCGAACGGGGACCGACGAAACTTGAAAACCCGCTGCTTGTATCTATTACCGACGCCGCGCCGGGGGGATCCCCGCGGCTGCTCGCGACGCATCGCAGCCAAATGCGAGGCAATTTAATGGTGATTTATGCGCTGCTCTGTGGACTGAAGGATTGTACTGGCACGGCTAGGATTAGGTTGCTTGATTAGGGAGGAACTATCGCTGAGGGATGCGCCGGGCGGCGGAGGGGGAGGAGCTTTAATTGTAAAATGAGAGGAATAAATGGTTTTAATTGGTATTTTAGAGATATACTGTTGGGTTTGCTGAAGAAGAATTTGGAATAGGGGTGTGTCACTTGGATTAGAACCTGAAACATCTCCATCCCTTTCGGGGATATAAGAAACTGTTGGGGGAGGAAATTATTCTGCTCGAAGGGGCAAATGTTGCTGTGAAGGAATAATTTCTTTCGAGGTCACATTTTTCGAGATTTCAAGGTCATTGAATTTTTTTTTAAGTAGGGTGATACATTTTTTGAATGACCAGGAACTGTATAAGATTTAGGGGTGCTTGTGCTTTGTAGCTATTTATTTCAGAAGGCCCTCGACCTATTTTTAACCAGTTACTAATAATTTACTGCAAATCGAGGAGGCAAGGAAGAAAAGTTTTATTTATTTTTTTAGTACCTAGTAGGGTGGAGTGAAAAAAACTTTTTTTCGATGATCAATTTCTAATAGTGCGGAAGAGTTGTCTACTTGGTCCAATAAAACGTGTAAAAAATTTCAGCCCCATCGGATAATTTCTTCTGTGTGCACCAAAGGCCTTAACTTTAAAAATTTTAGTACAAAACTTAAAATTAAAAAAAAAAAAATATAAAATACAAAATACATAAAAAACAATTAAATTATTTAAAAAAAAACGAAAAAATATGAAATACAAAAAACAAGGAGTCCGACGTATAGCTACCTCCGCGTGGTTGGTTCTGGGCCACTTGTTCCGTTAGGAAAGTGAGCGAAGAGCTGCATTTTTTTATAGTTTACAGTGCCGAAATTTTTTACACGTTTTATTGGGCCAAGTAGACAACTTTTACGCACTATTAGAATTTGATCATTGAAAAAATGTTTTTTTCATTCCACCCTAGTACCTAGGTATGCAAGTACAAGAAATAACAATAATTACAATACATTGGAGATATTTTTGACTATAGGTGTACTTAAAAATTGTTAAGATTATGCAGGAGATATCTAAAAAATTTCTAATTGTTACTTCACATCTTATTTAAGGGGGAACAACACGGTAATTGCCCGAAAAGGAAAGGTATCGTTGGGAATTTATTAAAAGCAAACTACTTAATGAATCTTTTTGAAACCTTCAGTACTCTTTATTGGGTACTTAAGTTACACGAACATCTTTTTTGCAATTTATTTGGAGCAGATTTGCAAGCTGGACGGGACCGGTAACTCAGCGCCGCAAAAAATTTCCGCTGAAATGGTTGACAGTTTTCAGACGAAACGGTTCGTTTGAAATAAAAAAACCAAAAAGTTGTAGAAACTATATGCGGAGGGCTACGACGCGACGGATTCGATTTGGAAAATTTTGAAAAATGACGAAATGGCGAACCTCTGAAAAAAATTGTGAAACTCGGTTCGAGTAAATTAACCTCTTTCGGTAAAAAAAAGTAGAAGCAAACGACCATCCGCATATAGTTTCTAAAATATTTTGGTTCTTTTATTTTAGAACCACCGTTCCGTCAGAAAATGCTTTAAATAAATTTGAAAAAAAAAAACATTTCGTATAACTGAAATATCCAATAGAAAGTCCTGAGAGATTCAAAAAGTAGTTCGCTTTTAAAAAATCTCCAAAGACACCTTTAATTTTCGAGCAACCACCCTTATGTCCGCCCTTGAGGGGGTATAACCGTTTTAAAGTGTGAAAAATCAGATTTTTTTACACATTTTCATAGATTGATGTTTTAGAAATATTATAAAACAAGTCCGATGTAAAAATTCGGAAAATTGGCGAAGTTATAGGCATTTGAATGAAACAACCCAAAACTTTAAACGCGTTTTTCTCGGAACTATATTTTTCATTACGGTGGGCCTAAAAACTCGCGCTACGTTCAACCCAATTCACTTCAAATTTTGCATGCAGGATCGTAATAAGATTCCACATCATCCATCGAGGGCTTTTTTTATTCCAATTCCCCGTTTATCATTTGTAAAGAAAAAAGGTGGCCTTTTCTCTTAGAAAAATGTAACTTTACCTTTGACCTCTCACCATTTCTTTATTTTTAAAAATTTTCAAAATCCGCCCCGATGGACGATAGCTATTGACATACTTTATAAGAAGATTTTATTGTTTCTTAATTCAGACACGACATACAGCTGTTTTTACGCCCACCGTTTAGGCGTCTAAAATCGAGAGACTTTCGGATATGTATCCATAACTTCCGAAAAACAACAGTTTTTTAACTGAAACTTTTTTTACAAGTAGTTCATAATACTACGTAAACATATTAAAAAAACGGGAAATCTTCATCGAGCCGTTGACTTGTAAAAAAATCCACCAAATGTACACATTTTCCGAGGGTTCAAACCCCTTTAAGGGGACATTCTACTCTCTCGGGCGAAAAATCGGCCACTTTTCGGTGATGGTTTTTATAATGAAGTAAACACTTAATGTTTTCGAATTTCTGGGGGTATATTTTACCACTCTTGAAATACAAGAAAAAATCATTGTTCTTTATTTATTTCATTTGTTTACACAAATATTTCGCAGTTAAGATGGCGGCATCAGAATTGCTGGCGGTTGAAATTTCGGACGACTGGATCATCGGAAATAAAAAAACCAAACGTATTTTTAATTCGCAGGAGTATGGTTATCGCGCTTACCACGAAAGAACAATTTTGGACCAAAATTATTAAAATGGCGGTCAATCAAAGTTGAAAGTACCGAAAGGGGCATTTCTTTTCTGTTTAATAGATATAAAATGTGAGAAAATATTAAAAAATCTTAAGATATTTGTGCTAAGCGGGAAAGCCACTAATGTGTAGAATAACATATTAAAATTTTGGATTAATTGGTCATGGAGTTTTTTTTTTATCACATCCGCCAACCAAGAAAATGGTGTTTCGAGAAAAACGCGTTTAAAGTTTTGAGAACCACGCCGCTGACGCTACAAATACCTATAACATTGAAAACACATCGAATTTCGCTCCAAAAATTTAGGAGGATATTGTAGAAGGTGCATTCTTCCGAATTCAGCAAAAAAAAAAATCGAAATTTTTGAGGCCGAGAGAGTAGAATGTCCCCTTAAAGTTTTGAGAACCAGGCCGCTGACGCTACAAATACCTATAACATTGAAAACACATCGAATTTCGCTCCAAAAATTTAGGAGGATATTGTAGAAGGTACATTCTTCCGAATTCAGCAAAAAAAAAAAAATCGAAATTTTTGAGGCCGAGAGAGTAGAATGTCCCCTTAACTCATACTTGAAAGATCATCCCTATTTTTTAACAATTTACCACGCTTATCAACGTTCATTTACAATTTACAATTGTTTAGAAAAAACTTCCCCTTCCTTCGCCACCAAACCAATTTCCAAGTTTCTAAAATTCCCCGCAAGCTTTTGAATTCCCCAGAAACGTATGGAATGCCTCAAGAATACTTAAATTTCCTACAGCTAATCAGTTTCTTCCGGGTTTTCGATCAGCGCGAGCTGTCGTTCCCCGAACCCGCCCCTCCGGCCGGAATATTCTTCCTCGCGTTTCAGCGAAGATCCTCGAGTCTAATCCGCGACTAACGAAACGTCGCGTCGCAGCGGAAGAAGCAGCACAAAGAAGCGCTGCTCCAGGGGCTTCTGCGATTTTACGGATCGCGGAATCCATCGGCAACAGCTTCCTCTCCCACGAGCGTATCAATCTTGCAGATAAACACGATACTCGGGGGCTCTGTCGCGGGCGTGACATCGACGAGAGGGATGAAATATTTGATTCGGGGAATTCCATAACCGGGGCCCGTTCGCGGATAAAGCGAGCTAAGAACGCATAGGGGCAGGTGAAACGTAAGGAACACCCCCGTCGGAGGGGTTAAGAATCGAGTTCGATCCCCGGGATCCGTACTCGCCGGGGCTCTTGGTCCTCGTCCAGCGAGGCGGATCGGACCATTTTCTGAATACGTAACTCCTGCCCGCGGAGAGGCAGTCGGCCAAATATTCATGCGACCTCATATCGCGGAATACAAGCGGACGATCCGTCCCGGGCGATACGTAAACTGGATTACGCTCCCAAGAGCTATGCCAGATTCGTCGTAAGTGTCGTGCGATATTTGCGAACGGCCACGGCATCTGAATAGCCACGGAGCTGGCGAGAACGTTTGCTAAGGTACGGCGGGGGCTCCTCCGCATTTAGGAATGTCTGGTAATGAAATTTCTCTTCGAGCTCTGTTTCTTTTTTGGATCCTTCCATTCCTGCCTTCTGAATGCGGATGGCATTCCTTGGGACGCACTATATGAAACTGTACCGGGTGTAACCTGAGGCTGCTAGTCGAGTAGAATATCGGGTGGGTTTGAATTAGAGCTATTGTTTTTGCCCGGGTATCCCGGTGAGACCCCGGGTAGAAAAAATTACTCGGGTACCCGAGTACCCGTAGGATACCCGACTACCCGGGTAGACAAAAATTACCCGTGTGTCCATGAGATACCCGAGTAACTGAAGTGTGATGAGATAGTTGAGAATTTCGATTTGACAGCATATTCCGTCTTAGAGCATATAAACATGGAGGAAGCATGCAATAGGCGAAAATGTAGAGGGCGATAGAAAGAGAAAGATATACATGTGGGACACCCCTCTCTTCCTAACGCCAGGGGCGCCGCCTGGCGCTAGAGAGAGAGGGGGTGTCCCACATGTATATCTTTCTCTTTCTATCGCCCTCTACATTTTCGCCTATTGCATGCTTAGAGCATATACTATGGAGGTCTCATTGAAAGCTTGAAACTGTCCGCAACATGGTGCGAGAGAGAAAGACATGTGCGAGCGAGAGAAGTATATGTCCCATTCGACCGATATGCGCATGCGCCGATATCGTGCGAGAGAGAAACCATCGTCCGAACTAGTGCGAGAGAGTGAAGTAAGATTCTCTCGCTCGCAAGATCTGTTTCTCTCTTGCACGATATCGGCGCATGCGCATATCGGTCGAATGGGACATATACTTCTCTCGCTCGCACCAGTGGCACATGTCTTTCTCTCTCGCGTGATGTTGCCGACAGTTTCGAGGCAGCCACTCTAAGGCAATGATACCTCCATGTATATATGCTCTAAGATTGCATGCTTCCTCCATGTTTATATGCTCTAAGTATTCCGTTCATTACTGAGGTTAGCCGAAAATGATCGAAAGTCGAAAAACGATCGGCTGTCAAATCGAAATTCTCAACTATCTCATCACACTTCAGTTACTCGGGTATCTCATGGACACACGGGTAATTTTTGTCTACCCGGGTAGTCGGGTATCCTACGGGTACCCGGGTACCCGGGCGGGCGGGTAGTAAGAGCTCTAGTTTGAATGTAACAAATATGAAATATGATGGGGCTATAATAATTTTTATATACACGTTGTAGGTTGAGTGTTTTATTATTTCTTATTTTGCGATCTACACTACCGCTTGTAAGTAGCTATTAATTGCTCTGTTTGTATAAGGGTAGTATGTGGCTATAATAAAATGATATAGATCGTGCGAAATGAGCAATTTTATTTTTGCTTGGGGAGCATTTTTGGTAATTCAGGTTTCTATTTTTTGTAGAATGTAGATTCATCTACAGTTGGGTTTTCTGTTTGTAATAGTAGAAGAGTGTAAAAAGAAAGCAATTTTTTTACTTCTCCACTCCACTTGGTAGGGGTAAACAGTGTAGTTGTTGGCCACCTAAGTCGGAGCTTCACATAAGCGTTGAATTATAAGTCTTATTTGGCTAGCTTTAGGAACACAATTAGTGTTAATAGCTGTAAATGACTCTAATAGTCTAGAAATAGAATTTGTTTAAAGAAAGAGTAGAATGATCCACAAAGATTTTAGAGAAAATACGTTTCCTATCAAAACACATAGTTATTGGCCAGACGGAGGCAATGATTGGCCGAACGTTTGGCAGTTATTGGCCACTATTTCATAACCTATATGTAACATATACCCTACCTAATTCTTAATGCTCTAAGGCCTAATTATGAAATAATGTTAATGTAAAATAATGAATTAATTCGGTTAGAAACAGGATTTAAATTATTAAATAAAAAAAATTAACACCGACTTCAAAAAAATAAAATTGCACTAAAAAGTAAAAAATAATTTTTTCCCTTATTTAATCCATGACTCTCATATTTTTTAAGCCGGCGCCAGATTTACACAGTGCTAATGATGAGGCACCGACTTAAAAAATATGAGAGTCGTAGATTAAATAAGGGAAAAAATTATTTTTAACTTCTTAGTGCAATTTTATTTTTTTGAAGTCGGTTTTAATTTTTTTTTTAATTTTTTTGTTAAAGAAAAGTTTATAATTTATCGAGAGATATTGAGATGGTAGCTGAATATTTTTTTTATGTACCTATATGATGTAACAGGATTCAAAGACAAATCCCATAAAGGGAAGGGACCACTGATAACAGTTTACAACCGCTTTTATCTTAAATTATTTTCTAGTTTTCTGTAGACAATATACTTTTTGCACATTTTGCAAAGCATTTGGGAACGTTAGAGGCACGTAGGTAGTTAAATACTTAAATCCTCTTCATTCGTATGGGTTGGCATTATTTACCCTACAAGTCTTGAACCCCTTTTCACTGCTTTCTCTATATTAAAATAATGTTTCATATGTGAAATTAGAATATATGAAGGGTGAGGGGAAAAACGAGGAATGTCAATTTTTCGTGATTTTGCGATTCATAGCATATTTTGTTGGAGGCAACTGGGACTACTGAACTGTCGAATCACAAAGGGTTATAAAGTTCAAATCCCCCCGGGAGATAAGGTTAAATATTTGGTACAGGTACTGGTTAAAAACAGGAAATGTTCACAGAAGAAAATTATGTAAGAAAATTAAATTCATTGAACCTTGCTTCTTTACTGGTGGATTAAAGTATTACGACTTAATTTTCTCGATAAAGCTGTTTTGTGACATTCCCTGCTTTTTCCTCTTAATATAATTATAGTATTGCAGTATAATTAAACGGCTGATAGAAGTTTTTTTTTAGTGGAGTGCGGTAGATTCACTGATTTAGCTCAAATTTTGTATTATACCACGTATAATAATAAATCAAATACAAAGTTTTGTGTCTTCCAGAGCCTTCAAATGTGCCCACTGCCCATTAGGGCGGCCCTTATTTCCAACCTCCGATTTCTTTTCCTCTCACCCCCTAATATGGTTCCATTTCATAAAAAAATATTCCCTGAAAAAGATTATTGCAATCGGACAACAGAAAAGGGTGCCAACCAGACCTTAAAGTTTAGAATTTTAAGAATTTCTCAAAAATGGTAAGTCCTATCGAAATTTCGTTCAAACAAAATCAAAAGAGCATTCAATATTCTACAATTATTGTACATATAATTTTCTCGTGCTTCCAACCGTTTTTTAGATAATAGCCTTTGAATATAGAGAAGTCCGCACTTCGGGTGTCTCACCTGTAGACGTCACGTACTGTTTACACGCCGCTCTATATTCAAACGCAACCCATTATCTAAAAAACGGTTGGAAGCACGAAAAAATTATATATACAATAATTGTAGAAAATTGAATGCTCTTTTGATTTTGTTTGAACAAAATTTCGATAGGGCTTACCATTTTTAAGAAATTCTTCTGATAAAGATTCTATTAACGACAAAACTTGGAACTCAATTTTCTTACAGAACTTTCAATAACGCACCTTACCTGTTTAATACATTGTTGTAAACGCTGTGCACTAAGTATTTAAAAAATTTAAGCCAAATCGGTGGCTCGAATCTCGTTCACTCCCATCATTAATATCCTTGGTTCCACTGCTGACATTTTTATTCCACTTCACTTTGTCTACTTATTCCCAAACTTCGCAATGCAGTACAGCGTACTCGAGTACCCAGCTTTGAATCAATAGCATTCCTTCAAAGGAGAAACCCATCTCGACAACTGTCTACATGCTCGGAGATTGTTTCTCAGCCGGCGTGCCTTTAATAGAACGTCGCCGTCTTGCCATCGACATTTTTTGCAAGTCGAAAGGTGCTCCACCCCGCGTCTCGAATAATTACGGAAACTTCAGGGAGCAGCAAGAAACGAAACGTTTTGCCTGGACGCATCCTGGGTGCGGCTCGTTTTGCGTACCGCGGATCGATAAGGGGTCTGAATGAAATTCGTCGCAAGAAACAGAGGGGCGAAAAATTCGATTACATTTTGCCGGCGTTTAATGATCGCGGTACGAGCTTCCTTCATTTTTGCGTTTACCATTATATCACTCTGAAAAAGGCTATATTTAATATTACCAACGGAAGTATCGGGCGAACAAACCATTAGACGAAGAACGTCACGTCGTTGGAACGCGCGAAATTTTTGGGACGCGACAGCAGCGAGCAATTAGAAAGTTCCTTGCTCGAAACGAAGAAGATATCAACTTCGGCCTCGTCAACGCGAAGTTTTAGGCGGAACACTGGGAGTTAATTTAACAGGCGCTGCAGGCTAATTGTAAGGGACGAAGCTCTACGACCCTCAAATTCAACCACTTCGCAGAATATAATTAATCGCTACATGTAAATGCAAATTGCTTCGTAGCCTTAATTTTACGTTATTCGTTTACTCGACGATTTCACTTCAATTCTAATGTAACACTTCGTTAGTAGGGTGAAAGCACTAGTAGTCGGCCATCCTCTAGTAGACGACCACTTTTATTATTTAGCTTAAAGAAATAAGTACTGAAATGAAGAATTTATTAAATGACAATTTTATATTATATTTTGAATTTCTAACTTTACAATGCGACAAAAAGCAACCTTCATAGGTAAAAAAAAATAAATGCTTTTAAAGTGATTTGTAAACTAATTTTGATTCTACATGCGCCATTGCTGTTTTCTAACCCGAGAAACATAAGTGTGCTTTGAATAGGAACGACAAATGTAATTCAGTTCTATGCATTTTTTACTGGAAAATTATGCTATTCCACTGAAAAAGCATCAGCAATTTTATATGCGCTTCAAAAATTTGAAAAAAAAATGGGATAATTTGTTTATTTATGGGAGGTCGGTAACTGGATCATCATTCCCTTTCAATTTTCAATAGTCGACCGCAGCGGGGTCATTCCACGCCAACTCGATCACTTTTTTCCCTCGATGTCTCGGATTTTGTTCAAACTTGAATATGTTGTAGCCCTCGTGAAAGTATGGGGGGTTTATTCACCATTTTGTCGTTTTCGAATTTGTTTAAAAAATATAGGGCGTTGAGTTTTGCGATTTTTGCCTATTTTCATGAAAATGGGTTGTACTTATGCATTTTTAACTCGGAAACTATTTGTCGGATTCAGTTGATCCTAACGTTATTGTAAACTAGAAGGATCGGCCTTCCTGAATATTTTTGTTCCCGATTAAAAAATCATTTTTACAATAATGAAAATTATAAATAAAGTTTTATTTTGCAAATTGAGGCTCAAGGTCGCGATTTTAAAAATCCGAAAAAAATACCACCATATTCGCTGAAGAATTTCCTATAAAATCAGCCTTTCTCTTGTTGGTAATTTGTATATTCAACGTCGCAGGAAGCTGTTAAAGACAGCGGCGCGCGCCGTTTCAGGTAAGCGAGCCGCGCGCTCCGCTATTACGGTCGCCTAACCGTACCCCTCGCACCCTCTATTACTTCTATCAGGTCTAACAACGGTAGAAACAATAACGACAGCTCACGTATTCATCACGAGGGTGTCATATATACCTGCAGAAGAATTTTACTAACCCACTTTTTATAGGAAATTCTTCAGCGAATATGGTGGTATTTTTTTCGGATTTTTAAAATCGCGACCTTGAGCCTCAATTTGCAAAATAAAACTTTATTTATAATTTTCATTATTGTAAAAATGATTTTTTAATCGGGAACAAAAATATTCAGGAAGGCCGATCCTTCTAGTTTACAATAACGTTAGGATCAACTGAATCCGACAAATAGTTTCCGAGTTAAAAATGCATAAGTACAACCCATTTTCATGAAAATAGGCAAAAATCGCAGAACTCAACGCCCTATATTTTTTAAACAAATTCGAAAACGACAAAATGGTGAATTAAACCCCCCATACTTTCACGAGGGCTACAACATATTCAAGTTTGAACAAAATCCGAGACATCGAGGGAAAAAAGTGATCGAGTTGGCGTGGAATGACCCAGCGGTCGACTTCTGAAGCTAACTGCATTCACAATGAATGCTAATAGTCGACCACGTTTATATAATTTATTTACAGAATACAAATACCTACTTTAAAGACTTAAATTTTGTTACTGCTTCCTATCTTAAAAACGAAAAATTTAATTAACATTGGAAGAAAAAATAATTTCTATTTCTTATTAAAATTTTGATAAAGTTTTTAAAAGAACTTATTTTAGTTACGCATTATTCCTGTCATTATCAATTATTTACTGATGTTGCACGTTATATTTAAAAATAAATTTTAGTTTGTAATGCGCACATAACCTATTTTGAATTTCATATTAAAAAAGGTGGTCGACTACTAGCTATCGGACCGGTGGACTTTTAGAGTTAAGCGGTCGATTATTAAAGCATTCGGACACTTTATTTTTAACGCTAATTATTTATTTTCCCCGAACTTTCCTACTAACACAAAATATTTAGTGATACATTAAATACATTTGAATTACTTCAATACATTTTATATATTTTATAACATTGATTGTTTATTTTCTTTCAGTACTTTTCATTCGAGTTTAGCTTTAAGTGGTCGACTCCTAGTGCTTTCACCTATTACTTGTAAAAATCGTAAGAATAAGTTCGTTGAAGTTCAGAGATGCAATTACATAATTTTTTATTCAAGAATGCAGAGCGTGGAAAGTGTTATTCGTAATAAAAAATCAGACCTATTTTTCAGAGAATAAATATGACTTAATACTCCACTGATTTTGATTGATTTAAATAGCGCGTGTTTAGGTTTTCTTTCATCTCCTTGCCGTTTAAAGCAACTTTCGTATTGTGAATGAGCAAGGCGACATTTAGTGCCCTCGCCCTTGCTAAACTTCCTTGGCCAACGCTCGGGGAGTTTCCACGAGCGGGCGTTCATTATCCCTTAGAAATCCTCGAGACACCCCCAGCCGCGGAGAAATAACGCTCGTTGGTTGCGACAACTCTTTCTTTAAGCCGGCGTATCGAAATGTTCCAGGAGTAAGAGGAGAATTCTCCTTCTTCCTTTCATGGGTTTATCCGCTTCTTCCAGCTTTCGCCTTTTCTCTCGGCGGGGATAAGAAAAATTGCGGAAAAGTTATCGCCGAATAAGAAATGCATATACTCGATATTCTCTTCAGGATTTATTCCATCTTCATAAATACTAGTTACATCATTGTTCGAGGAATATGGATGACCTTGAAATAATATTCCACAGCAAAGAATTAATTTTACCCTTGTGAAACTATGCGGTCTTATATATATTATTAATTTCTTATCGCCCTTAATCGTCATTGCTGAGCTGAACAGGGTTATTTAGGTAAATAAAGAATTTTTTTTCTATTCAAACAATTAGATGAAAATGACCACGGTGTTTTTTGTAATTTAATTGCCAGATACATTCACTACTCCTGGCAAGAAGTTGCCGAGTATCTTTTCAACAAGGAAAGTTACAGATCGGCGAAAGAAAATAAGATGGCTGAGCTGAAGAATCCCGGAAAAGAATTAGTTTCCTCTGGCGTCTTTTTTAGATCATATTGTTTCAACAGTCCCTTGGTTCGCTCCTCTACGACTGTGACAACGAGAGTGGATAAAGGACCCCTTCGAAGCGTATTAATTCCAAGTACACGGAGTAGTATTTGAAATTAAGATGGAAAATTAATTGTATCTTTTACATTCGAAGAACTCGTGATTAACGTCGATTGCTACCAAACGAAGCCTCCTTTCTGTAATTTTTACAAAACAGTGCAGCTTCCCGGGAAGTTTAAATCGGAGCGTAAATTTGTTCCGTCCCGTGACCGGTCATTTTCAATCTCGAGAAGAAAGTAAATGGGACTGAGCAGTTAGAGAAAGGATTAAGACAAAAGAAAGGTTCGACGGAAAGTTAAAAGAGGAGTTACGGGGGTGGATCGATGAAAAGGGAGGAAAGTGTAATTGAAAGAGATAGGGAGGCTGGAAGTCTAGTTGCAATGGAGAAGCGAAACGGGAAATATGGAAACGGAGTGGAGCAGAGAGGCAACGAGAATGTGAGAATAATTAATTAATATTGAAAGGTTAACAGTGAAACATGGGTGTCTAATTAAATAGTAGGGGAGAGGCTTGCAGGTTGCCACTGCTTACAGGTTGCCACCCCTGCTGTATTTCGACTTTCTAGCAGTGTCAGAACCTCAACTCTGACTCACATCGACGTTAAAAGAATAGGTGTCACTATTTTATAACCTCTGGAGCGGACAGACGCAATAACGCTGTGTTTGCTGAGCGAAGGGTAATATAGTGTTTGTCAAGAAACTGAATTATTGAAATTGTGTGCTTTCCTTGTGCTCGTAAATTGAACATTTTCATCGACAATTCAAGATAACTATACGTACTCTGTTGTCTTTTTTATCTAATTTACATATGCCAAACAGATTTCCAAACATATCATGAATTGACAATTTTTTCTCATATTTTCCTAAAAATGCGTCGGAATGCAAGTTGCCTCCTTTTTTGGCTTGCAGGTTGCCACCTCTCTCTTTCCCGCTTGTTTACACTCAAATGTCATTGAGTTTGAAGTGAAGTGTTTTTATTGCATTGTAGTCATATTTTGGTTTATTCTTTACATTTTTATAAATTTTTAGTATGGCAGCACGCAGGTCAAGAAAATCTGAATAATATAATTTATTAATAAAACTTAATAAATTTTGAAAAGTTTTCTGAATCAGGTTTTTACTTGAGTTTTTTACACTTTTAGCAATTTTTTTGGGGTGGCAACCTGCGAGCCAAAATTTCAAGGAGACAATTTTAGATACTTTCGATAATTTGCAGTATAATTTTTCTTTTTCGAGAGTTTGCATGATTTGTAGCTCAGGATTGTAGCTCAACACTTCCTCTTTCCAACTTATACCATAAATCAACGATACGTTAATTTTATGACGAGTTATGATCAAAAAAGCTTAGGGGTGGCAACCTGCAAGCCTCTCCCCTAGGTAATATAAAAGCATACAATGCTTTATGTCGAGTTTTAGCTATTGTATTCTGTTCGGAATATATTGATATTAATATATTTTCACCCATGAAGTTATAATGCGGATGTTTTTATTACATGCTTTCTAGGGTGGTACTTATTTTTCAACTTTTAAATTTGTATATTCTGCCTCTCCTAAAATCTTCTATTCGACAAAATAACAATATCTGCGTGTTTTTTATTTGTATATTTTGATATACAAAGGTCGCTCAAGGACTTTATATTTCGCATATACCACAAGTTTGGCGACTGCGACTTTCCATAATTGTCACTTGTCAATTTTAATGAAACGGGGCCCATATTTATATATCAGAATCCGAAACCATGTTTTTATCTGTGTCTGAATTTTAATTTTATACACTCACTTAAAAGTTGATAAAATTATTTTGTTCTTATTGCAAAAATTTCTATCAATTTATACCAAAATAGTAATATTTCAATGCCATTAAGCGATCTTTAATCCTTGATATATTTTAACAAAATTTTAGACGAAATTCTTTTAAACTATTTGGAAGCTTCTGAGAGGGTCGGAGGAAAATTTTAAAAACCTTGATTTTTTACCATACATATAAGGACCACCCTAATGCTTTCGTAACAGAGCTTTAGATGCAGATAACTTGCGAGGTTGATATTTCTTTTACCTATTTAAAAATACTCTCCATGAAAAATAAAACCATATCGCTCTGGCAAAGCTAACTACATTTTATTAAAAACCTGAGTGTTTCTGTTGCGTAGACTTTGTTCACATGTTGGAAATATAAAAATTTACAATTACGTCACATTTTTCTGAATTATCGATAGTAACCAAGTTCCTAGATTTTAATGAATATTAATTATTAGCGTGTATGCATACGATTCTCACAAATAAAACTAAAAATGACTTAATACATATTATATAGGGAAGAATGGGAAGAAGAATGTTTTTCTGACAAATGTTAATTTCCAACAACTTGTCTACTCTTTCAGTTTTTAGAATATTACAATTTAGGGGTGGAAGTTTATTGTTACGATTTCTAATAGTGCCTTCTTAATTGCAAAAGTTTGCACAGACTTAATTGCACAGATTTCAATCGTAAAACTGCTGCTTCAGTTAATGGAAACAGAAGTATTAAATCAGTAACTAATATCAGGCATAAGCAACGTACGAAATTTCTTTCATATTATCCTTAAGGAACAACATATACCTAGGACTAGAAGAACCCGTGTAAATTTTGACAATTTTTTTCGTTGAAAATATTGTTCAATTTAAAAATCTTCATATACATCTTAAAATACATACTTTAATATAACAATTATGTAAATTTAATTCTAAATTAAGAAGATTGAGCAGAACAGCTTCCGCGGTAACCAAAATATCTCAAACAAAAAAAGTCGTAGCCGATTTTAAAAATATCAATCACTCGCAAAGGGGCGGCCATTTAAATACAGATATGTGACTTCGCACTAAAAAAATCACCTTTGTTTAATCGATAAAAAAATGAACTATGACGTTTAAAAAAATTTCTACAACAACTAAACAATTCTGTCAAAAACCTCTGTTCCAAATTTCAACTGAATCGGTCCACCAGTTCTCGAAAAATAATATTTACAGATTTTTAAAATATGATTTTGAGAGAAACCCTATTACATATTCAATCTTCTTAGTTTTTTCATTAAATTTACACAATTGTTACATTAAAGTGCGTACTTCAACATGCATAAAGATTTCTAAATAAAAAATTTTTTCAAAATTCGCCAGATTTTTCTAGTCCCAAGGATCAACTAAACCTCCTTGCGTAATTATTCAAACGTTAACTGTATCGAATACCACGCCGAGAATTAACCAGGAAATCGCATAAATTCAAGTGCAGGCGAAGAGCCTCTGGTGGCGTTGGCCAGCTGAATTTTCGCGGGTGAAATTGTCGATGCAGGAGAGGTAGAAATAGAGAAAGAAAAACATACATTGCAACGATAATTCGATAAGCTGTTTCGTATCCCCGCTTGTTCCCGAATATCCATAGAGATATTCCCTCTATTTCGCGTCTCTCCTACGTGTTTTCCTGTTCCCTTTTTTCCTCGTAATATCCACAAAACTCATAGACTTCCAATCTGCTTCAGTAATAACGAGAGTAAACGATCGGACGTGACGTCACTCGGTTCGAACGCCGCTAAGCCGGCCGCGGTGAAATTGTCCGCAGGGGGTTGCGCGGCACCCTGCCTTCCGACATGTAAACCGGACAGAAGCAGATCGCCCCGAGCCACGGCCATTACACGTTAATGTTGGACTCTGTTTGCCTTAAAAATTAATGCCCGCCATACTGGCCCCGTCCCTGTTCCGCCCTTTCGAACTCGCAACCACCCGGCTCTTGTTGCTCCCGTGCCATTTTTTTCCTCGCCGCGTTCCATTTCCCTGGGCCAGCTAGGCGCCTCGCACCCCCCGCGCCAACGAAAGCGGCACACGTTTTATCGAGAATCGTTCCGAGCGCAAAGGTCCTCGTCGTTTCATTTTGTGTCCGCGAAGGTGGCGCGTCTCCTGGAATGCGACGCTACGACGTCAGAATTTCAATGTTTGGCGTTTCGGTTATTTGATGGCCCGCTCGGAGGCTTACAAGGAGAGTATTTTAGGTGCCCGCCTCCGATCATTTTGATTTTTGGATATGTTATAGAGGACCGAAAAATAAGAAATACGTGTTTTTTTATTTTTTACCGTTTTCATATTTGGGGGGTGAAAACTGCGTTCAAAGTTAGGGGTGAAAATTAATTTTTGTGGACTTTTTGAAAATCTGGTGAGTCAGTCATATTTCGCATTCAAAGACACAAAATTCGCCCATTGACACTATTCTCCTATCTCTAATAGTTCTCGAGATATTCCACAGAAATGAGTTTTTAACCCTAACTTTGAACGCAGTTTTCACCCCCCAAATATGAAAACGGGGAAAAATAAAAAAACACGTATTTCTTATTTTTCGGTCCTCTATAACATATCCAAAAATCAAAATGATCGGAGGCGGACACCTAAAATACTCTCCTTGTTAGACACGCGTCGAAGAGTGAATTAATCTTGTTCAGAAGGGGCAACGCAGGGAAATTCGCCCGAGGTTTACGAGGGATGAAATCTCAGACGGGGAGCTACAAATTCGGTTTTAAACAAAAGCACTTTTTTTTACTTAACCCAGACCTAAGCTCGCGAAAAGTGGACCGTTCGAATGATATTTTTTACTCGCAAGGGAAGTTCGGCAACTCGAAAGTTGTAAGAAATATGAAACTGCAGAAGTGTAGCTCAACTAACTATTTTTTGATTCGGTGATAGAATGGTTCTTATGGTGAAAACACCCCCTCAAAAGATAGCAAAAAAGGTTCGATTCAAACTTCTATGGCTTTCGAGATTCCACAATGTGGTGATAAAGCATTGTCGCAAAAAGGGGGTAGGAATACATTTTTGAAAAAATAATGAGTCTCGCAAATTTTTTATCGCCGCATTATAGAACTTTGAATTTAACTTATTTTTTATATATTTTATAGTTCCGAAGATATTCGAGATAAACTGGAAGCTCGCCGTTTTTTTTGAGGGGGTGTTTTCACCCTTAGGGACGTTTTATTACCGAATCAAAAAATAGTTATCAACATGACTTGAGCTACATTTCTGCAAAGTTTCAGGTATTTTTGAATTTTCTACCCTATAACTCCTGCACCCTTCTTTTAAGGGGGTAGGTAACCCTCGAAAATTTCGGAAATTCGATTTTTGGATTCTTGCATATTCCGTTAGCTACATCTTTTTTTATGTATTTTAAGCGCAACCGGGCCCCGAAATTAAAAAAATTCAAGGAATTACAACCAAAAGTGCTGTAGCCTGCACAGGAGATCGCATAACGACAAAACTGCATATGCCCAACTTTAAACGTGATTTCCCAGAAACTACGTTTTCCAACACGGCGAACATAAAATCTCGAAACCCGCGCCAACGATTTGAATGAAAATTTACAGGGAAGCGCAGAAAACTATTCCCCACAAAAATAAAAAATATTTTTCACACAAAAAACGTAAAAATTGTAAATTTGTTTATCCAAATTTTGCTTCCAACACAAGATGGAGACTGTCTTACAGATTATAAAAATCCCTTTACTTTGTGTTTTACGTAATTCACAAGTAATTCGTAATTTGACATTTATATTTATAACTTTTTTCCCTGTAAATATATTTAAATTTTTCTTTTTGTGCACTAAAGTCAACGAAATGACGATTAAAAATTAAACCAATAAAAAAAATTTAAAAAAATTAAAAACGACTTCAAAAGAATAAAATTGCACTAGAAAGTAAAAAATCATTTTTTCCCTTATTTAATCTACGACTCTCATATTTTTTAAGCCGGCGCCAGATTTACACAGTACAAATGATGAGGCACCGACTTAAAAAATATGAGAGTCGTAGTTTAAATAAGGGGAAAAATTATGTTTTACATTTCAGTGCAATTTTATTTTTTTGAAGTCGGTTTTAATTTTTTTAAATTTTTTTTTATTTTTAACTTTTTAGTTTTATACATATATTGACACAACATGCTGAGGAGATATGCGCGTACGTACATAAAATAATAATAATTAGGTGACAATAGCCTTTATTATTAACCATAAGTGGCAAAATATTGGGCCAATGTTGATTTAGTCTAGGACGGTACCACCGGGGCATCGCCCTCTTTCGAATAAAAAAAAGATCATCAAAATCGGTCCATATGCTGAGGAGTTATGAGGGGACAAACATAAAAAAAACATACAAACGGGTCGAATCTATAACCTCCTCCTCGTCGGTTAAAAATGAACTCCACATTCATTTATTACTTCAGAATATGCGTCTGAAAAAGGGTCTGATTTTGAGCTTTTGAGGGTTACCTACCCCCTTAAAGAATCCTGCATAATTAAGTCCCGCCGCACGTAAACTATTATTTATTTATTTAATCAAACTTCCACATCGTTCGAGAAGCTTACAGCATCGATGTTCCAATCTGTCGTTTAGGTTCATGTTATAATCAATACGGGCGGAGCAACGACGAATTCCGTGAGTAGGAACTCTAAAGTGACATCGAAGGCTCCGTTAATTCCGTTAAGTACTTGTGTAATAGGCGCTACTTACCGATCGTAGTCAACACCGTGAGGGAGTACAAGAACGCTTTGGCGAAGTTCCACTCGTATTCGGGCACACGCCGCTCAGTCACGGGATCGCTGGCGGAACTTCCGATGTACGTTCCTGCGTTCTGGGCCACCATCATGTCCTCGGTGATCCTCTTCACCAGTTGATCCTGAAAACGTGCGATCTCCTGGGCAGCCAGTCTTGTCCAGTTCTCACGGTAGAGGATGTTCAAACTCTCTGTGATTATCCATATGTTCTCAACGGTCTTCGCCCGAGCTTCGTAATTAACCTTAACACAGGGAATGCTCGCGTTAAACAGACGGGAATGCAATTTGCGCGCTCACGTCGGAGACTATAGTTAGAACGCGGGATACGATCGCCACGTGGTAAGTGAAATTAAATGTTAATGGGGAGGAATGTCGATTGCAAAAGTCTTTCTAAGGGTAGGAATCTCAGTGGGGAGGAATCTTAAGGGGAGGTTCCGGTCTAAAAATCGATTTTTTTTTCGAATGATTTTTAGGATTTTTTGAAATTCGTATAATTCCCGAAGTTATATGCATTTGAATAGCAAATTGTTTTTTACTTCAGATCACTGGTTCAGGTGCTACAGGTTCCCCCGATTTGGATGAATTTTTTTAGGGTCACTCGGGGTAATATGCCACCGTAGGTAATACGCCACTTCTCAATAATTTATTAAATAATGCACTGATGGCGTTACATTTGCACTAATTTCGTTCAATTTAGTGTAACTGCTAAGACGACAATAGATTTTGGCTTTTGCGTTCTTTTACTTTCAGTAAATCCTGGTACCGTTAAGGAACTAGTTCTTGATCAGGCACTAATTTTTTATCAGTTCATGAAATAAATCGTTCTTTTGAGTTTACGTCAATAAATAATTGTTTGAAATAATTACTAACATAAAAATTGATAATTCAAAAATATATGTGTTGTCTGTGAAAGCAGTTAGTATTGTTAGTTTTAGATGATTAAAAACTAGTTCCTAGTCACCTTATTATTCCATACCTTATAAATATTTAAATTATATATTTATTTTCAACTTTTTAAAATTTTTCCTTGAAGTTTAAACATTAATTCAACTTTTAGTATAAAAAAAGTCTATGGTTTAATGTTTCATTAGATTAAAAATAAATATTAAAGCGGAAAACCTTCTAAACTGATCAGAAACTAGTTCCTTAACGGTATGTTATAAAAGTGTCTTGATCTAATTTCACACTGTAACTAGAATGCAGATTATACATTTGTGTGAACAGTTCTACAAACAATCAGTAGATTATGATAAAGTATACTAACAAACGAATTTTATAACCTCTCACACATCTGTTAAAATTATGTACTCTTTGTGGGGAGATTTTCAATCTTTCTTTTTATGGCCGTACGGAGTAATATGCCACATGTTTGTCGGTGTAATATGCCACAAACTCATATCTTTATAACTCCTTCTATTTAATTCCATCGAGCTGTTTTTCGCATTAGAACCATGCCTAACAAGGGAAGTTTGGCAACCCGGAAATTCAGAAAATTATGAAACTCGGTGTGCAAGTAGAGTAGTTCATCCGTAACGCAACTCTATTTTTTGTTGGTGCCGTAATGCAATTTTTGGGGGTGAAATCACCCCTTGAAAAAAATGCAGAATTTTATTTTCCGTGGAATATCTCGGGAAGGGTGAGAGATATCGAAAGATAGTATAAACAAATGTTGCATCTTACTTTTGTATCTACAAAATTGCATAAAGATAATTTTCGAAAAATCCATATTTTTCAAGTTACCCCCACCACCAATCCTTAATTCCATAATTACTTTTACGCGGTTTTGTAGATATAAAAAAAGGATGCAATTTTTGTTTAAACTTCTTTTCGATATCTCTCACCCTTCCCGAGATATTCCACGGAAAAGAAAATTCTGCATTTTTTTCAAGGGGTGATTTCACCCCCAAAAATTGTATTATGGCACCAACAAAAAATAGAGTTGCATTACGGATGAACTACTCTACTTGCATACCGAGTTTCATAATTTTCTGAATTTCCGGGTTGCCAAACTTCCCTTGTAAGAAGTATGCACGAACTTCAAACCGTGCTGCTTGGTCAGAAGAAGGTTTAAAGGAAGCGTTTCGAGTGGTGAAGGTGGCTCGTACTAGAATATATAACAAATTTTGAGAATGTAGATATTTATTATGACGATTCGACTGATGGAGAAAATGACAACTACTGTGCGATATGTGAACTATATTGTTACGATAAAAAAAGGACCTAAATGTGACTGGGTAAAAATACTTGCTGCAAAAAATGGACCCATGAGGACTGCGTAGGGATTGGGGACTGTTTAATTTGTAAGAAATAGCTATTTCTTCAAATATATTTTACGTTTCATTGAGTTCGAATATTTCTTCTTAGTTACTAATAGCTTAAATAGTTTAAAATATTGTTGATTCTCCAAGATTTTAGTGATTAGTTCGCACTTCATAGCTTGTGGCATATTAGCTCAGACCTTGTGGCATATTCACCCACCACCTGGGTAATATGCCACTTTCGAGGACTTTTGTATTTGTACGTTTCTCATTGAACTATAAAAGTTACACATCTCTACTTATCAGTCAATACACAGAATTAGTTACACTTTCATATCGTTTTATCCTTTTCCCTGTATTTATTTATACTTGCGAGATATCGCGTTTCCAAGTTTAACTGTGGCATATTCCCCCGAATGACCCTACGCCTCGACTTTAACGACTCCCCAGTGCCGTCTGCAATGATTAATTATGAAACAAAAAATATATTTCTGTAGCTTAACACACCCTTAATTCAATGCAAAAATTCTCATTAAATTATATGTAGTAGTTTCCCTGTAATTAATTCCTAAAGATCACCTATTTTTATGGGCTCTAGACCGGAACAGCCCCTTAAGTGTTGAATAATCTGCCTAAATAGTTGATTCAGTACGTGATTTTTGAAGTGTGATTTTCTGCACATTTGGTGTTTATTTATTACACGAAATATCGATCAGTTGCAACAACTACACAACTCAAAAT
Organism: Andrena fulva; assembly: GCA_946251845.1. NCBI lineage: Eukaryota > Metazoa > Arthropoda > Insecta > Hymenoptera > Andrenidae > Andrena > Andrena fulva. The sequence continues at coordinate 27,090,153 of OX276331.1, read as the reverse complement.
TCGCAGTTTTCGAGTTATTAATATAAAAAAAAAGCTGTTGTTGTCCAACAAAAGTTTCGAACCCGTTTTCCCTAAAATCGTGATTTCTGAGTTACGTCGTTGTTGCAGCAAATGAGCGATATGACGATGTTATTTTCAGTATTTCCTATCCAACCATCACTGCACTTTCGACTTTGTCACTGGAGCCCCCATTTTTCTTAACACAACAATTTACACAGCTACGTACAATTAATCAACAACACTGCACTATTTTCCGAGAACATACTAAAGTAACTTGGGCCACTGTTCTCGCATCATTTGTTCCGTTTTTCTGTTACTACAATTCCGCGTATCGCGGCGAATCGAAGAAAGAAATAACTGCTTGGGGAGGAAAGTTCCTCGTTGTGAAGTACTGCGAAACTTAGAGGACATGGCGCATGAAGAGTAACTACGAATAAGATCGCGAAACCGTAAATATCCTTTCTGCGCAGGAATCCTCGCGGAATGGGTATCGCTTTTAAAGAAAGCAGAAACTGGATGGGACGTTCGATCGATAAAACTTGGTAGAAGCGAACGCCAACGCCAGAACGCACAGATAATTCGATTGACTTCGGGTTTAGCGAAGACATTTCATGTAGGAGAGCGGCACCGAACGGGAGATGTGACGATAAATCGGGATTCACTTTTATCTGTACCTGAAGAACGAAATCACAGGTAACGGCGAAGGTGAAATATTTTTGGACTTCTGGAGGATGAATGACGATAATAATGCACAGCTACGATGTCGTTTTAGCTGGTACTGAAGTACAGATTTTTTATGAAATTATATTCATTCACTTTTTCCCATTGTATTTGTGAAAATTCACGTTTCGATAGAATTATGCATTTCACTCCAGAGCCTGCCAATACGAGCGCGAAATTCGAATCTTCAGCAAGTAATTGCAATTAGTCCATCCTGATATCGAGTTATTTGCTTCATTTTCAATTTACTTCTCATCGAGATGGAGATAAAATTATGGAGATTGCGTGTCTGTTTGAAACTGTACGTCATTAAAAATAAATTAAATACCAATGGTGCGTGATTTATACTGTTCGTGTTTTTATGAAAATTGCTAGCAGGCGTTATTGAGGTATTAACAATGGGCTACCTGCGACGATGGAAGGTTATGTGTTTCGATATCAGCGACGGGAATCTCTATATTATTTCCTAATTACGCAACATGGCAGGAAATTATATTGAAATATTTAAATTGTTAGCGTTTGTTACAGATTGTGTATATTTAAATACTGTCGTTTGTTTTTAGTAATACGTGGTGCTGAAACGTGATGTGAGAAAATTCTTCGAATGTACAATCAAGGTACCTTTTCAGTGCGTTTTTACTTTTTTTAAATTAGAAACCAGTTGATTAATTATGAAGAAGCTTCTCCGAATTTATGTAAGCCACTGAGTATGAAGGTGATGTGAAATATTGTGAACATTGAGTTACCGAAAGATTTCTGTGACTTACATCTCTTCAAGCATGACAAAAACACTTAGATGAAAGTTATTTTATTATTTTTCGCAGGGGTTGTTAGGTAAAAAGGAACTAATATTCAAACCACGTGCACCGAAAGAGCGGGACAATTAATTGGATACTTTGCGGCAAGAATGGGGTAGCTCCGAATGTATTAACTTTTCGAAAACTAATGAAAATATTTTTAGACATATGTGTTAGGGTGCCACTTATTTTACTAAGTAAAAAAAATTCAAATTTTCCGCGGGACTCCCCCTAATTTTCTTTTATTTGATCTAATACAGTGATGTGTAAAGGTTAGGCTGAATCGAATAACATTAAACCGTGGCGATTTGAACTTTGACTTTAAAAAATTACAAAGAAATCTAGCAAACGACGAAAATTAACAACCTCCGCTATTCCATTTTACTTTCATTTTTTTCGCAAAATTCATCGTGTATCAAATCAGTTGTAAATGCAGCATAATAAAACAGTAAAATTGTATATTTGACTTTGATACGTTACGGAATTTGCGATTAATTTTTTTAATTCGATAAATTAGAATATAAGTATGTAGGATTTGGAAGACAGTTGGGACATTTGAAATAAGATAAATCCTTCAATAAAATTTTGAAAATGTAATTTTTTGTTAATTTCCACGTATTGTCGCCACGGGATAATATTATCCGAATGAGGCTGAAATCTGGTGTAGCGCAATTTTGGATCAAAAGGAACAAAACAAGGTGGGGTCTCCTTTGAAAAATAATAAATCGAAAAATAAGTGGCACCCTAATTTGTATATTCAAAGTATTTTACTTAAAATCTACATATTAACCCTTCGCGGTCACACCGGGGTGTATCGCACCCCAAGAGCAATTTTCGATTTGAAATTTCCTACGTGTACGTCTTCCAAAGGGGATTTATCACAAAAAAAATTTTTTTTAAAAAATCGCTCATTTTTAACTACAAATTTTATCATATCAAAATTTACATTTCTAGAAAAAGACTATTAGACCATGACTGTATAAGTATTACGAATGTACAATTATCACTGAAAAGTTAAAAGATTCAAAAATACGAAAATGGTAACTCAAAAAATGACGCTGGGGTACAGTGAACCCCGGATGACCAATTTGTGATTATAAGAAGGTGTGACCACGAAGGGTTAACACGGCATTTTGCCCTATTACTATCCAAAAATATCTTTCCTCTATGCCGGGGTGAATTTTCCAAATTCGAAGCTAACCCCTTTTTGCACTAAATTGTACAAAAATCTACTTAATATAAAGGCGCTGCTCCCATCTTTCACCAAATCCAGATAGAGTGAAAGTACCACTATCCCTACAACTTAATACCAAATTATCGGATCTGCCTCTTCCCCGCCCTAATCAATTCAGAATTTTTTCTCCACATTCAACGCCGCCTATAACTCAATCCCAGCGAATTACGTAGCCGCGTTCTTCTCGCAGCGAAGTCTTCAATTGCAAGCCGGGAGGAAAGTTAGCGGGCGGAAATCAATATTCCTACACTCACCTGCTTCAGCCAAGCGGTGGTGTTCCGTCTGACAGGCTGATTCCCCGCTATTGTCGTGGCGAGTGTCCTTTGTTGCATCCCGACGTCGGCGCCGCCCTCGATGGCGAGGAAGATGAAACTACCGAGCAAAGTGTAACCCACCAGGAGGGCGCATATCCCGAGGTTTATAATAAAACCCTTGAGGAAGGAGTGCTGGCTGGCCTTGTCCGGCACTCCGCCGAAGCAGAGACACCTCACTTGTCTGGACGGATGCATTTTCGAGCGGTCCGCCGTAGACCTCTTCAAGGACGATGTATTGCCATTGTTCGCGGGCTTGAAGCCCTCGTAAGCTCTGTAATGTCTCACGGTGTCCTTCTCCATCCTCGCGCGTCCCTTTCCCACCGGATCACCCAGCTCTATCCCCTGACTAGCATTTGTCGAACGGTATCTCGGCGCGGCCTGTCGTTCACATTTGCCGGCCCACTCTTCGCAGAAAAATAGGAAGATAAGAGCGGAGCCTCTAATCTCCCACGAGCTCTCCCGATGGCTAATCTCGCGCCATTCGTATCGGCCGGCTTCTACGGCCGGGAGCAGAGCAGAGTGGTCGGAACCGTTTCAGACCCTTTTCCTGTCCTACGCCCCCCGTTGGCTACTGGATCATTCTTCCGCTCGGCCCGCGTTCATAAGCGGGAGAAGCCATTCCGACACGGTCGCTTTGTAACGCTGATGGCGGGCAGTCTCTTCGATAACCACCTTCTCGGCCATCTTCGCGAGCGCCGTGAAACCATTCGCGCCAGCCGCGTCGCGTAAATGCCGACCCCCGAAACGCCGGGTTCACCGTCGCCAGCGAGCCTCGGCTCGAAACACTCCATTTGACGCACCGGCACGAACGCTTCGCATCGGGATGCCTATCGATAGAGCGCTCCGGCACACTTGCGAAGGTTCCTATCGCGGCGCAGAGACAAAGGACCGTTGTCACGGAGTCGACACCCCGATCGCAGTCACTGTCGATCTTTATTATCCTCTCAGAGAACGGTCGCTCGACGGGGGCCAGATCACGGAGGATATCCCGGAAGAGCCGTGGCTGGGCGCTCGATCGCGTGCTCCCGCGATTTTTCTAGAGGACGGCTGCCCCGACTGGAACGCGGCCCAGAATCCTACGGATAAAATCGATGCCGGAGATATTTTCCGGGATATTAGTTCCTGCGCGAGGCGAGCTCCCCCGTGGGAAGATCGAGATCGAAAGGCTCGGCCCTCGTTTTTCGGGATATTGCCCCCTTAAGGGACGCATACGTTTAAGAAATATTTATAGACGGCGGCGCAATAACCTCGGCTCTTATTAAAGGATTTATCGCCATTATGCGGGGCCATAGTTCTGCATCGTAAGTTCCGCGGGAACGTCTCGATTTTACCATCACTCTCGATTCTTACGGGGAAATAATTTAGGATAATAGTTCGTAAGAAAGTCCTCGATTAATCACTCATCTCACCTTCGGCAATACGAGAAACGTTTACCACAGTCATCTCGACTGCGAATGCTCGGTAACAGCGATGCTCGATGAGCGCTCGCAGCGACGCGCGCGGCGATCAGTTAAACCACGGCGCGATGTCACCGGAGGGAACTACCGCCGCTGCGGCGTCCACGGGAACACTTGCGTTACACCGACGGCCTCTCCTTTTTCTGTCAGCGGGGAACTAGAAACTTAAGGAGCGCTGGTGAATTCCAAGAGTGTCTCCGCGAGTCGCTTAAACTTTCCCTGGTGCCGGCTGAATGCAAAGCCACCGACCGCCGAGGTTCCTCGCTACCCCATCTTTTCCCTCGGCCGTAAGGTAGAACGTCGCCGCGGTATGCAGTCGGAAACGCAACCGGCAAAGAAGTGGATGGCAATTTCAAGGCTTCATTCCGACAAACCGGATTTCCGGAATAAGTATTCCCGATGCACGCCGCGGCTGCGTAGTCTCCCGTCTTCCCTCGAACGCTCCACGCTGGCTCGTTCCTCTCATTTCTTCCTCCTTCTTTTTCTATCCCCTCCCGCTGGTATCTTCTTTCCCTATTCTGTCCGCTGGCTCGCGACGCCGATTTAACGCGGGAGCGTTTTTACCTCCAGGTGAAAGCTCACTGCGAAAAGCCGATTAACGCGGTCAGGCTCGATCCAGTAATTTGCTTGTGCCTCCTGCGCTCTGCGCCGCGGTGTTTTCATCCCGTTGCCCCCGCCGGCCCCCGGCGAATAAATCAGCGGCTCCGTGACGCGCGAGCCGAGCGTCGTTTCCTTTCCGCTCGATCGAGGTAATCTGCAAACAGAAGCGAGAAAATAGGATTGGTCGATTGGATTTCCACGCTTACTTTTCTTCGCCCTCCGCCGCGGCGGTATTGCGGTAATATTTCAACACGCCGCGAGAGGAGGGAACCTGCCGAACGGGGAATGGAACTGACCGTTCCCCGTCCCTGCGATCCGACGTGCCGCGGCACCGGGGCGATCTGGCCGCTCCACGGCGGAGACACGTGGAATTTGCGTGGCGCGAATTCATCGACGGCAACTAATTCTACTAATAAAAACGGGCAAAAAGTCACTCGCCTTATCAGAACTAAAAATCGCTTCTACCTCGGACAGAGTAGATTCATCGACCTATTTTACTTAAGCATCTGTCACTCAACTTGGCGAGCACTATTTGCCCCGTTAACCCTCTTCCAAGAACACCCAGTTTATGTAGCTTCGCCCGGGAAGCGTATTTGACAGGAACGCCAAGTGGAAATCTTAAATGTTCTTTGGGATTATTTCCCCAGATATAAATGGCAACAGCGTACCGGTTGATGTCTAAGAATAAGGATCGTGGGTAAAAGTAGAGCGCAGGACACTGGTCCAGCGGCTAGGTAGCGCGCCCTAACGTTCCTTATCCTCTTACTCGCCGTATCAAATTTCGAAAGGAATCAGAGATCTGACGCCAGCCGCGATGGCTTCGACGTCCCGGAGGGGACAGCTGAATTCCGGGTAGACGTTGAATTATCGCGGGAGGGGCGAGGGGGCCCTTTGGGAAATCGTGGAGAAGTTCCCCGTGATGTTTCTGTTTCCTTGCCGCGCCGGCTTCGGGCCACGGGAGCCCTTCTAGCCGGGAGGCCGTAATCGCCGATCATCCTCAAATCCACTAATACAGAGCCCGCGGAGTCGGACAAAAGGAAAGCCCGCTCGGACCGAGATGGGAAGGACGCTCGTCCCGGTCCGGATCGGGAGCGAAAAGTCGATTCGTCGTAAGCGGGAAGCGCGCGATATAGTCCGTCCTTCGGGCCTTCGACATCCATAAATGCATGGCAAGATCAACTGGTTTAAAGCCCCCGAGTTCTTCATATCCGTGCGTGATTCAGGATCCGGGGCTGGTTGGATGTTCGGTGATATTTAAATTCGAAGATTCCAAGGGAGATTTTGTACCTTATACGGGGATATATAGGGAAAGCCCCGGCGTCACAGTTGAAAACTGGAAACGCCTCCATGGTATTCTCAATATCGTTGTAACACGGAGCTATTGAAAGTCTCCGACAAGCATCGACCGGGATACCAGCGTCCACGGTCCTCATAAAGGGACTGATCTGATCGTGGTATTGATAATAATACGTGAAATCGCCGAACGTACTCCTAGTAGTTTTCCAACTTAATCGATTATTATTAATCCGACGATTACATTCGCCCTTTTATGCGATAAGAAAATATTTTTTTCAGATCGTCAGGGTGAAGTTGAAAGTAAGTAGTTGCACGCGCACGAAACTTGATTAGATTTTTAATTTCTTTGGCTGATAACGAGGCAGAAATTGTGAGTGCGATTTCTTTTGCTCTCACTCCCTAATATGGTTCCATTTCATAAAAAAATAGTCCCTGAAAAAGATTATTGCAATCGGACAAGGGTGCCGACCAGGCTTTAAACTTTAGAATTCATCAATGGTTTGAATTTGAAGAATTTCTCAAAAATGGTAGGCCCTATCGAAATTTTGTTGAAATAATATTGAAAGAGCATTCAATTTTCTACAATTACTGTAGACATCATTTTTTTGTGCTTCCAACCGTTTTTTAGATAAAAGCGTTGAAGCGTTTAGAAAAAAACGTATTGTCTACACGCGCGTAGTGCGGACTTCTCTATATTCAAACGCTATTATCTAAAAAATGGTTGGAAGTACGAAAAACTTATATATACAGTAATTGTAGGAAATTGAATGCTCTTTGAATATTATTTGAACAAAATTTGGATAGGGCTTACCATTTTTGAGAAATTCCTCAAATTCAAACCATTGATGATTTCTAAACTGTAAAGCCTGGTCGGCACCCTTGTCCGATTGCAATAATCTTTTCCAGGGACTATTTTTTTATGAAATAGAATCATATTGGGGGGTGAGAGCACGTATAAATAAGGGCGACCATAGTGTTACACCACTCTCCCGTAATTAAACACGATGATACACAAACCACTACAAGCAGACCTCTCAAAGTTCCACCAGCTATAAAGTGTTCTTCCTCACCACACCCTAGAATTCCTTTGGAAACCAAAATAAGCGTCCACCATTTTCAAAAAGTGCAAGTTAAATCCACCCATTTTAATGCAATAGATCCGTTAGCATCAGGAACGTCTAAATGACTACAATCCACTTAAAGAGGAATACCGAACAGCCTAGCCGCCAAGGATTAACACAAAGGAAGAGGGTTTCGTTCTCCGAATACCTATCATGCCACGATCGTGGGCAATAGAAATTAGTGGAGGCAGCGGTGGCAACAATTACGTTCGATCGGTTTATTCGTCGGTTTCCGGGCAGGAGCGGAAGGCGCCCGAGCTGTTCAGAATTCGATCCTAACGATAAGACCCGCTCCACCGTCTTCCTTCGTCGCCTCTGTCAGCCTGATACCCGAAGAATAACGTTTCCGAGGATTTACCGTTCGCTGGGTCTCTTTCCCATTCAGTGGAATCTGAGCAAGTCCAAGCTGAGAGCTCACAAACACGCGGGGGACGTATTTGAACAGCAAAATTGGCCGCATCCAGCCGTCGAGCTGCTTTGGACAGGGGTGCACATACGAGCCCGCGCGCGCACATGCAACGCGCCAGCCCGCGAATATAATGGGAGAGGAGGCCAATGAATTTGAGCACGTCGGATACTAACTCGATGCTAATTTATCGTCTGTCCTGATCGATCGCTGCTCTCGATCCTCCTTTTCACCGGTGAGGAAACGATTTCCCTTTAGAACCAACTGCCGAGGCACGCTCGCGATCGTAAATCGGTCCCCGCGATGGCGCCGGGCATGGATCTGACCTCTTTCACTTCCGTTCCGATTCCCACTCTTCTCTTTCACCCTTGTCTTCCTTTTTCCTACCACCTTTACTGCCCGCTTACGAGCTCGCCTGAATCCTCGTAAACGACTGATAGTTTCTGTCCCTCTTTATCTTCCCTTTTTTTTTATTGTAAACAATCGAAGAACGATCCGGTTGAAGTTTATGGCTCATTTCGGAGAAGTTTAGACCGCCTGGAAGCACCAGTCGTTTTACAGACGAGACCTGGTAGGCAGATGATCGTTATTGGTTTGCGATAGCGGCTACCTCGGTGTGTGCTTGGCAAACGATTCTTGATGACCGCGCGACGAGACGCATTGCCGGTTTGATGAATATCGTGTTATTAAATTGGTGATTGGGTTGTAAATGGTGAAGGGTGGAAATGCATTGTTTTTACTGAGGCATTTGCATAGTAATTCTATTTGAAAGGAATTGGTTCGCGTGGAAAAGTTGGGTGTACCGTAATTAGTTTTCTTCTAATAATTTTAGCTGGAAATGTGAAATTCTGTGTGATCGTAGATGGCGGAGTAATTAGTTCTGACACTAAAAAGGGAACATGTCGAATTCGCGAGTTTTATGAGACTCTGCAGATTTGCAGAATAGTGAAAAATTGTTCCAATTAGAAGAAATGATTTCGGCGCACTGGTTCGGTCAATTAGTGATAGGTCCTTGAGATTTTTTTAAAGTTTTAGGTCCACACCGTCTTAGTTTTGACGTGAAAAAACTTTCCTTTGTTGTAGGTGTGAGTGTTTCGCCATCCATTTTAAATTATATTATTTAATAGTGAAAAATATTTGACACGTATTTTTTGTTATCTGCAATAATGCAATCAAAGTTCCTTTATACTTCTTCCAGATTCTTTAACAGCTGCGCCATTAACCCTTCGTGGTCGCACGGGGTGTATCGCACCCCAAGAGCAATTTTCGAGTTCAAACGTCGCGCCTTTACGCATTCCAAAGGGGATTTATCGCGAAAAGAAAATCGCTTTTTCCACGACCGTGGTAAACCGATCTTTTTCAACCACAAATTTCGTGATATCAAAATTTAGATTACTAGAAGAAGACAGATTGTACGAATATTACGAATATACAATTATCATTCAAAAGTTAAAAGATTCAAAAATACGAAAATGGTAACTCAAAAATTCTTAATTTTTACCTCGCAGACTTTTCTCGCGATCTCATCACTAAAATTTCACGTTAGAGGAAGCGGCTCATGTACTTATTTATAAGAAGTGACAAATGTCAAATTCCGGATTTCTCATCGGATCTTTACGAACGCGATACCAATCGATTCCTCGTGCTTTCCCGATCAAAATGATACCAAACCAGACATCATTCGGACTATAATTAACGAAATTAGACATAAAACTAATTTGCAGAATTTAATGCCAACTTCGTGACAATTCTCAAATTCCGCATTTCTCATCGGATCTTTACGAACGCGATACCAATCGATTCCTCGTGCTTTCCCGATCAAAATGATACCAAACCAGACATCATTCGGACTATAATTAACGAAATTAGACATAGAACTAATTTGCAGAATTTAATGCCAACTTCGTGACAATTGTCAAGTTCCGCATTTCTCATCGGATCTTTACGAACGCGACACCAATCGGTGTCTCGTGCTTTCCCGATCAAAATGATACCAAACCAGACATCATTCGGACTAAAATTAACGTAATTACACATAAAACTAATTCGCAGAATTTAATGCCAACTTCGTGACAAATGTCCAGTTCCGGATTTATCATCGAATCTTTACGAACGCGATACGAATCGATTCCTCGTGCTTTCCCGAGCAAAATGATACCAAACCAGACATCATTCGGACTATAATTAACGAAATTACACATAAAACTAATTTGCAGAATTTAATTCCAACTTCGTGACAAATGTCCAGTTCCGGATTTATCATCGAATCTTTACGAACGCGATACCAATCGATTCCTCGTGCTTTCCCGAGAAAAATGATACCAAACCAGACATCATTCGGACTATAATTAACGAAATTACACATAAAACTAATTTGCAGAATTTAATGCCAACTTCGTTGAAAACAGTGTTTTTCGTAGCGTTTCTCGTGAAGCAAGAGTGGTATGGTCAAGTACTTTGCTCAGCGGTGTAATTTCACCGATAAGTAAAAGTGTATTCTCACCAACGACCATACTGCGCCTGCAAAACACCAGTTCCCGTCTGATCACTGCAGTTAAGCGGCGCTAGGCGCGGTTAGTACTTGGATGGGTGACCGCTTGGGAATACCGCGTGTTGTTGGTAATTTTTTTTTGTTGACAGCTTTTGTGTATTCACCAACGTTCCGAACTTGTTTCGAATACGAATTTTTGTAGTAGTAGTCTTTGTAGTATATTTATTTTTATTTTCTTTTTCTTGACGATGAATAACACAGGATCACAAAAGTCGGCTGAGTCGAAAGAAACATCAGAGATTTCTGACGGGCTGTAGGGAACAGCTGGCTGCCTGGGGAAATCTGCAAAATTCTCTGCTGATTCACGTTTGGTGTACTGCACGCTGCTGGACACATGTAGTGTTGGCTTCCACCGCTTGGTGGTGTCCCTTGCTGACAGCTGCCCATGCGACAGTGACTGATTTAAAGCCATTAATTGTACAGTAACTACTAAAATCACCGTTAAATAATTAAGCATATAGTAGTGATGCCCTTTTACTACTACCAGGATCTGCGTTAGAGATCCGAGCTTATTTCACCCCCGCGTCGCGAGTCCCCTCGAACAGGATCATCCGAGCACATTTCCTTAAACTCCCCAAATTGAAGTGCATCCTCGTACACCCCGTCGCGGGAACTGGCATTCATCTTCGGAAGCCGGAGCACCTACCGGTGTGGTCGACCTTAAAATTGCACGTCGGACGCGTTTCACCTCTCTAAAAACGTCCCTCCTCGGAGATTGCATCGCAGCTGGCTCGTACATTAGCATTTATAACCAATTCTCGGCAAGAATTGGGAGATAACTGGTCTGGGGAGAGTCGGGGGCGCCGACCACGGCTTCCTCGTAGGCGATCGCGGGCGTGCACGGTTTATATGGGGGTTGACGTTAGTGTTCACGGTAAGGGGGGGTATACGAGGAAGACCACCGCTCGTATAAGGGAACGAGGGGACGAACGAAATGTGCGGTGCATAGGAACCGGGGTGATGTCGAGGGAGGAAGGGCGGGCGGGACACGATGGAGGGTGGTGTGAAATGCAATTTTTCCGTTCGACGCTTTCCCCCGCCGGCGGGGGAGAACCACCTGTGCTCGTCTCAGCGACTTTTAAATTCGTACCATTGTCGATTCTATTTGCTGAAAAATGTTTATTCAATTCCGTTTACCGTCACTGCAAGATATTTACTCGGTCGCTTTTGCTCGAACAGCCCCGTCGGCACCACTACAGGCAATGGGAATTGGATGAGGTCGAGATGCCAGGCGGATGTCGGGGCCCCGGGAGTGGAGCGCCGGTCGAGGGGGTGGCGGAGGCGGCGAGCACGAGAGAGACCGCAAAAATTTCTTGCTAAGCAAAGTGGAGCAAATTTTCCGGCAAATAGAGCACGGTCAGATAAGTGTTGAAACGGTTTTGGTTTATGACGGGGGTGGATACGAGGCTTTAAGCCCCTGTCTGCTGACTGTACTGATTCCATATTGGCTGGGGTAATATTTCCTCCAGCAAGTTTACAGTAATTGCCTCGAGAAACGAATGATATCAACGTTAACTACCTAGGATCAGCTGGTTCGGTCTGCACACTTGTTTAAGGGAGATATCGAGGGTTTATTGTTTAGATTATCGTCTTAAAGGGGTGTTTCTGACAAGGGAAGTTGGACAACCCGGAAATTCGGAAAATTATGCAACTTTGTGGGCAACTAGAGTAGTTCATCCGTAAGACAAACCTATTTTTAGGTGATGACATAGTGCGGTTTAAGGGGTTATTCTACTTTGATTGGCCGAAAAATGAAGGTATTTTTAAAGAATTTTTTCTCAATAAATACAACAGATAATGAAATATATCTTTTTGGAATTTATTAAGCTACTCTTATATTATACAAAAAGAATTAAGAGAGTGAAATCACACATTGAAAAAAATGCTGAATTTTCTTTTCGCGGAATATCTCGAGAACGGTGGGAGATATCGAAAAGAAGTTTAAACAAAAGTTGTATTTTTTTATGTACCTACATGTATCTTAAATATCGAAAAATCCATACTTTTCAAGTTACCCTCACCATCAATCCTTAATTCGATAAATATTTAAAATTAAAAAAATTGGATCGTGAATTTCGAGGTCAAGATCAATTTTGCGGTACCATTTTTTTAACCGATCTGCATCGATCGAGAGGTGTTCCTTCAGAAATCTTTTCTGGGGTTTCATACATCTAAGATCGTGAAAAGAGGGGACATTTTATGAATTTTCTTACCTACATATAAGGTAATTTTGTCAATTAAAAATCGCAATATGTACTTGAAAGCTAATAATTTAAAGAATATTTTCCAAAAAAGAAAAGTCTTGTTCGCCGTCTAGCTGCTGTTGAACAAAGCAGGATCATCAAGTAAAAAGTTTGCGGTGCCAAAAATATATCCTCTGGGTGTCATTAAAAAAAAAAGTCTCTATTACAAAAAAAATCACATGATAAAGACTAGATATTGATGTGAAAAATAATCGTGCCGAGTTTCATTCAAATCGGTTCAGTAGTTTTTGAAATATCATTGGCACCGATTTGAAAAACGTAATTTCGAGAAAACAGCATTTAAAGTTTTTTTTTAAATTACAGAAAATCGTTGATACCGGGACCATAGAATTCACCTTCCTTGAATGTTGTAGCTGTAGCGTATTCTTTATTGGAATTCTAGGTGTACATAACCTCTTAATTTAGTCCATCTACCATTATATAATACCTACTCTGTACTTTTCCAATCCTGCCTCGTTTCCCTGAGAAAATGCTTCAAACCCTACTCCGTCTTCTGCCCCATCCCCAATACCAAAAATCCCTTAACCACTGGCACATTAGTCAGTAGAAATCAGTTCACTGTAAATTCCCAGTAAAAAATGGCACCCAACAACGAAACTCTGCCCGCCAGTTACATGTACCAATGGTAAAGGACCCAATTACTGACACTTCAAGCGTTCACTCTGACTGATTATCTTATAGTTTTGTACTTGTAGACTAAAACTATATGTTGTTCTGGTCATTTATTATTATTTAATATGTTTACTTCATGAAAAAAATTTGGTGGATCTTAAAACTTCGATTTTTATGGATAAATTAATCAATTTCAAAACTATATTTCGGGATCTATTACTGACACTCTTAAAATGTATTTGACTGAATTACTGGCACCACAATTACTGCCAGCTAATCTAATACTGTTTATCTCATTTTAAGGTTATGTCACCCCACGTACATGAGTAACCACTGCTATGACAGTAGTAGTCACCCAATTATTAAATAAAAAGACTTAATGAATCGCTGAATTCTATATTATCTAAAACATTATATTTTGTTATGTTAATAGCTTAAATATCACAATTACAGCATTTTCCTTAACGCCTTGTTTTCTGTTTCGCTACTAAGGAAGTCATTATTTTCACTCCCCTAATACCCGCTTAAAATATTTGATCCTCTTATACAAATTAACGAAGAAAAAATTAAGTGCTGTTTTTTGTATCGTATAAATAACAGTTTCCATTGTATGCTAAATTTTTTTACCTATAATTTCACAAGATTTTTTCGTTATTTTAAGTAATTCAGTTTAGGGTGGCAGTAATTGGGTCCTTCACCCTGCCACCCGTTGACGAAACAAACTCTTGATAATCCAAACCAAATTCACACCGACCAACGTGGAAATTCGTTTTAATAAATGGGATTCATTTGCGCTTCCCTTCGAATCGTCACAAATTGCTTACGTGCTGAATAAAAACGAGAATGCCCATCCCCGTGTTGCAATTTCCACGCTCACACAGCACAAAGAATTCTCACGTCCGACGAGCAGCAGCGGCGGAAACAGAGTAATGGACGGATCGCGCAAAAATCGTCGCGCAAAAAGCGGATGCAGAGTCGATTAAGCATCGCCGACGAAGTTCCAGGGTCCACCTACATTCGCTCCCTAAGCAGCCCGGGCGGGAGTGCCTTGTTACCCCGAGCACTCGAATTTGTAACGCTCCTTTTTTTTTTTACAAAATCCATTCGGTTAGCCTTACAACCATTCCCGCAAGAACCGAACGTGATGAAACGCCGTTGGTCGGCGGTTTGGAAGCCGTTGCAAAAAGGAACCGCGCGCGGACAAATAACGACGATACATTCCCCGCAGCTGTTCGCCGAACTTTATCACCATCATTTCTCTCTGCACACGTGCATCGATGCTTCTGCACGTACAGGGCCGGGCCGCGTCGGTGCCGTGCGAAGTTACACGTGTACAACAGCCTCCGCGTAGCTATAGCCTTAAGTTAAGCAGGTGCGGTGTCCCGGAATGGTGTCGTAAGTTGCAGACAATTTTCCACCGCCCCCGTCTGACCGCGTCCCTTATCGCGTCTTAGAGTGAGCAGAACAAATGGGAGACGGGAGGAAAGAAATGAAAACGTAGGTAGATTATTTGGGGAACACTGAAGGCCGCTGACAGCGCGGTGGTGTGTACTAGAGCGGGGACTATATGTCGAATTTTTCGGTATTCAATTATTTGGCGAATATAATTCGAATATCCAAATATTCGAGTACTGAAATATTCGAATACTGGAATATTCGAATGCCGAAATATTCGAATGCTGAAATATTCGACTACTGAAATATTCGAACGCTGAAATATTCGAATACTGAAATATTCGAACGCTGAAATATTCGAACGTTGAAATATTCGAACGCTGAAATATTCGAATACTGAAATATTCGAACACTGAAATATTCGAACACTGAAATATTCGACTACTGAAATATTCGAACACTGAAATATTCGACTACTGAAATATTCGAACACTGAAATATTCGAATACTGAAATATTCGAACGCTGAAATATTCGAATACTGAAATATTCGAACGCTGAAATATTCGAACGCTGAAATATTCGATCGCGGAAATATTCGAACGCTGAAATATTCGAATGCTGAAATATTCGAAAACTGAAATATTCGAATGCTGAAATATTCGAATACTGAAATACTCGACTACTGAAATATTCGAATACTGAAATATTCGAATACTGAAATATTCGAATGCTGAAATATTCGAATACTGAAATACTCGACTACTGAAATATTCGAATACTGAAATATTCGAATACTGAAATATTCGAATGCTGAAATATTCGAACACTGAAATATTCGAACACTGAAATATTCGAATACTCAAATATTCGAATAATAACATTCGAATACTCAAATATTCGAAGTTTATTCGTAGCATTCGAATTCTTGTAAAATATTCGAATATTAAATTATTCGACTAGTCCCAGCCCTAGTGTGTACAGGGTGATTTTAAAAAACGGTTTGGGACTTGCAGGGTGGAGTATCTGTTAAGCTGATTAGCATGGGTTGAGGAACCCTGTCAGAATTTGAAGGGCTTCTCGGCGTTGGTAATGCAACTGATTTGCCTGTTCCTAGTGTATTTATTGCGTACGTAGCGAAAGTAAAGAAACGTGATTAACAATTGTATTTCATTCATATCACAATGTTATTCACAATGGCTATATTATATATATGTTATATTATATTATACTTCTTTGTTATATGTTAATGCTTTTTATGTTATAAGGTATTATACTGAGGGTTTTCCTTCGGTAAGTAGAAAATGGCTGTCGAGGGTAGACCAGGAAGTTTTAAAAGAGTTCGATACCTTGTTGGCCAAGTAGAATGAGAATGTGGTAAGAGAGTTATTAACTCAAATTAATAACACTGAAAATCGACTCTAATTGCGACAGAGTAGACTTTCGACCCGTGTTCATTAACCCCTTCAGACCCACCTCCGTAATATTATGTTTCTTGCTAATAGTCTCAAAATTCCACCTTCGTAATATTACGTTCGATAGAATGAAAACCGCTTTACGTTTTCTTTTATCTCGAAGAAAGTGTTTCATCTCAGTTTGTAAAGTAAAATGGAAACATAAAAAAGGTGAACGGTCGGAAAATCAAGCTATTTTTAAATACTTTTTTCTCAGTAAATACAACATATAATGAAATAAATCATTTTAATATTTATTAAGCTACTCCTATATTATACCAAAAAAATTAAAAAGAATATTTTCAATTTGTGTTACTTGTGCAGGTGATTTCCCGGCTTAGGCTTATCCGAAACAAAAAATTCGAAAAGATTCTTAATCTATATGAGTGTCGCTATCGTCCGTACCTCAATTAACAATTTTTGCCGAAAAATAACCGAGATTTTTCTCGGGGAACATTCGAGAAAAAAACATTTTAGGGAACTTTTTCCTTCAAAACGGCGCCATTTTGTTATTTCTCAACAAAAATTGTTAATTGAGCTACGGGCGATAGCTAGCTACTTGACCATATTGACGCTGTAAAAAAAACAAGTAACACAAATTAAAAATATTTTTTTTTTTTTTTGGTATAATATAAGAGTAGCTTAAGAAAAACCAAAAAGATTTATTTCCTTATATGTTGTATTTACTCAGAAAAAAATCTTTAAATATAGCTTGATTTTTCGACCGTTCACACAGAAATACCCCCTTAAAGCCTTAAACACATTCTACTTTTCTTCAAAAACACCCTGTATAAATAGAAGTATTCATTTTTAACTGTCTGAATTGTTTAAATTGTCTGCAGACAGTGGACCGTCAGTCTGAATGGAAGATTTTAATTGCTGCCACTTTATCAAAACTACAGGTGTATACCTGTTGACGATGTGTGTGCCTGTTTTGAAAATGGACGACAGTCAAATAATCCCCAGGCCGTTGCCTGAAGGCAATTTGCTACGCGAATGGCTAGCTTAACCAAAGGTAGCAGAAAAGAAATCCTATTTCCAATTAGAGTCTGAGAATATTTTTTATGGTAGAGACAAGTAAAATCATCACAAAAAAAATGAAAGGAAATTGCAATTACACGGCATCGTGAACCAACTTGTCAGTCCTTGTCGGTGTTCATTGAGTACGGTTATTACTGCGCTCGCAAACATAGATTTTTCTGCTGTCGAGTATGTGTTTATTTAGAAGCCTAAATAAATGTTGGTTGGGTTTCAAGAGCCACATATTTATATAGTAAACAGTATATACTTGAGCTGAGTTCCAGAACGATGGCAAGTAAATATTTCGGAACACCTGCACTCAGAATTTCGTGTTACAGTTAGCCCTAGTTATGCAGAAAGCTACCAACCCTCGAGACGACAAAAAATTAGTTAAAAGCAGTCTGCGTCACACAATGTTGCGATCTTTATTTTGCAAAAAATTACCAAACCATAGAACAACTCTTACATTATACAATTATTAAAACTACCAAGCCATAGTTGCATTTTAGGCTTAAAACCCAAAAGCTACAGAAAATTTAAAATAATATTAATCATACTACTCACCATTAAAAATAACCCATTAAAAACCATTGAAAAACAATAAAATAAAATATACCCAATAGAAATGCAGCTACTTTTCTTTAACAATTAAAATCTTCAAGCTAAATTTACTCACAAGGGAAGTTTGGCAACCCGGAAATTCAGAAAATTATGAAACTCGGTGTGCAAGTAGAGTAGTTCATCCGTAACGCAACTCTATTTTTTTTGTTGGTGCTATAATGCAATTTCTGGGGGTGAAATCACCCCTTGAAAAAAATGCAGAATTTTCTTTGCCGTGGAATACCTCGAGAGCGGTGAGAGATATCGAAAAATAGTATAAACAAATGTTGCATCTTACTTTTGTATCTACAAAATTGCATAAAGATAATTTTCGAAAAATCCACATTTTTCAAGTTACCCCCACCACCAATCCTTAATTCCATAATTACTTTCGCGCGGTTTTGTAGATATAAAAAAAGGATGCAATTTTTGTTTAAACTTCTTTTCGATATCTCTCACCCTTCCCGAGATATTCCACGGAAAAGAAAATTCTGCATTTTTTTCAAGTGGTGATTTCATCCCCAAAAAATGCATTATGGCACCAACAAAAAATAGAGTTGCGTTACGGATGAACTACTCTACTTGCACACCGAGTTGCATAATTTTCTGAATTTCCGGGTTGCCAAACTACCCTTGTCAGTAGCAAGTAGCACTAATTGCACTACTCTTCAAAGGTATCGCAACGTATGAGACATTTTACCTCCTCGAAATTTCTTTCCGTCAACGCTTGCCATCTATAAATTTCGCTCGACTGGTTATCACAGATTCATATTAATCCTCGGATCACGAAAGAAGCAGAGAGAAGAAGCGGAGCAATAAACAAAGATATAGCGACAAATAAAGGTTTGGAAATTTTTTCGGACGACGGGAAATGGAATTTTTTTCCAGGAAACGGGGGAAGTATAGAATAAAGGCAAGCGGTGCAAACAAAGGCGGATAAACAGGAGGAAAATGGAGGAACGAGAGATAACGATACGAGACACAGGATAGTGGTTGCAAAGCGAGAAAAAATAGTCTGCGACTTACGACATCCTCTCAGGTCGCCGTCCTTGCACTGCGCTGTACACGCGCCGGGCGACTGTGTGTACAACAGGCCGATATGTGGCGCTGGAAAATGGAACGAGGATGGAAATTGTGCAGCGAGATGAAATTCCCCTCTATACAGCCACGGTTTTCGCGAGAGCGTACGTATCCGTTCGGGAGAATCCTTTCGCGATTCAGCTTGTTAGGGGATGCGGTTACACAGTGGCTCCAGCCTCGAGTGTACGCCTGTATTTCCCTGAATTAGCTGTGTAAAGAAGCCGCGTCTCGTCTCGAGAACTCGCTACACCTTTTTCACCATCACCTTTGCGGTCAAGATTTTCGTCAACTGGTTTGCTAAGCGCACGATGCTCTTGGCGGTGTGAAATTCACCACCTTCCGGAAAATTTATCAAAGTGAAATAGATTTCGAAACGTAGAATTTGGACGGGTGTTTTTGGCAGAGAAATAGTTGGTTGCGAGATTTAAAATAAAATTCTCTAAAATGTCTCTGCATTTTTCGTAGCTTTTATTTTACACGATTTTTCGATTTTTTTTTTATTATTCCTTTATTATTCGTTACAGTTTGTATCTTTTATTCATAATATTCAACTATTTTTTTATTACACGAACTTCATTTATTATTAAAAATATTTGGTGGACGGATTGTTTTATTAAACAATTTTCATTGTTTTAGATGTGGAGATTCATTTTCGGTGACTATTTTATGACCTTTACATTTTATATATATATATATATATATATATATATATATTACCATAACTGCTTAAGCCAGGTATTTTTTACTATTTTTATTTACAATAAAGCCTGGGAATCTATTTAAATATCTTTCAAATGACAAGCAGTAAGCAAAAACGAAAGCAGCTGTAGTACCAATGCTTTCAAGGTCATTAATGCTCTGTTAATTACTACACATGTGTTTCCCCATTTCTGATTCATCTAACACTTTTTTAATACACAATTTCCGTATCGGAACCATTTTCTCACTCATGCACTATGAAGCATTCGGTACAGCAAATTGCAGAAAGCCACAAGGACCTTCGACCTGCTCTGAAGCTCAACCTTTACGTCCCGCGCACTTCGAAAGTGCTTGTTCATTAGCGTGGAGTTGATCGAGTAATCTAACAGTGTAAAAGCCCGCAAACATTAAATTACTAGCGATGTGTAATAGGAACAAGCGCAACCACCCCCCGTACAACGTTGAATGCTAATAAGCAAGATGTCGATTCCAGGTAGCAACGATGCGACTGTTACTACAGGCTGGTACACGTGCAGCATCAGGCTAATTAGAAGTTAATTGCCGGTATAAATGTTATACTATTTACCATCGACGCGGTGCATTACACGCGGGTGTTACCTTGCTGGGTGTAAACGTTATATTATTAGCCCCGTCCGGCCGTCGATGCGACGTTAACGCGCGCAGGATCTTGTCAAGCGACACAGGCCGTCGCTATTAGTTCTATTACAAAGAGTCGCCGACCGCGTCGGTTTATCGCGAACATTACCTCCATTCCCATCGATACCACCGATAATTGAATTTTGTTGATAAACGTTTCAGCGGATTATTTGAGTATCGGCCCCACTGCAGACAAAACCACTTAGCACGTCGCTGATTCGATAATATCGTGACTGCGAAAAGGCTACTGAAACGTACGGCGAGTTGAACGCATATTTCAGGGCTCATTTGGGAGGCAGCTTTGAAAAGGTTAAACGCTGCTTTGCGAATTAAAAGCAGTTGGTTTTTGTGCTTGTATATTTGTTCAAATATATTTATTTATTCGGTGGAAGATCCCGAAAGATTTTACTAAGGTTAGGTATGAAGTAGGGGTGTTGCGAACACGGTATCACCGTGGTTGCGAATATTCGGATATTCAAATACCAGAGAATTCGAATTTGAGGTTCGAATATTCGAATATCCAAATACCAGAGAATTCGAATTTGAGGTTCGAAAATTTGTATATTCGAATATTCAAATACCAGAGAATTCGAATTTGAGGTTCGAATATTTGAATGTTCTACGTACTCGAATACCAGAGAATTCGAATTTGAGGTTCGAACACCAGAGAATTCGAATTTGAGGTTCGAATACCGGAGACTTAGAATTTGAGGTTCGAATACCAGAGAATTAGAATTTGAGGTTCGAATATTTGAATATTCTTCAATGGGTCTGTGCACACTTTTAAAAGACAGTTACGTATCATTATCGGATAATGTCATATCTTATGTACCATGAGTTTTATTCTTTTTTGGGCATGTCTATCTTTTGTAATATTAGGTTAAGTTCTTTTTCTTTTCGTCTAAATATTTATGTAAAGAGGGCTTCGGTCCGTTTATAAATAAATAAATAAATAAATAAATAAATAAATATTCTACGTACTCGAATACCAGAGAATTAGAATTTGAGGTTCGAACACCAGAGAATTAGAATTTGAGGTTCGAATACCGGAGACTTAGAATTTGAGGTTCGAATACCAGAGAATTAGAATTTGAGGTTCGAATATTTGAATATTCTACGTACTCGAATACCAGAGAATTAGAATTTGAGGTTCGAACACCAGAGAATTCGAATTTGAGGTTCGAACACCAGAGAATTCGAATACCATAAATTCGAAATTGTGGTTCGAATACCAGAGAATTCGAATTTGAGGTTCGAATACCAGAAAATTCGACTTTGAGTTTCGAATACCAGAAAATTCGACTTTGAGGGTCGAATACCAGAGAATTCGAATTTGAGGTTCGAAAATTTGAATATTCTACGTACTCGAATACCAGAGAATTCGAATTTGAGGTTCGAACACCAGAGAATTCGAATTTGAGGTTCGAATACCAGAGAATTCGAATTTGAGGTTCGAATATTTGAATATTCTACGTACTCGAATACCAGAGAATTAGAATTTGAGGTTCGAACACCAGAGAATTCGAATTTGAGGTTCGAATACCAGAGAATTCGAATACCATAAATTCGAAATTGTGGTTCGAATACCAGAGAATTCGAATTTGAGGTTCCAATACCAGAAAATTCGACTTTGAGTTTCGAATACCAGAAAATTCGAATTTGAGGGTCGAATACCAGAGAATTCGAATTTGAGGTTCGAATATTTGAATATTCTACGTACTCGAATACCAGAGAATTCGAATTTGAGGTTCGAACACCAGAGAATTCGAATTTGAGGTTCGAATACCGGAGACTTAGAATTTGAGGTTCGAATACCAGAGAATTAGAATTTGAGGTTCGAATATTTGAATATTCTACGTACTCGAATACCAGAGAATTCGAATTTGAGGTTCGAACACCAGAGAATTCGAATTTGAGGTTCGAATACCAGAGAATTCGAATACCATAAATTCGAAATTGTGGTTCGAATATCAGAGAATTCGAATTTGAGGTTCGAATACCAGAAAATTCGACTTTGAGTTTCGAATACCAGAAAATTCGAATTTGAGGGTCGAATACCAGAGAATTCGAATTTGAGGTTCGAATATTTGAATATTCTACGTACTCGAATACCAGAGAATTAGAATTTGAGGTTCGAACACCAGAGAATTCGAATTTGAGGTTCGAATACCAGAGAATTCGAATTTGAGGTTCGAATACCAGAGAATTCAAAATTGAGGTTCGAATACCAGAGAAATCGAAATTGAGGTTCGAATACCATAGAATTCGAATTTGAGGTTCGAATACCAGAGAATTCGAATACCATAAATTCGAAATTGTGGTTCGAATAGCAGAGAAATCGAATTTGAGGTTCGAATATCAGAAAATTCGACTTTGAGTTGCGAATACCAGAAAATTCGAATTTGAGGGTCGAATACCAGAGAATTCGAATTTGAGGTTCGAATACCAGAGAATTCGAATTTGAGGTTCGAATACCAGAGAATTCGAATTTGAGGTTCGAATACCCGAGAATTCGACTTTGAGGTTCGAATATTCGAATATTCTAAGCATTCGAACACTCTGGTATTTGAATATATTCGAATATTTACAGCTCTAGTAACTACTCTGTCAATTACAGCGCTGGAATTGCCTTCAGCAGACATTACACCCCTCTTCATCTCTGTGAACCTTATATTTAAACAACTCCGTTAGTGCAATCAAGACGTTAATAATAAAAATACTTAGCGGCACTATCCAAAAACTCGCGAGATCGGTATGGAAACATTTCGCCCAAAGTTTTGCTTACCGCAAATATTTTCCACTCACTTTTTACAGTAACACCGACTCTGTAACATAATCGAGGCGAACATTAAGACTGCCGATAGTCGATTGCTATAACTTCGGCCGCTAGGAACGGTAACCGGTATCGAAACCCATTCAAATAATCGGTTTCATTCGCGAGCAACCAACGATAGCAGAAACGGCGGAGCGTATCCGTTCCCGATTTTTCCCCTTAAGTGGTATTTCTCGTTTATGGAACGGCCAATCGGCCGGTAATTTCTGATGTAAACGTAACGCCGCGTTACTATAAACGGGGGCGACAGCGTTATTCGACCGTGGGGGGGGGGGGGGGGGAGGGGGGGGAGGAGCTCTCGCGGCCGCAATTGGTCGAATCCCGGTCGCTCGCGAAGAGTCGGCGATTCGATTCAGTTTATTAGTCGGCTATGCTCAATTATCGCCGGTATGACAATAATTTGCTCTCGTTCGCAGAGGCCCGGCCCGCTGCGAACCTGTCGAATCAGCCGGCGGAATTAACCGAATGAATTCGAATTGGACGGCGCATCGATCGATCCCGAGCCCCTACGAGGGCCCGCGTTGCTCACATTATTCTAGATGCACCGTCGAAATTAACCCGCGTGCACGAGCCTCTATACATACATGGACGCGAGCCTCCTTCATTAGCGGAAGTAAGCCGAATTACGCGTGCCGGATTGCGTGGGCCGGGGCCGACCGGCTCGATCGGAGCGCCGCGGGGAAAATTCGTTAATTCGCCGCTGCAAAACGAAAATTAATTAGATACGCCCTATATGTACGACGGAAAATGGTTCAGAGGCGTCGGGCAACGGCGGTGATAAACGCGAGAAAATCGACCCCCGGCTCACGGACCTCTGCGTTGATTGATCGCAACATGTTGACTGGTCTAACGAACTGTTTATTTAGTTAATATTCAATTCGAGAAAGTAAAACGGCAGTTCGAAGACTGGAGGATGTCTCTCTGGAGACCAAAGAGCCCCCAAAACATAAGAGTTTCATAACTCACTTAAGTAGTTCTTGGGATATTAGACCGCGACACTCGGAACCTTGCATTCTGTATTGGGAGTAGAACATCAGTATGCGACACTAGCGGTTGGCACGCGAACTAATAGTAATGGCCGACGCAGGTATACAATTCCCAGATATATAGCACAGGAGGTCTTCAAGACGTCCATTTTAAGTCTGAACGTCTGTGGCTTGATTTGTGAAAATAGACATCTTTAAGACGTCTCCTGGACGTCTTATGGACGTTTTCTGACGTATTTTGCAGACGTTTTAAAGACGTATTTTGCAGGCGTCCAGAAGACGTCCTGGTTACGTCCGAAACAGGCGTTCAAAACAGGCTGTGCGCCATCTGAGAAATATCGATAGATTAGGATACATTAGTTGAAGGAAACCAGGGATTGTAACCACTGTCTAACCTATACTCGAGCTCATTTTAGAAGGAACTTATTTCGCGCATGTTGAATGAGCTATTCAACTGTCGCGAGGTCTCTGTTCCCCCACTTTACCATGCGCAGCCGAAAGACCATTGGTGGTGGCATAGCCAATGAGCGCCAACATGCGCAGAACCGATCTAAACTCGTCGGTCGGCAAGTTCCTTCTAAAATGAGCTCAAGTATAAACCATCCACGAAATATGGATAGATCGTACAGGTAAAGCCTAATTAAATCTACATACATATATACATAAGTATACATACTGGTACATATAAATGTTTATGAACATTTGCTGAAGGAAACAATGGAAAACCAAAAACACAGAGGCATTTGTTTAAATGTTTCTGACCGAATGTTTGCAAACCGGTTTTATACAGTTTTTATATTGTTTTCATACAGTTTTTATACAGCTTTCATAACGTTTTTGTACAGTTTTTGTATATTTATCTTAGTATTTGCGGTCAAAGGTATGTAGTTCTAGGTTAGGGTTTGAATAATTTTTAAATTTTAGGTTAACGTCGTTGATGCCCAATGGATGTTGTATTGCTATTTAGTTGGCCTCGGCAGAAAAGGGAAAGAAGATTTCCATAAATTAAACGTAGCAACGGTTTTAATATGTAACTATCACCCTTATTTTACTGTTCCCTATATTGATTACTGTAAAATTCAATGTATTTTCTGTATATTCGACCTCGTACTAACATGTTCTGGTATCTATTGTAAGTGCATATATTCTGCATTATTTCCGAATTAAATAAATGAAATAAATTGTTATCGAGTTTGATCTTATTTTGAAAACCATTTACTTGCTTAAATTTTTATTAAATCGAACCAGTACCGCCGAACGTCTTAAAAACGTCTTAAAAACGCCTGTTTCGGACCTAACCAAGACGTCTTAAAGACGTACTGGTTTGTGAAAATTGACGTTTTTTGGACCTTTTTAAGACGTTTTTAAGACATTCGTGGACGTCTTTAAGATGTCCTGAACGCCTGGCATGGACATCTTTAAGACGTCTTTAAGACGTATTTGTGCTATCTGGGTTTATTGCGGTCTACCAATTTTCACAGTATCGACGAACTGTGTGCAGAAAAACATGTTGCGTAGCAGATTATATAATTAATAACGCTAATTATATACATTAATAACACTACAGTCAACAAAGATGTCAGATTAAGTTTTCATAAAAGTGCCAAAAAGTGGAGCAAATAAAATTGTCCACATTGCATACTTTTGCATATTCCAATATTGTGTCTAAATTGTATTGTCAACATTTTTACTGTAAGAAATAACTTTTAAATAAACTTTTATACTACTGGCACCATATAAACAATAAACATATAGTAAAATGTATACCTGCGTCGTCCATATTTGTTACGCCACACTAGCGCCACCATTCCCGCGGTGGTAGTGTCCTTTGCCAATAAGCAAGTGCCACAAACGTGATGTGAAGAAATATTACAACTCGCAAAATATATTACCTAACTCACAGTGTAAAGTTAACTGAAGAACAGTTTTAAATTTATTCAAGTATATTAACACAGCAAATAGAAATTTCTGTTACTTGATAATTTAGGTATTTCAGTAAACATCATTCTTGTTCCTGGATTGCACTCCCCAATCTATTGCTTTCCGTGGTCTATGGCTAGCGCCGTCGACCTTACCACCGTGCGTGGTTGTATTCAGTACCATTCAGTACTTCCAGCTGTGCACGCGCCGAACGCTATCATAACCTCAAATACTTTCTCCACTGTATTAGATAAAAGCCAAGCTTTACTTTTGTGTATCAATAACCCTCTGGTCAACAATTATAAATACAGTGTTGAGTCTTAATTTGGTTAGTCCTGTGAATCGTAATTCAATCACCCACAAATCTCGAGCATCTCGTCCTATGCAAACATTAGTTCGTGAACTGTTATGATCGGAATCTGTCGTAAGAGAGTGGCAATAATTTGTCGTGGAGATTTACGATCTTCCATACGGGACGGAGTAATTAAAGAATTAAGTCGTAGTTAGCCATAACGTGCTCGGTTGAACGCAAAGTGGAATGTAACTGAATATATCTCAAGAATATTTCTCACAGTGGAGAAGCGTCTAAAAAGAAAATTCAGATGCTCCACTGCCCACACAGCACACGACGTCCCGAGGACGTCTGTTTTAGGTCCCTTCTAGGACTTTAGGTCTGAATGTCCCGATTGGTAACAAGACGTCTGTGGGACGTCTATAGACGGCTTTGGGACGCTTTTGGGACGTCGGTAACTACAGTGGCGCCATCTGTACAAAGTCCTAAAGACGTCCTTGGGACGCATTTGGGACGGCCTTGGGACGCTTTGAAGACGTCGTGTGCTATTGTAGGGATCCGATAAGGTTCATCGACATACATATGCCACCAGAGGGTTACCCGGCTCGAGAGTTTCTCGCTGGTGTTCCATCGCCCTCCGGTTGGTATATATAAGAGTTCTGTCCCAGTCCTGATACACAGCTTGTCTAAGGCAGGGTTCCGCCAGGTAAGCATTACTGACGAAAGTCCTGTGGGGGACCCGGGCGAAAGGCTTAATTCATCGATAAAAATAGGTATTAATTACGTTTTTCGAACTCCTGTGTTCAGTCCTAATCCATGCGCTTAAAAGACGGGTGGGTACCCCCAGGACCACTTTTTTTTGTAATATTCGTCGTTCAGAAGACGTATATAAGCCGTTCGTGGGAAATTCGGGACGTCCCGAACGACTGGGATGGACGTCCCTGGGACGCTTTTAGGACGGCTGTATGCTGTGTGCGAGACGTACCCGGGACCACTTTTTTGGTAACATTCGTTGTTCAGGGGACGTATATAAGCCGTTCGTGGGAAATTCGGGACGTCCCTGGGACGTCCGGTACGACTGGGACAGACGTCCCTGGGACGCTTTTAGGACGGCTGTGTGCTGTGTGGGTGGTGCCAGTTACATTTTTCTAATGCCTGTAATTTTACGCGGTTAGAAGATAAATCAGGGAAATGGCGTGCGCCTCTTATTTCATTAAAAATGCGATATACCAAACCGCCGGATAGCGGTGAACTTTTTTTTTCTTCCAAAGCGCAAAGCAGGATCCCCGATTCTCTTCGCTGCTTCACTTTCGATGTCTGAGCGATAGGTGGGAACGATTTCGAAATATCTCGAAACTTTATAGAAGCTTTTCTGTTCGTCCGACGTGCGGAAAGCGTTATACGAGACACTTGAGCGATTTCACCCGCTGCGAAACTTTCATTTTGTCGTTTCGCCGACGGAAAGTGCCGCAAAAATGGGAAAAAAAACTCGGGGAAGGAAAAAGAAGACGGAGAGTGTGAGAAGGAAGTTCCGAGGGTTGGGAGGGAGTAGGATAGAAATTACTAGTGAATAGTGAATTGTCGCTTTTAAGATGAACTATCAAAAGCCGCCTACAGATCTGGCTGAAATAATCCGTTTCCATTTACGAATTCAATGGAATGCTGATTTTCCACGAATAACGCGTTTTCGTTTCTTTGTTGGCATAGAAGTTTTTTGTTTTCCTAACGTTAATTTTTCATAAATTCAATCCAGTGTCACAGGATTAATACTGCAAGACCAGCATGTGTTACTATTTATTTAGTAAGAAAAAAAACTAGTAATATTATTGCCAAAGGAATCCCATTATTAACTTTTCAGTGGTTCTGCATTTTTGTAATTTCATGTTAATGGACTCGTTATTATCAAAGGCGATCAACTACAGCTCATTTTCCTTACTAAAATAACACTTCCACTGGAATAAAATAATGAAGGGTCTCTGTAATTTTATTCCCCGTTTTATTAAATACGATCTTCGTGGATGGAAGTTAACCATTTACAGATATTAAATACAGTTAAAAATATGCTTTCATATGTTCTTTAGCAAAAATTCTCGTTCAAAAGAATTTAATTTTACAGTACTAAAAGGACGTTTTAAGACGATACTTGTAAAATTTTAGACTGTGATGGTATCTTGAGGTACTAAATTAAAATAAAACAGCCCCCGGACTTATAATTTAATATACATAATTGTTAATCTAAAGGATGCGACAGTTGAGGAGATGAGAGGAATACGAGTTACCCCTTCGCTGCGTATTTAAATTCTCTGACGATTCTTGAAACGTGTCCATTTTACACCGATAAAAAAGTTTTTAATTTTCAACGTTTTTTGCATTTGAATACATTTTTTTGATGCGTGGAATTTAGTCGAAAAACGCAACGAAAGGGTTAAAGCGTTTGAAAAATTGATACAAAATTGAACAAATGACAAACTAATTTCTAACGTATCACCCTTGCAAGTACGGTAACCAGAAACGATTTTTGCTCGAAAAAGAAAGTGAGCTTGACGACATTAATTCACAAATATCCAATGCTTGTGTACAGTAAATACTCGTTAGGAGCCCGTCGAACGGGGCTGGCGGCGGGCTCCTAACGCGACTGGACACTATTCCGCGCGGCCACTGGCGCGAGTGAGAAAACCCAATGAGCGAGCGAGAGGAAACGAAAGCCGACGGCAACTTCGTGTCGACTCGTTCGTTTCCTCTCGCTCGCTGATTGGGTTTTCTCACTCTCGTCCGAAGGATTCCAAGAAATGGTGGGGATAGTCGCCGGGCTCCTAACGCGTGGTAGAAACGGGCTCCAAACGAGCATTTACTGTATTCACCAAACTTTTTTTCCACGAAGAGCACGTTGAGGATCGCAGGATCGTTGTTGGATTAAATTAATGGCCACGGTCCCCGTCATTTGTAAGACAGAAGGTAAAACAGGACGGTTGCGTAAATATCATAGGTCTCCTTCGTCTAGAGCCAATTTATCGAACCGCTGACGCGAATTTCTTCGTATAATTCACGGCATTCGACCGTGATCCCATTTGGAAGATCGATTTCATGGGGTTCCCAGCATTCGAGGGATAAGCGCTCGATCACGAATTCAGGCGGAGCGATGAAGTTTCCCGGAAGTGGCCGAGGAAAATGTATACTTAGAGATATCCCGGCGAAAAATATATAGAAGTGCGCGCATTCCTCGGTGCCGGTGGAAGTTCGTTTTCAACTTTCTGCACGTACCGCGAGTTACCTTCACAGTTATTGCACTTTCAAACGGCACGGCGTGTTCCAAGTTGTAAAAATATTTATTGCATTACCGCGCGAAGCGTGTCGGCAAGGATGAAGCCAGGACCTTGCCACCGACAGGATGTAAAATATGAAACTGCAACCTAGAAATGTGTAAGAGAATCGGCGTTCTTTAAGCCACCCTCTTGGCCGAAGAATATTTTCGGGGAAATTCGATTTCCTTCCTGGTAATCGGCGTGGAAAATATTTTTTCGTATTCGGGAGGAGAATTAAACAGCGTAGATATTTTTATTTCATTGTGTATTTAATTTGTTGTGCCACATTTTGAAATATTATTATTGCAATAATGTGACGTTTTTTGGGCGAAACGGAATCAACGATTTGAGGAGATATCAGAATTTGATTAATGAGGCCCTATCATTTTGGGACATAATTTTGTTTTGTTTTTAAATTTTATACTGGAGAGAGTTTTTTGTTTTGTGTTATTTATGAAGAAATATGTATTAAAGAAACATACGAATAACGTGAAATTGTCATTTTTTTGTAACATTTTCCAAACGTTTGGAACTGCTATTTTCTAAGGTGACGCTGTCATTCAGGAAAATGTATGTTTCCTATGTATAAGCAATTATTTTTTCTGCAACTATTATATGTATGTATAGATATAGCAGTTTCATGTAACAAAATATATTTTCGTTATATGTATGAAATAAAAATTTATAAAAATATAATTAAATCTACACATAGTTATTTATATCAGTACTAGTATTAAAAAAAACTTATTGTCATTTTCTTCACGTTTCGTTTTTTTGTTATGACGTTTTAATAAACGATTTATGTGTCAATATTTATGACATTTTTCTTTTATTTTTACTGGTAGAACACGACACGCTCTAATCAAATAATCATATGACCAGAGTTGGGCATTTCTCGACTAAATTTTTAGTCAATTAAATTTTTATTCGAACAATCTTGAATAAAAATTTAGTCGACTTATCTAATTGTAAGCGACTGCTTTGCCACAGAACGCTTTTGGGCGCGTGTTCAACAGTCAGTTTCATCTCCTAGTTTAGTAACAAGTCTTCAAGAAACATGAATGAAGTGTTCACATAGTGCCCATTCAGTTTCGCGGATTCTAATCCCCATAAGCAAATACTTGTACGATTCATGCCCCATGTTGTCTCTGCTCTAACAACGCCAAAGCCAAATTTAGTCTAAGTTCTCAAGCACTGCTCTCTAAGCACTCAAGCCTACTTTCCTGCCTCATCTTTAGCTCCACGAAACGCAACTATTAACTGGATCTTAATACCACCAAGATGGAAAAACAGGTATGTTGGATTATCTTTTCGATCAATTCGGTAAAAATAGTGTTAGCAAATTATGCTTTGGAATTCTAAAGCAAAATATTTAATGTTCGTGTATTTAGTGTTCGATTCATCTGTAGACAATCTCGTGGCTTCTCTCTCATGCACTGAGTAGTTATTCTTCTTCCAATTTCTAATTTTCCAGATCAGCTTATTGTTGAATATTCAAATACGAAACAAGATTTTGTAAATTTGATGAAAATTTTGCCAGGTAATTACCAAGATGTCTCATGTTTTATTGTGAGACTGATTTCAACGCGACAATCACTCCAAGTATTCCAACAGACGTTACTGGACCATCGATGAAATTAGAATTTAGAATTCCGTACTTATTTCCCTTTTGTCTGTGGTATAATTATTAAAAAAATTATATTTCAAGATAAATAAAGATTCAGGTACCTAGGCGGATTTGGAGCACTTTGACGCAAGGGGCGCAATGAAGCATTAATATTATCTTGACATCTAGAAACAGTTAGAAGTTCAAAACTTAGTTCTTGTTCAAGATAGAAATTTTGATAAATGATATAAAATGATTTCCTATAGATATCAAGAAAATATTAATATTTCAATACACCCCTTGTAGCAAAGTGCCCCAAATCCCCCATAGAACACTGCGTAATAAATAGAAGCCCGACGAAACTAAGCAAACGGAGAATATATCGCCGCAAATAAAATACAGACGTGAAAAGTGAGTGGGATCGTTATTTGTAGGATTCTATCAATAGCGATATGCAGCGCAGAAAAATTGTATAAATAGATCTCTGTCATGCGTGGACCGATTTTATTGAATTTAGTCTTATTCGAAAGCTTACATGCGGTTTACATGAGAAAAACGCCTTTAAGGGGACCTCCCACCCTTGACCACCTCAAAATTACCAAAAATGAGCCTCTTTGTTGAAAAATTGCAGGAAAAAACTATGAGACATATTGAAGAAAGTGGATATATTTCTGAAAGGGCTAGCCTTATACAACATAAAAAAAATAATTCAGTCTTAATAGGCGCCTAATTTCGCCTCTGAATAAAACCACAGTAGTTCAAACCGCAAACTTTCACTTTTGAGATGATCACTGCTGGCCGACATGATATCTCAAAAACCGTTCGACATAAAGTCTTGAAATTTTCAGCACAGCTTTGGCACACCCATAGCTACGATGTGACCTACAATCATCACTGGGAAAATTCTACAACCAGTTTTATAAAGCATTTATAAACTTTTAGTTTTTCTTTAACCATTTCGCACCGGACGGGACATATGCTGTCCCAGTCTGGAAAATTTTTGATATTACGGCTGGGACAACATATGTCCCAGTTACTGAAAAACATCTAGGACAGAAAATAACGCCAAGTTGGGCCTCCAAACTGATTCTAAATTGTTGATGGTGCGCTGTTATGGGGACGTTGATGTGTCTCCAAGACCTTCAACCTTTTAGGCATAAAAGTTATTTTATCCAATAATCGCTTGGAGGAGAAATAACTGATCCCGGCAATGGGGCGCACTCGGACTGATTTTTCGCCGTATTGAAAGGGTTAAAATTATAAAATAGTTTCCAAACGTCAGAAAAGTCGTCCAAACTTTGTCTATTGGATTGAAAGTAGGTCACATCATGCGGAGGGATGCCCTGACGTAAATTCTTTCTTTCTTTTTGATTTCAGTCACCTCATTCTCCTAGGAGCATGTCGGCCAGCAGTGATCATCTCAAAAGTGAAAGTTTGCGGTTTGAACTACTGTGGTTTTATTCAGAGGTGAAATTAGGCGCCTATTGAAACTGAATTATTTTTTTTTATGTTGTGTAAGGCTAGCCCTTTCAGAAATATATCCACTTTCTTCAATATGTCTCATAGTTTTTTCCTGCAATTTTTCAACAAAGAGGCTCATTTTTGGTAATTTTGAGGTGGTCAAGGGTGGGAGGTCCCCTTAAATATAGAAAATATTGCATGCGTGATGAGATATTAATGAAATAAGTTTCAGGTTAGGTTAGCCGGGCGACGAGTAAATCATAGCGGTAGCGACAGTCGACATATACAGGGTGTCGAAACACGTCTCTAGATTTATTTTGTTATAGAAACACAGCATAAATATTCCCTGTCAGGACTCGAGGAAGGAGCTTCCGCTGCTTAAATTACGAAGATTAACGAACAAAGACAATACTGTCTGAACATTAATATACACTCGCAAAATTCTACGTGCATCCATTTACATCAAAATGTATCTATCGGAACAAAAAAACACCCGTATTTTTTATAATATTTCAAACTTATAGAATGTTTCTAAATTTCCCTAAGCAACTGTGAATTATTTCACGAATTCCAATTAATTATCAGGTTCGTCAAGGTGAAGGCTGAGAACCCAACGCCCGCCATGGAAAAAGGAACAGAGGTACCTTCCACCTGATCCGCGCGCAGCGCCCTCATTGCGATGACAGAAAATTTCACCCAATTTGCAGAGGCTCGTCACAATAAGCCCGGCTCAATCAATCATTTTTCAGCAGACCCTTAATGAACCCCCTAATGAGATGTTTCGCCCGACATCGATAGTACCGGTTGCTTCATTCACATCGGGGGGGATCAGTTCCGCGCCAATAATTCGGACGTTTCATCGATGATCGGAAAGTCGCGAGCACCCTGCCTCGCGAAATCGCGGTGCTTCGTTCGCGTTTTACATATAGCCAGCCACGTAGATCCGCGCGTATACATGTATTGCGCGCCCACGCACATTATTACGCCGCGCGGCACGAGGGTGAATTCGACGACGGTGACAGTCGCATGCAAATTGTCGCGGCGCGAAATGACAAATTAACGGCGCCGGCCCATTCATACGGACACTGATTAATTGCCATTTACTTGCAAATTTCCAGGGTGCTCGCGTTTACACGTTGCACGGGCAACCCTCGGCGCCCTCGCCCCTCCCCGCGCCGTCGCTCCCTTTCTCACCCTGACCTGCGCCCCGGTGCGTCGCGGCGAATTTCGGTGCTGCGGCTGCTACGCCGCGTTGACGCAGCTTGTTGTTTGTCATTTGTTGCGGACTGCATTAACACCGACCGCATGGGACCGTAACGGGATTCGCACGCGCAGCCCTGGCTGCGATACTTGCGCGGCGGGCATCGAAAATTCTGGCTGAAGCCTGCCTCTGCCACCAGGGAGGAGCGTGCGCTTGCAATTTTGTATGCCGCGTCGCGGAAGCAGCTGGATGGATCATGGAATTCTCGATGACTGCTTGGGGATGTTTGCTGGGGGGTGGTGATTGCCGTGGCACAGCGTCGCGATTGGGGGCTGTAATTCTCCGTAACGGATAAGTGGCGATGTTCTTCCGGGGAATTAATAGGGGCAGGGGTGGTTGGAGGGCCGTGGGTGTTGTTGCAGGTCGGGGTGGTTAGAATCTGGTGTAGCGTAAACTGGGGGAACATTGGCAGGTGTTTGTAACGATTTATTATATAATATATTAACATTTTTATATTTGCTTTATGTAGGTATCCTATTGTAACATTGCATGTTTTTGATTGTACTACTGTGCAACTCTTTTGTAAAATTCTTTTCCTTTTTCTTCATTAATACATGTTAATTAACTTAATATATAAATTAGGGCTGGGGCTATTCGAATATTTTAGAAGTATTCGAATGCTACGAATAAATTTCGAATATTTGAGTATTCGAATGTTATTATTCGAATACTATTCAAATATTTCAGTATTCGAATATTTCAGTATTCGAATATTTCGGTATTCGAATATTTCGGTATTCGAATATTTCGGTATTCGAATATTTAAGTATTCGAATATTTCAGTATTCGAATATTTCAGTATTCGAATATTTCGGTATTCGAATATTTCGGTATTCGAATATTTCGGTATTCGAATATTTCGGTATTCGAATATTTCGGTATTCGAATATTTCGGTATTCGAATATTTCGGTATTCGAATATTTCGGTATTCGAATATTTAAGTACTCGAATATTTCAGTATTCGAATATTTCAGTATTCGAATATTTCGGTATTCGAATATTTCAGTATTCGAATACTTCAGTATTCGAATATGTCAGTATTCGAACATTTCAGTATTCGAATATTTCAGTATTCGAATATTTCAGTATTATTTTTTTTTAAATTAATTAACATTTCTACATTTGCTTTAAGTATTCTATTATAATATTGCATTTATTGTGATTGTGCTACAAGTGTGATAAATGCATAAAATTTATGTCCTGTTCCTTCTCTAATACATGTTAATTAACTGCCAATGTTTCCCTAGTTTACGGTATTTTTCTGAATAATTATCAACACTAACTGTATTAACAGTAAGAGAGGAAAGTAGAGAATTATTACTGTAGCTGAAATGTACAAACTTGTAACGGGCGCAGGATCGATCTTATCAGGCCCAAGGGGTTGGAATATTTTTCCTTTTTATATGATATATTATAGGTCTTTTGCTAGTTTGGTTTTGAATCAGGCCAATTTTGTTGCGTCTTCTTACAAGTGATATGTACCAATGGATTGGCGATATTCTCTTCATGAAAATGAATTTAAACCCGACGTCACCCGAATTATTTTTAATCACGCGTGATGTATAACAAATTACTCTACAGACGTCAAAACGGATACGGACTGCATGTAATTAAATTAATTAATATATTATTATTAAATTAAATTAAATTAAATTAAATTAAATTTATAATTGAATTACGTCATATTTGGTCCCATTTTCGTCAAAGAAATCTCACCCATCCATTGGTAGAACTACAGTCGAATGTTCATGTAGTCTTACAGAGGTTCGACTGCATCATAAAATTTTAATATTTAAAAATTCAAATTTTCCTTGCTTACCGCACAAATCTTGTGTGTCCACTTTTGTGAAATTGTGTATTTCATTAATTATAAAGTACCTACCCTTGCACTTTTAAAACTGTTTTTCTCAAAAACGGTAAAAGTGGACATACAATATTTGTGTAGTAAGCAGTCGGTGTATTGAAAGCGCGAAACGTTCTGGACAAATCTATCCCGTCAGCAGCGATCACTCGGGAAATCCTGACGAACTTGAAACTGTATTTCGCCATCCCCTGCGCCACACAAACTGTTAATAAAAAAATATCTAACCCCAATTTTGCAATATCGATAACAAGTCGAAACACCTGCGGTGCCAACAGCGAGGGAAGAAGAGTTTCCTGTTACCTGTTACCCATCAGACAACGACAGGCAACAGCTGTCCGCGCGTATTCCTCTCCGTCGCGCGTGCAATTTTGCATTTGCACCAGTTCCAGGGCGAAACAGTATCAAGCTGCCATTGAAGTCCATACATATTCCGTCGCCCCACGCATGCCCTCTCAGTTTCTATAGGGTTCACGTGTGTGAACGTAAGTCTATCAGACGGTTCGACGATCCAGAGGAACAGAGGGGCGCCACTGTCGCGCCGCAACCGCATCGAAAGTTCGTCAACATCGACAAAACTTTCGCCACGGCATGCAAAGCTCTCCGATGAGTTTCGCCGCACTCATGTAACGCTGGCAGCTTGCGCGGGATTCGTTCGGCACCGCGGTTATAAAATATATCGCTAAGCGGCCATCTCTGATGACGGGCGTCGCTCGCGAACTGCCGTCCCTACGCCTGTAATCCGTCTCCCGACGAGGATTTAATCCCTCCAGCGAAATAAAGATTTCCCTTGCTAACGCGCGCTCAAAGGGACCCCCGTATTTTTAGCCACCCTCTACTCTCCGTCCTGATGTAGCTTCAGGCTTAGGCTCTCCTTTTTGTTTGAATTTGAAGAATTTCTCAAAAACGGTAAGCCCTATCGAAATTTTGTTCTAATAATATTGAAAGAGCATTCAAATTTCTATAATTATTGTATATATAATTTTTTCGCCCTTCAAACCGTTTTTTGGATAAAAGCGTTTGAAGCGTTTGGAAAAAGCGTATTGTCTATACGCGCGTGGTGCGCACTTCTCTATATTCAAACGCTATTATCTAAAAAATGGTTGGAAGCAGGAAAAAATTATATACACAGTAATTGTAGAGAATTGAATGCTCTTTTAATATTATTTAAACAAAATTTCGATAGGGCTTACCATTTTTGAGAAATTCGTCAAATTCAAACCATTGATGAATTCTAAACTTTAAGGCCTGGTCGGCACCCTTGTCCGATTGGAATAACCTTTTTCAGGTGCTGTTTTTTTTTATGAAATGCTACCGTTCTAGGGGATGAGAGCAAAGAAATACAAAAAAAAATTTCGACACGTATAAATAAGGGCCACCTTAATGGCGCACCCAGAGGGGGCGGCAAGGGTCCCTGGCACCCCCGAAAGAAGGAGCTTTGTAAAAATAATAGAAAATTGGATTTCATATTTTAAATAAATTTTTATAATCGCCTAATAAATATTATTGAATTTGCATTAAAAATTTAATTCCCTATCCGATAGAGTTAAAGGTTGATTAGAAACTATCTTTTTTGATAACTGGACATATAAAAATTTAAGTACACAAGGCATTGAAAGGGGATTTTTATTCCAAATAAGACGTTTTAAGTGAGTTTTAATTAAACATAAATTGAAGTAAATTGGTCAAAAAAGAAATAGACATTACTATTCATATATGTATAAGGATACTTGTTCGAAGGCTTCGGTTTCCAGAGACATTATACTCTGAGGTGATAATCTATAACTTAAATATATGTCCCATATTTTTGCGAAGCATTATACTGCACCGGCTTGTTTCCAGAAATGCATGCACTCGTATGTGACAAGTAATATTTTTGCACTTACACGAGTGCGGACTTGTTTCCAAAGGTATGACGTCCCGAGTTGATGTTGCAGCCACGTTTGAGGTCAGTCGATTTATGAGATTTCCGCACGACATACGTTTACGTTTTTCACGAGTTGTTTATCGTTCAAGTTGAATACGTGCCGTGTATAGTAAATCTACGTATTTTTAGGTTATTGCAATCCACTTATCACGCTGCCTGTTTCTCGTGCTGCGCATACAAATATTTATGGACGTTTTCATGTTACCTTTGTTCTTTTTTTATGTATCTGAGAACACTGTGATGTATGTGCGCTACTTGCATTTCAACAAAAAGCTATTATTCATCGAAGGATATTGATAGTCAATCTACACATTGTTATTAAAAAAATGGCATCCGTGAAAAGAACGACATTGTTTGGACGTCGTGAGGGATCACAAGCAACATTTCGGTTAATAAAAAGGCATTTCGGGTTATTAAATTATACGGAATCATATACACTTTTTAAATTAAATCCATATTTTTGGATTGCCTATGGTCATTTTTTTGTTATGTTACAAATTTCCTTTTATTGCTGTCCATTCCATTATTTTCGTTAAGAGGATAGTCCCATGTATCTTATCCTATTTTAAATGGTCTTCAGGATTTAATATATAAAACATTATAAGACAGAGGAATTTGACATTTTTACGTAAATGTCTCATCCACTTCAATCACTAATTCAATTCAGAGAAGCAAATCCCTGAAAAATCTCAATTTATATAAGATTGGCTTATTCCCTTATCAGAATAAAAGATAACAAACACATTTCAACCAAATGACAGCCTTAGCAAGAAAATATCAATAATTTTTAATAAATTTTTCGTCTTCTGGCGGTCATAGAAAAAATATTTCAGATGCTGACGTAATTTTTCTAGCGGTGATAAATAAGTACCTGCTTTATATGTATCTAAAATTTGAAGTACATCGTTTAATTCGTTCCTGAGATATCATAACAATCGATTTGAAGAACAGCGTTCCATTCTTTGGTAAAATAAAAACAGAATATTTTCTGAACTCTCTGAAGCAGATACTCAGCACGCGCTAATCAGAAACAATTAAATTTTAATTTGTCTGTATAAAAATAATTGCAAAACTCTTGCAGCACCCCATCCATAGTAGGGCTGGGATTATTTGTCGAATTTTTCGGTATTCGAATACTTCAGTTGCTCAATTATTTGGCGAATAAAATTCGAATATCCAAGTATCCAAATACTATTCGAATATTTAAGTATTCGAATACTGAAATATTCGAATACTGAAATTTTCGACTACTGAAATATTCGACTACTGAAATATTCGAATACTGAAATATTCGACTACTGAAATATTCGACTACTGAAATATTCGACTACTGAAATATTCGACTACAGAAATATGCGAATACTGTAATATTCGAATACTGAAATATTCGAATACTGAAATATTCGAATACTGAAATATTCGAATACTGAAATATTCGAATACTGGAATATTCGAATACGGAAATATTCGACTACTGAAATATTCGACTACTGAAATATTCGACTACTGAAATATTCGACTACTGAAATATTCGACTACTGAAATATTCGACTACTGAAATATTCGAACGCTGAAATATTCGAATACTGAAATATTCGAATGCTGAAATATTCGACTACTGAAATATTCGACAACTGAAATATTCGAATACTGAAATATTCGAATACTGAAATATTCGAATACTGTAATATCCGAATACTGAAATATTCGACTACTGAAATATTCGAATACTGAAATATTCGACTACTGAAATATTCAAATACTGTAATATTCGAATACTGAAATATTCGAATACTGAAATATTCGAATACTGAAATATTCGAATACTGAAATATTCGAATACTGAAATATTCGAATACTGAAATATTCGAATACTGAAATATTCGAATACTGAAATATTCGAATACTGAAATATTCGAATACTGTAATATCCGAATACTGAAATATTCGACTACTGAAATATTCGACTACTGAAATATTCGACTACTGAAATATTCGACTACTGAAATATTCGACTACTGAAATATTCGACTACAGAAATATGCGAATACTGTAATATTCGAATACTGAAATATTCGAATACTGAAATATTCGAATACTGAAATATTCGAATACTGAAATATTCGAATACTGGAATATTCGAATACGGAAATATTCGACTACTGAAATATTCGACTACTGAAATATTCGACTACTGAAATATTCGACTACTGAAATATTCGACTACTGAAATATTCGACTACTGAAATATTCGAACGCTGAAATATTCGAATACTGAAATATTCGAATGCTGAAATATTCGACTACTGAAATATTCGACAACTGAAATATTCGACAACTGAAATATTCGAATACTGAAATATTCGAATACTGAAATATTCGAATACTGTAATATCCGAATACTGAAATATTCGACTACTGAAATATTCGAATACTGAAATATTCGACTACTGAAATATTCAAATACTGTAATATTCGAATACTGAAATATTCGAATACTGAAATATTCGAATACTGAAATATTCGAATACTGAAATATTCGAATACTGAAATATTCGAATACTGAAATATTCGAATACTGAAATATTCGAATACTGAAATATTCGAATACTGAAATATTCGAATACTGAAATATTCGAATACTGTAATATCCGAATACTGAAATATTCGACTACTGAAATATTCGAATACTGAAATATTCGAATACTGTAATATTCGAATACTGAAATATTCGAATACTGAAATATTCGAATACTGTAATATTCGAATACTGAAATATTCGACTACTGAAATATTCGAATACTGAAATATTCGAATACTGAAATATTCGAATACTGGAATATTCGAATACGGAAATATTCGACTACTGAAATATTCGACTACTGAAATATTCGACTACTGAAATATTCGACTACTGAAATATTCGACTACTGAAATATTCGACTACTGAAATATTCGAACGCTGAAATATTCGAATACTGAAATATTCGAATGCTGAAATATTCGACTACTGAAATATTCGACAACTGAAATATTCGATAACTGAAATATTCGAATACTGAAATATTCGAATACTGTAATATCCGAATACTGAAATATTCGACTACTGAAATATTCGAATACTGAAATATTCGAATACTGTAATATTCGAATACTGAAATATTCGAATACTGAAATATTCGAATACTGTAATATTCGAATACTGAAATATTCGACTACTGAAATATTCGACTACTGAAATATTCGACTACTGAAATATTCGACTACTGAAATATTCGACTACTGAAATATTCGACTACTGAAATATTCGAATACTGTAATATTCGAATACTGAAATATTCGAATACTGAAATATTCGAATAGTATTCGAATACTGAAATATTCGAATAGTATTCGAATACTGAAATATTCGAATAGTATTCGAATACTGAAATATTCGAATAGTATTCGAATACTGAAATATTCGAATAGTATTCGAATACTTCAATATTCGAATAATAACATTCCAATACTCAAATATTCGAAGTTTATTCGTACCATTCGAATACTTGTAAAATATTCGAATATTAAATTACTCGAATAGTCCTAGCCCTAATCCATAGGATTACAATCGCCGTTTGTTTGCACCACATCGAGATCCAACAGCTGCATTAGCGATCAATTTGGTCTCACTACAATTCACTCATTGTTAAAGAACAAAATTAAAAAAACGATTTGACATTCCCGCGATCTCAATGTATGTATAAGTACACGATCTCCGCTGGGGCGTTTCCGCGCGAACGCGTTATTCCATCAATCGAAGATGAACATCTACATTTAGCCCGGCCGGCAATTGAAGTTGAAAAACGAAAGGAAGAAAATTTTAAATAATTCCCCGCCCCGTTTGAAGTCAGCACAAAAGCGCCGAGATGAACACGGCTGTATAGCTTCGAATTCCTTCTTAATTGACGCGGAGGCCCCCTAAGGGCGAGGACGTTCGGCCGAACAAGGGGTGAAGGAGGGAACGGAGCGAAGAGCAAGAGAAACGAGTAAGACCAGCGGCAGAAATATTGCGTCAGGAATGCTAATGAGAGAGAAAGCATGGCAAAAGGAGGTATGCTGCTTTCCCTCGTTTCACGTGAACCGGAAGTCCATTATCTCGATTCGTGGACAAAGCATGAAAAATGCTTCAAACGAGATACCGTAATTTCAAAAGACCGCCCCCGTTGTACTTTTAATGAAGAATATACCTCCCACTCGCGATAATTTATTTACCGTGGCGCCACTATTCCGCGTATTTTCGAGCTCCTCTCGAAAATCCTACGGGCATATTTATGAATTTTAAGAAACTCTCTGACAGGCCGCTTCACACCTCAACTCTTCATCGCTGGTTTCTGTCATTTTATTCTTTTTGAGAGCAAAATATATTATTTAAAACGGTGTAAGAAATAGTTATTTTGCTATTTAGTTATAATAGCTATTTTCGCTGCAAGGATAATTGTGTGAATATTATCTGTGGCTTTGAATTTAAACTGTGCGGATCAAATATATCTGACAATGAGTAAATATGAATGGGACCGCTTGTGTAATTCAAACACGGTTTACACACATTCTAATTAACAGCATATATCGTTGGGATTAATCTGTGTATTTAACGCGATATTAAATGCTGAATTAAAAACCGGTGGAAAAATGAAGACCAATATGTGGCAGCAAATCGACGACTATTTATTTAATAGTAAAAATTTTAATAAAAATATTTTACATGCAGATATATTGCTTTTTACAGATTTATTCAAGGGCGTCAGAATAATGTACTGATAACGCGTGTAAGGCGAAGAATAGGGGTTCGTTTTTGTTTTATACCGAAGGAAATGAAACAGTGATTTGGAACCGATTTCTTCAGCCGAGCTTCTCGCATATAAACGCCACTCCTCGAAGTTCCAGCGCGGGAATCGATTCAGTGAAATCCTATTTTGCGAGAAATACCTCGATTAAAGGAGAGGCAATCAAATAAATGGGATTTAAACGTCGTCGACGACGTTGTATTGAAACGTCGCAGCTTCTCGACAGTGAAAAAAGTTGTCCCGGATAGTCGCGAAGTTCCGAGGATTCGAGACGTACTCCTTTTAATTTCCGCCTCAGCGATTGAAAATTATTGTTATACGTCGTTGTGATGAAATGCATCGGGTTAGTGAATTTCATACATATAAATAATTTACCGGCAGCGAAGAATACAAAGAATTTTAGTTTTAGCTGCAGGAGTTTAAATTTGAAGTCTGTTCGACTTTTAATATCTCACATGATTTGAGTTCAGATCGGCGCGAGCCAGGTCTTTATTTATTTAATAAATTTTTGTACGATAGGACTTAAATTATGAATTTTTTTTACAATCTTAAGACTGTTAATAAATTACTTTCTTGGCCGAATGGTGCGTTAAATTTAGAATTTAAAATATGTATATTAATTATAGTTTTGCAGGAAGCGTGTTTATACTTCTAACATTCAAAACGCGTTAAATAGTTTCCCAAAAAAGAGTACAAGCATATTTAATAGAAGAATGTCGATACTTTAAATAATTTACTGAGTACAATTGTTTTGTGAATCCCTTGACAATGGATTACTTTTAAGATCATCCAAGGCCAGCACAGAGTTGACCCATTTATCTTCAACTTTGATGCTTCACCCTTATTTTGTAGCTTTTACTGTTTTTCGAATAAAATGCAAACAACGCCGCCAGATAATCACTTTGTAAAAAGCTAGTAGGGTAACTGTACTCGTAGTTGACAGTGTACCAATAGTTGACTATTAAAAAAATGTTTCTGACTAATACGCTGTTTGAAAAAGTATTATAAAAAGCTTATTAATCGTGACTGAAAATAAAAGTGTCAACTATTGGTACACTGTCAACTACGAGTACAGTTACTTTACAATACTTTTTCAAACAGCGTATTAGTCAAAAACATTTTTTTAATAGAAAGCTTATTAATCGTGACTGAAAATAAAAGTGTCAACTATTGGTACACTGTCAACTACGAGTACAGTTACTTTACAATACTTTTTCAAACAGCGTATTAGTCAAAAACATTTTTTTAATAGAAAGCTTATTCGTGACTAAAAATAAAAGTGTCAACTATTGGTACACTGTCAACTACGAGTACAGTTACTTTACAATACTTTTTCAAACAGCGTATTAGTCAAAAACATTTTTTTAATAGAAAGCTTATTAATCGTGACTGAAAATAAAAGTGTCAACTATTGGTACACTGTCAACTACGAGTACAATTACCCTGGTATGTAATATTTAAGAATATTGGGTTGACGACTTTTCCATTTAAACACGTAACTGTAATACATGTTGATATTTCCAGACAGAAGGATAATTAAGTGAAAGGTGCAAGATTATCTACGTGACTGTTCGGTTTGAGAAAAGAATCTTAGGACACCGATAGGGTAGGCAGTAAAAACTTTGTTCAGGCAAGTTCTATGACAGAATTTAATTTAAGTTCCATCTAATGAAAAGTTCTTCAGGGTCAGTTTTAGTATGAAGTTCCACTGAAGTGTAGAAGTAAAACTGTCATAAAAAATAATTCATGAAAGAAGCTTGGCGCTGCAGGGTACATTGCTCTTCGCGTATAATAAAAATTGACTATTCATTATTATTAACACTGTTCAAAGTCCGCTGCAGTTTATTAACATTCTAATCATTCGTGCGAAAACTTTAAATATTATAATGAATATATTTTTAAACAATAAGAAACTTTAGTAAATTGTTACAAACAATTGTCCAAGCAAATTTTCATTTCAAGACATGTATAAAAAATCAACACTTGACACTACCAATCAAAGGAATAAGGTAAAATTAATATCGAAAACGTACGCTGTCGCGAATTTAACAGCGGCCAATTTCATGCTCGGTTTCTGTCCGATTTATAACAAATGCAGGTTCGTTTCACGGAGATAAAATTTATTGATCAATTTTTATTTTATACGATTTTTTCCAGCGACGATGTTGCTGCCACCTAAAAATCGCGTGCATTCACAAAATAAACTATTTTTTGGAGATATAATTGAAGTGGTCAGTGTGCACTCAGTAAATCTTAATTAACAGTTTAAATTAATTACTAGAAATATATGAATTTTAAAGCTCCATTGAATAAAACAAATCTACGAACGCAGGAAAGTAGTTTGCACAACTTCAGACGGGC
This sequence comes from Andrena fulva, assembly GCA_946251845.1. Lineage (NCBI taxonomy): Eukaryota > Metazoa > Arthropoda > Insecta > Hymenoptera > Andrenidae > Andrena > Andrena fulva. The sequence continues at coordinate 27,045,240 of OX276331.1, read as the reverse complement.
AGGCAGAAGTTACTCGAAAAGTAATCCTTTCTAATCGACGGAAAACGAATTTCCCTGCACGATAATGTTCGACCACTTATAACGCAAACGGTATGAATTTTTAACTTAACTTTTTCCCTCTGATTTTCAATTATTTAAGTATCAGCTTTTACATATCAGAAGGTTTACTACGAAATTGCAGTGCCAATGCTGTTCTGGGATTAATAAATCCTAGATATCTAGAATTCTATAAAGAAAAGCATCGACAAAATATTTCTAGCTATAAAACAGATGTTGTTCATTTTTCCTGGTAGTCTTCTTTATTGTTTTAATAACACGAGCATTCAAACAAATAAAATGTTGTGTTTCACCTGTAAGCTGGTGGATTTCAATGAAAAAAAACCCTAAAAAAAATGATGGGAAAACTGGTTTACTGCAGAGACAACACATGAAAACATTTATCCAAAAATTTATTTTAAATAATTCTCTAATGGAAAGTTAGTTACCTATTTTGCCAGAACAATGTAGAAACCTCCCATTTGCAATATAATTTTTTCACTGACTGAATGCAATTCACAGAATTGTTATTGTTATGTTCAAAAGCTGCAACTTGTCACATTTAAAGTTTCTGAAACAACCGATCGCATTGAAGAACTACGGGGAACTAGGAAACTACGCGTCACGTCCCCGCATTTCGAGCATGCTCAGTGGTTTCAGTTTCAAAATTGCGCCGCGCAAGGGGAACGTGGGATTGGATATTAATTAATGGTTAACCGAATAACCAAGAGATTCGTCTTGCGGTACGAAATCCGAATAACATCGTAATTTGATTATTCACCCATCCAACAGAGAATTGGATAACTAAGGCGAGTTGTTATTGTTCCCGAGCACAAAGGGTCGGCTTGTAGAAGGCATGCACTTTCGGGATCCTCTTAGAAATGTGTAATTGGTCCAAGGCGACCAGCGAAGTCGGGGCAGAGTTTCCACTCGAACGCATTAATTTCTGTTTATTGCGAGTCACTGCTTTGATCTGTGCGCGCCGTACGCTCGGTCGAAAATTTCCCCACGAATTGCTGATTTAATAACAGCCATGAAATCTACTAATTCAACTCCTTAATGCAACCGGCAAACCTGTTTCTTCGTTGATCTGCTAGTCTGATCGTTACCACGATTCTTGTGGCAATTAATTATCACCACTCACGCGACAACCCTTCGAACGATTGTTTAATTTTAGGCGAAACTGTCCTAAGGGATTTAATTTATTTTTGTCTTCCTTCGAGTGTCTATTCGGAAAGTTATATATTTAAGAAGCCTGCGGTAGTAGCAGTTAGGGCTGGGAGTATTCGAATAATTTAATATTCGAATATTTTAAGTATTCGAATGCTACGAATAAACTTCGAATATTTGAGTATTCGAGTGATATTATTCGAATATTTCAGTATTGGAATATTTCAGTGTTCGAATATTTCAGTATTGGAATATTTCAGTGTTCGAATATTTCAGTGTTCGTCTTAAATATTCGAATAGTATTCGAATACTGAAATATTCGAATACTGAAATATTCGAAAACTGAAATATTCGAATACTGAAATATTCGAAAACTGAAATATTCGAATACTGAAATATTCGAATACTGAAATATTCGAATACTGAAATATTCGAATACTGAAATATTCGACTACTTAAATATTCGAATACTGAAATATTCGACTACTGGAATATTCGACTACTGAAATATTCAAATACTGATATATTCGAATACTGAAATAATCGAATACTGAAATATTCAAATACTGAAATATTCGCATACTGAAATATTCGAATACTGAAATATTCGAATACTGAAATATTCGAATACTGAAATATTCGACTACTGAAATATTCGAATACTGACATATTCGAATACTGAAATATTCGACTACTGGAATATTCGACTACTGAAATATTCAAATACTGATATATTCGAATACTGAAATATTCGACTACTTAAATATTCGAATACTGACATATTCGAATACTGAAATATTCGACTACTGGAATATTCGACTACTGAAATATTCAAATACTGATATATTCGAATACTGAAATAATCGAATACTGAAATATTCGAATACTGAAATATTCGAATACTGAAATATTCGCATACTGAAATATTCGAATACTGAAATATTCGAATACTGAAATATTCGAATACTGAAATATTCGAATACTGAAATATTCGACTACTTAAATATTCGAATAGTGAAATATTCGAATATGAAATATTCGAATACTAAAATATTCGACTACTGAAATATTCGAATACTGACATATTCGAATACTGAAATATTCGAATACTGAAATATTCGACTACTTAAATATTCGAATAGTGAAATATTCGAATATGAAATATTCAAATACTGATATATTCGAATACTGAAATATTCGACTACTGAAATATTCGAATACTGACATATTCGAATACTGAAATATTCGACTACTGGAATATTCGACTACTGAAATATTCAAATACTGATATATTCGAATACTGAAATAATCGAATACTGAAATATTCGAATACTGAAATATTCGAATACTGAAATATTCGCATACTGAAATATTCGAATACTGAAATATTCGAATACTGAAATATTCGAATACTGAAATATTCGACTACTGGAATATTCGACTACTGAAATATTCAAATACTGATATATTCGAATACTGAAATATTCGAATACTCATGTATTCGAATACTTAAATATTCGAATAGAATTCGAATACTTGGATATTCGAATTATATTCGCCAAATAATTGAGCAACTGAAGTATTCGAATATTCGAATACCGAAAAATTCGACAAATAGTCCCAGCCCTAGTAGCAGTGCTTTTGTAATTTATATGAGTTCGTCAATCTAATATACAATACAGTTGCATCGGAAAGTAAGTTGACGCTCTTTAAAATCGCATAACTTTTTTAAAATTGGTCCGAACGAGTTGAGTTTTTTTTTAGAAGCTAGCGGAATTAGTTTTCTAGGTGACATGTTTAGTCGTTTTGAAAAAAATGCACTTGGTCGGAATAGCAAAAAAAAACAAATAATGAAAGTCGTTATTTAAACTTCAAAAAACCCGTTTGTAGATTGATGTAAGTTGTATGCCTGCCTAAAATTTCATTCAAATTGGTTAACGTTGCTCTGAGCTACACACGTTTAAAGATCGCAGAATAAATTTGAAAATCGCTGATTTCGGGAATTTCACGTTTTTCGCGAAAAATGAAATGTTCCTCGGTGAGTGACACTTAAAGTCCCTCTTGCATCCATTTCCTGCAGCCCACTATCAAATTCCGAATTAGGGAAAATAAATCGCTCCGAAATCATGGAGCGTGAAAATTACTTGTATAACTTTGAGATTACGTCTCTCCTATTATATTATAGTTCTGTTACAGTTGGAAGAGGAGGTGCAATTGAAATTACCATTAAAGGAACAGTAATCGACATTTTAAGGGCGCTTAGAATCGCAAGAACTTTCCCAGTTATCTCGACGCGTTCTATGCAAACAATTCTCATAAACTTCGAGCAACTTCATAAACGCGGAAGGTATTTGCAGGCATCCCACGATACTGCAACGTCCTGTCATTGTCTGAAACTCAAACTTTTCCAAATATCTGTTGCTACGTTGCAGTGTAGGAAAGAACAGTTCTTGCAATTCTTATATCACAATAACTAAACAATTTCCTTGTAAAATGTACGTGTGCTTTAATAACAATTTTCAAAAAGGTGAATGAAAGACACACACTCCTTTATTTTTAATTGTAATTTTCCATGCTTTTAAAGTAGACGCTATTTTGTTATTTAAATCATGTCTGTAGTATTCATATTATTATCTACTAACAACATCGTTTTGCTTCGAAAACTATGCTGAATTGAAGGAAACTAAAATATGAATCTTGAAAAATTTGGGGGAAATACTTTGTGGACAGAAATCATTAAAGGAGAGCAATCCAGATATTTTAACAAAACAATTTTTTATAAATAAAAAAAGTCAAACACGAAAAGGAAAACTAAAAAACACAAAAAATCCACAGACACTAAAAACTAGAAAATAAAAATACATACAAATATAAAAATGTTATGTTAAACAATTTTACTAAAAATGCACTAAAAAAAATTATTTGTACTACAATTTCGATGGTAACATGTGACTTTAAATAAAATAAAATCATACAAACTGCGATTATCCTGTAGAATTATTCAAACCAATTGTAAAGAAAAAGGATAACCACAGAGTTTGCATGATTCTATTGAAACTCACAAATCACCATCGAAATTGTAAAACAAGAAAATAATTATTTCGTAGTTTTCAGTGCATTCTTAGTAAAATCGTTTTCCAAATGTGACTTTCTGACAATTCCTTCTGACTCTGTTCACCTAGGGAGCTACGCCAACCCTCCCAACGAGCTAAGAAAACCGTGCAGCAGCGGCTGGCTAAAAATTGTCACTTCACCCCTAACTCTGAACCCACCCCGAACAGCTCCCATCGTGCACCGTTGGCCAGACGATCCTCAATTGCACTAACAATACATTACCAACTGCATCCACCAATATACCGCCGACCAGAAGCGCCGGTAATACATTTTCCAACGTTCTCCGGGAATTGTGAAAAATAGACAGCGCGTTTCTCGGAGCGTGCGCGCAACCCTCTCTCCACCCTCCCGCCCCTTCCTTCGCCACTACGAATAACTGAATCCAATCGGATGAATTTGCTTCGCCGAGCGTAACGTATTCTGTGTACATGGATACCAGGCATGACCACGTGCGTGTGCATGTAAATGCGTAGAGAAACTGTGAGTCCACGTATTTCATGGTCCGCATACCGCATAACGAATGTTCGGCGCTTTGTGATTTATGCTTTGTTCGGGGTAACTTGGTGCGCGCCCCGGTTAGCGTGGGGGGGGGGGGGGATGCGTCGCGGGTTTCTTGATTATGTTCATGCAGATGACCCAGGGGCACGATCATCCACGCATCGAATAACACCCGTGCTGATCGTTCGATCGAGCATCGGTTTAATACTTTTAGTGCCGCACGGTTTGGAATTTGGAGAAATAATCTGTTTGAATTTTTGTGGTCGGTTAGGCCTGTTGCGGGGATGGTTTTTATTGGGGAAGCCTTGTGCAACTCGCCTCGGAGCACAGGCTGAGACCGGAGATGGGCGAAATTTTTATTTAAATAAAAATTTGGATATATGTAACTAATAAAAGTTATTAAGAATGCGATTTTTGGGATTTTTTTGTAAGATAAACCCTCAAATTGTATTGATTAAAAATTTTATGCCTGTATTTGTACATGTTTAGGCAGCATTTTAAACAAAATTTAATTTAAAAAAAACGGTGCTTGAAACTTTAAACGCGTTTTTCTCAAAATGATGGTTTTCGAATTGGTTAGCATGATATCTGAAGAACCAATCGACCGATTTACTTCAAACTTGGTATGTATCTTCAGTAGATGCCACATTCTCGTTGGCACTAAAACTAAGTCGGTTTTTGCAAAATTAGAGTTTTGGGATTTAAAAAAGTAGCGAATTTTTTGCGAAATTCGATTTCTGTTTTAGACGCTGCTATTTTTTTGTAATTTTTGGAGTATTTCTCATTTAATCTAGCTCAGACGGTAGTCACACTCAAATAGATTACGCAAATTTTGAAATTTTTTATTTCTGACAACTACAACGGCTGATTTTGTGCTAACCATTCGCATATGATTTTTGTAAGGCGGTCTATTTGAAGCACTATAACTCCGGATATAACTACTATTTTTGCATACAATTTTTTTTTCACATTCTCTGAAGATTGAAAAATAAGGCCACAAAGCTGAAAGTAAATATATTTAATGGTTTTGTTTTAAAAAAAATTCCCAAATTTCGCATCATTTTTCGTCCCTCAAGGTAGGGAGACCCCTTAAAGTTAAGGTAAAGTTGAAGTTACAGTTGAAAAATTTATTCGACGCCGACGTTGAAAAGCTCGACGAATAAAAAAAATTAACTTTATTCGTCGAATAACTTCTCGTGGAATAAAAAAATTAACTTTATTCGTCGAATAAAAAAATTAACATTATTCGTCGTATAAATTCTCGCCGAATAAAAAAAAATAGCTTTATTCGTCGAATAATCTAAAGTTAAAGTAACTTTTATTCTATCCGTTATTTAAATAATTTTTAATTTACTTAATGCCCAACTCTGGCCAACTGTAATAAAAAATTTAATTTCCTTATTAATTTATTTAATTTATTTACCATTTACTACAAACGGATGAGCGAGGTTCCTTCGTTGTAAATGAATCCACACATGACACCATTCTATAAATTAATTTTGAATTCTATAAATTAATTGTACATCATATAATTTAAAAGTAGTTCGAGTGAGGTCGAGCTTAGATTCATCTTCCTTTGGAGAATCTCGCTAATTTGTTCGAAACACATGTGTGTAGATTTAACAGAAAGTAGAGAAATTAAAAGTTTCATTATTAAGTGCAAGCTCGACTGCAGTGTGGGCGAATGGTCGCCGAGGCTTGTTTTCAAAGTAAACATTCAGAGGCTCTCGGGTAATGCTTCCGATGTTTTCCAGAAAATATCGACGTGGAGACGTACTAAAGTCGGGAACAGGGTGGAAATCCCTAGGCGTGAAAACACACCGATGCCACCCCAAGTGTTATAATTGTCTTGTGTTGTCATAATTTCGAAATAACATTTTGAAATAAGTATTACATATATGATTTTAAATGTATTATTTAATTGTGTGTATGACTATGACAGAGAGGGAACTTTCGAATATTTTCTGAAATAAATTACTAACTTTGGTTAATCTAGTTTGGTTTTATCTAATATTATCTGATAGAAAATTAATTCAACTATTTCTGCGGTGGATATTTTCATGACGAATATGCGGTTCCAGTGATTCATTGAAAATAAAAAGAGGAAGCGAATTTGTAAAGTAAAATGGTATCGTTGGTTAGCTACGCAGTTAAAAATGAAAATTCTTTATTGATGTTGAAATTGAAAATATCGGTTTTCGCGTATTTCTATTTAACGTTTCGATTAGGCAAACAGAATGAAACTTTTTATGGAAAAAATTCAGTCAGAGGTAACTGCAGGTAGTTTTGCAGAATAGTTTCTGAAAGCTTCAATTAAATTGGCCGAATATTTCCCCGGACAACGTGTCCATTTCGATGAAACTACAACTCTGACGCTATAAGTAGAAGAAACGTCTAAAGTCAGACACTTATATTTAACTTCACCATAATCACAAATTACGGGAGAAAAATTTTGAAAAAAGTATGCTATGTGCAATAACGAAAGAGCGCGAACTATCCAGGCAAAATAATGGGATTGGAAATCCTGTAAGGATTATTAACAAAAAATGCGAGCTGAAATTCAGCTGACGAGTCTTTTCTCGAACCGATCGATGATAGAATTAATAGCAAAATGCCACGATGATAGATGCATGAGATTGCAATAGAAGGAATTCAAATAGAATTTTTCGAGCAAAAGGATGCTCCCGCGTTGGTATGTAAAATATTTTATTAAATTTCTCTGCAGTTCCTGGAAAGTTGGAATTTCTGAGCTCGTGCGTTACAATTTATTTGCTCAGATATTAAGATTTTACTGCACACGTTCAATTTCATTTCCTTATAAATTTGAAGCCTCTAATTTAGCATGGTCTACCATTGATCGGTTCGCCCTCATTACCTTTATTAATAAGAAGTTTCTTTTTATTTAACTTGATTTCTCGTAAAAATGCATAAAAGGTGGATGTTAATAAAGTGATAAATTATTTAGCACAAGTGAAACGTCTGAAGAACTAAAGTGTGCTAAAGATTTCATATTTCTGTGAAAGGTGCAGAAACGAGGAATCTCCGATATCCAAAAAAATGTAAATACAATACAAAAAAATGCATAAAAAAATTAGTTTCACTATTTATAATGCTTGCGTTTACTGTGACAATGTAAGCTTTAAGGGGTTACACCACCTTGGCGCTCGGAACAATAGGTATGAAAATAAACTTTTTTTTTGACGCTGCCATTAAGTATATAAAATGATCTTTATTTTACACATATATATAGTAGTTTTATGAACAATTTACAATATTAACGATTAAAAGAAAATAAAAAATGGCGGAGATATAAGCCGATAAGTAGGACCCTCTTTTGAAAAGCCTTGCTGATGGTGTACTTGATTTCTCTGTTAGGCATCGTCTCAAACATAAAAAATAATTTTTTTCTCATTTAAAAGGGTAATAGCTAAAATGTGACGTAGGGAAAATTTTTTAAAAAAAGTTTTGTAAAAATGACAACTGTTTGAAAAAAAAACTCGAATTTGCATCGAAATTTTGAGTTTAAAAAATTTATAACTTTCAAACATGGCACCCAATCACAAAAATCCTACGTCACATTTTAGCTATTACCCTTTTAAATAAGAAAAAAATTATTTTTTATGTTTTAGACGATGCCTAACAGAGAAAGCAAGTACACCATCAGCAAGGTACTTATCCCACTTATCGGCTTATATCTCCGCCATTTTTTATCATTTTTTTAATCGTTAATATTGTAAATTGTTCATAAAACTACTATATATATGTGTAAAATAAAGATCATTTTATATACTTAATAGCAGCATAAAAAAAAAAGTTTATTTTCATACCTATTTTTCCGAGCGCCAAGGTGGTGTAACCCCTTAAAATAAATAAACGTTGCAACAAAACTATCAGTAATCATAATTTTGTGTGAGCACTAGATAAGTTCCAAAATCCCCAGCGATAAGAATTACTAAAATGAGTGATACAGAAAATCGAGATGCAAAACCTAAATCGAGAAGATTTATATTCCTATAACTATTTCTGCTATTTCATATTTCCCAGCATTCCCAGACATTTACCAAAATTCTCAATGACATTTTACGCACCCCACAGAATTCTATAGGTAATAAAAAAAGCTCGCGCGATTTCCAATTTCGTCCGTGTCCGCTAAAAAAAAAAAGCTACCATCGCCGTTCCGAAAACCACCCCATGTTACCAATATCCCAATTACCGAACGACACGGACAAAACTTCTCCCCTCGCCTTTCTGTTTATTTGTTTAGCTCTAACACGTTAGGATTTATACACGCGGATTGGAAAGCTTCTGCAAACAGTAACGGGCGCTGTAACTGTAACGCTCTATATAAATTGTTATCAATTAACGGAAATTTCTTTCCACTTTTAACGACGAGCGGAACGCCCGAAACAATTCGTCGTTACACGTTCCTGGAGCGGTTCCGAAAAGCGTCACCGTCCCGCAAACCCGCCAAACAGACGTTTAATTATTAGAACCCGAGGCTCCGCCTGCTAAGAACTTCGTTAAGCCGCGCTGAGTGTTATCGTACTTCTTCGTGTCTCGATGAAACGATAAATTAATCCTGGACCTGATGACGTCCTGGAAGTTGGAGATTAGCAAGTTCCTCGCGAGTACACGGAAAGCACCTTAAAGTCCCCTAGCTGGCAACCCATAAGAGACGGGCAATTCCACGGGAATTTTGACGGAGTGACCTATCCACGCCCTCCCTTCGTCTCCGCCCCTGTTCTCGTTCGCGAAGGGGGCCCAGCTAGTTCTTTTCCACTTCTATGGAAAAGTTCGTATGCCGAGGTTTCGCCCGCGCCAAGGGTTCGGCTATAATGAGATTTCAGCCGAACAATAGTGTCGCCATTTCCCTAATGCGATTCGCTACTTAAATATTTTAATAAAATTCCTTCTTCTTTCAGCAAGCTCCTTACTTAACTTTACCCTCTGCTCTCCGCTGTCACCCACTTTGCATTCTCATACCTTTAATCTTTTTTCCACCTTCGGCGACGGTTTTTTGTCCCCGCTCGGCTAGGCGAAGGCGCGTTATCGAAACGGCGCTGATCTCTGTATCCGCCTCGTTCCGTTCGTTTTTGCGGACCGAGTAATTGACTTGGAGGAACTTGCTGGGCTTCTGGTAGTGGTGGTTGCCAAGGTCAATGTGGATTAGGGGTGGCCCTTATTTATACGCGTCGAAATTTGGTTTTGGGTTCCTTTGCTGTCACCCCCTAGAACGGTGCTATTTGATAAAAAAATAGTCCCTGGAAAAAGATTATTGCAATCGGACAAGGGTGCCGACCAGGCCTTAATGTATAGAATTCAGGAATTGCTTTGATTTCAAGAATATCTCAGAAATGGTAAGCCCTATCGAAATTTTGTTCAAATAATATTGAAAGAGCATTCAATTTTCTACAATTATTGTGTATATAATTTTTTCGAGCTTCCAACCATTTTTGAGATAATAGCGTTTGAATATAGAGAAGTCAGCACTGCGCGCGTATAGACAATGCGCTTTTTCTAAACGCTTCAGACGGTTTTATCTAAAAAATGGTTGGGAGCATGAAGAAATTATGTATACAGTAATTGTAGAAAATTGGATGCTCTTTTAATGTTATTTGAACGAAATTTCGATAGGGCTTACCATTTTTGAGAGATTTTTCAAATACCAACCGTTGATGAATTCTAAACTTTAAGGGCGGGGCAGCCACTCTTTCCTGTTGTCCAATTGCAATAATCATTTTCAGGGACTATTTTTTTATGAAATGGAACCATGTTAGGGGGTGAGCGCAAAATAAATCGCAGGTTGAAAATAAGGGCCACCCTAATGTGGATGTACTTACGTGATTTTTATTTGAAAATTGAGTGTCCTAGTGACATCGATTTAGGAATTTGTTTTAATGAACTATGTCTTGTATTTAATTAGTTTTGATCAAGTACAGTTCTGATTTAATAATACCTGAGCTCTGATGAATATAAACGAGAATGCCCTATATAAATTGATTTCAATTAACAAAAAACTATTTCATTTAATGCTTGAATAAAACACTATTTGAAAATACTATTCCATTTATTGGTAAATAAAATACTATTTGAAAATACTATTTCATTAAATGCATAAATCCTGAACAAATACTATTTACTGCTTACTAAAAATAGGAGATACAAATTTAAAAAAAAAAACAGATCTCCCAAATATCGCCATTTGCCTTTTTAAGATTACAAATATGAGGGTAAATATTTCTTGCTAGTATTTCTGAACGCACGTATGTATTTTTACCCTCATTTTTTGTGTTGTCAGTCAGTCAGTCATTATATAAATTATGAAATACCAGGTATTGTTTAAACTATTATTATTTGAAATACTATTTTCTTATAGTATTTCAATGAAACACTCATTTCACAATAGTATTTGTATGAATTAGTATTAAAATATATATTTGAAAGTCTATTTCTTTACATACCTAACTACAATTCCAAAGAAAATTTTATTTCTCAAATTCTGTATCACTGGAAGAAATAAAAATATTTATTTATTTATATCTATTTATCAATATCAGCCCTGCCAGCGAATAATACGTAAAAATGAAAATACTTCAACCATTCCTCAACATCCAAAAACTCGTTACGACCAACCTGTGTTTATATAATTCTTCTTAAATAACGTTTTCCAATCGCTTGCATACAAAAACGAAGAGCAACCTGTCCCACCCGGCGAAGACCTCTCCGAATCCCAACCCCAATCGCCAAGTTAATTTCAATCCTCGTGTTGATCCGTCTCCCTTTCGTAATCGTGTCTCCGACTTTACTTCACTTCCCTCCACAATCAGGCACCTCATTGGTTATGCAACCCCGTCCGATATACCCCCGTGTCGAATCTCGAGAATCCTTTATTATTGGTCCAGAATGAACTTTCCGCGATTCGGTGCGGCAAGACCGACCTCCCTTCCGCATTTTCTGCTTACGTTTGCCCCGCTTGTGGATACCAACCCCCGGCGGTCTCGTCTTCCGGGGAAAGTTTCAAGTAAGCCGGAAGGGTGGTTGTGGGGGGGAAGGTGGAAAAGTTTCGCGAAAAATAGAAACCGTGGAAAGTTCGCCGGTGGTCGAGTGGACACCAGACATCTCAGATTCTTCGGCTGGATAGGTTCCCCGCGTTTGTATAGAGGGGATTCCATGACGGTTTAGCTTGGCGAAGTTTTATTATTTCCCAGGTTGCCCGCGTGTGAATAATTCTGACGTTACCGAGTTGATTTGTTTTGCCAGTGAATAGTGTCGAAATAGTGAGAGTACTTGAATTCAACTTTTGCATTCAAAAGTTATTGGAAATTTTTATTTAAAAAGGATTTATTAAATAATACTTAACGATGTTTGTATAAAAATAAATTTAGGGGTGGTTTAATTAGATCGTTGAAAATTGATGGACTAGCACTGTGGGCAGTTGAAAATCATATTTTGTATTTATACTGCATCTGGGGTGAAAGTAAGTTTCACAATTTTTGGTACTTATTGGTGCACATGGGGAAGTTATTAGTATTTATAATCTAATTTGTTTGCATTAGTAGTACAAAAAATAAGCAATTAGTTTGATAAAAGAATTTAAATCATTACTGGTTTTGTCTATGTGGTGGTACTTGTCCTTTAGAAACCAGTTACTAAAACTTAAACAACGTGATTTTGTAAAGTATTCAATGATATTTTTGCAGGGTATGTCGAACATGTTGCGATTAACCTAGTTTAAAATAAAATAAGCCTTGTTTTCCACAAATTTCGAATATAATATTTGTGACTCAGTGGAGTGTGCTTTATTATTTTTATAGAAGTCTGGCCGAGTTGTCAGAAACATAAACAAACGTGCATTCAAAATGCTTGAACTCTTACCGATTGAAATAAACTGTCAAATATAAAAATTATTTCGTAGTATTTGAATAGGGTAATAGGGAATAAACATAATTAGGTATCGCATAAGAATAAGAATTACAGTTTATTTGAGCTTTCATTATTCAAAGTATGTAATAGGGAGACGTGACTGTTGGGATAAGGGAATTTTCAGATAATAGAAGGATAATAGAAGGATAATAGAAGGATAATGGACGGATAACTGGATTTTCCTGACGTTGAGATCCTGACATACTATCTTCTACCTAAGACAGCAGAAAACTTTTTACAAAGTAACGATTTTCTTAAGAATTTACGTGTCCTGTATTGTCTTGGTTCTTAAATTGCACAAGTATTATGTTTCTTGTGATTTAAATCATCTAACATGAACCCTATTTTTAATACCAAAATACTTTAATCATGAAGGAAGTATTTCTGAAGGAAGGCAATAATAACACTGCCCGTCATCATAATTTTTCTGCTATCACACACTCTCGTTAATTCTTGTTAAATACATATGACAGATTCAACATTTTCCAATCCTGAATTGCCTCGTGTTCTATAGTTATTACAAACTTTGATGCCACCATTATATTTAGATGCCTACTACTACATTGCTGCATTGCCAATTTTATAGTGATCTGTTACAGCTGAAATTGTCTAAGTGTATTTATAATAAGTTAGCGGGGTTAAAAGTAGTTCGATTTAATAAAGAGAATGTGATAATAAAAAAGAAACAATTTTCTTCAAGACCAGAATTTCTGAATTTCCAATTATTAGTGTCCCTTTAAGGGGACTAAGCAGTCGAAAAATCGATTTTTTAATACATTTTCCGAAAGTACTATTATTTATGAATAAAATGCCGTTTGGTTTATATTAAAATTCGCAAAATTGTTGATTTGGCAGCTAAAAAGGTCAAGCGGCAACCTACAGCGTCGCCTTTGCCCAGAAACTTTAAACGCGTTTTTCTCGAAACGGTGTCCTCCAAATCGGTGGTACCTGTGTCTCCAAAAGTTATTATCCGATTCGACTGAAACTTTTTTATGTTGAAGAATATACTTCTGGCTCGTGGATAGACCAGTAAAATTTAAAAAAAATTGAAAATTTATAATTTTTAAAGGCGTTGAGAGGACGAAAAATATAGGGGAAAAGTGATTTCAAATTTCAAGTGTTATTATTTTCTAAAAAAAATGTCATTTTTGTAATTTCGTCTGGTTTCTCCCCAAGCCAGAAGTATATTCTTCAATATAAAAAAAGTTTCAGTCGAATCGGATCATTAATTACGATGCACTGGTTAATGGGTTATACCTAGTCAGGAGGCCGAAAAGAGGCGAATGTTTGTGAATTTTTTTTGGAAAAACAGAAGCATGTATTTTTACAGAACCTTTTGCGCTTAAAAGAGCAACATTTAAAGAAGATTTGGTAATTTTTTCGTAAAAAAATATTTACGTTTACAATAAAATTACAACCGATATCCAAGAGCCTTTTTAAAAAGTTGTTTTGCGGTGAGCACTGCCATTCGGAACCAGATTATCCAAAATCAAAAAACAAAAGAGATTTCGTTAGTATATTAATGCATCTTCCGATTGACGGGGGGAATTTCCGAAATATTAATTCAAAATAAAATGGCGGCTATTTAAAGTTTGAAGCCCTAATTTTCGCGGGAAAACCGCCATTTTTCCTCGATAAAATCGAAAACATACATTGAAAAAAAAATGCGAACGACATTCTGCAGATTTTTATATAAAAAATAAGCCCACAAAATTTCAGAAGGATTGGCGCAGTGGTCGTTGAGATATCTTCCTCACCGTTTTTAAAAAAGGCTTCTTGGATGTCGCTGTAGTTTTATTATAAACGTAAATATTTTTCAACAAAAAAAATTACCAAATGCTCCTTAAATGTTGCTCTTTTAAGTGCAAAAAGTTCCATAAAAATATATCCTTCCGCTTGTTCAAAAAAAATTCACAAACATTCGCCTATTTTCGGCCGCCTGACAACCTCTTAAGTCGCAGCAAAGATTTTAAGAACATTCCGAGTAGTACAAAATGAATATTACCTGCGATAACATTCATTTCTACGCTGTACGCATTCCTCTAAGAACTATTCGACGTCCACTCTATATAAGTCGTAGCGAGGGGATGAAATTGTGTTTCTTTATTTTCGAGAGAACTTCTCCGGAAAGCAGTAGAGCTCAACCACAGCGACAGATAAATCAAAACTGGCCGCTAAAGTTTTCAAGTACTTCGAATCCCTCACCAGAGAAATGTTCCTTAGTAACTGGATCGGGCGAGAATCCTAGAAACTGCTGTAAAACCTTACGCAACCGAAATTGCTGGATAAAAAGCGAGAAGAATGTTACAAAAAAAATTGCTCCATCGGAGGATGAATTAACAATTGGGTCCGAATTATTTCTCCCTTTAATGGCAACGAGAAATAAAAAGCGCCGCGGCATTTCTTTGCCCCGCGTCATCTTCGAACGGCACTTTGCAAGTAAACGAGAAACGGTATCGCTTTTCGATGGAAATTCCGGGGATTGGAATACCATCAAACGGCGAAGTCAATGTAATCTCATGTTTGAGGAAACACGCTAACTTTCGCCACTTCGCGGGAAGCTGAAATTATTGTTGCGCGAGCTTTCGCGGACTATCGAAAGTCATGATCACTTTACCCAACTTTCACCCCTAAACCTTTCACCGCCATCTTTACGTTTAAGGACACTAGGAATTTTACATATTTATTTATTTATTTATTTATTTATTTATAAACGGACCGAAGCCCTCTTTACATAAATATTTAGACGAAAAGAAAAAGAACTTAACCTAATATTACAAAAGATAGACATGCCCAAAAAAGAATAAAACTCATGGTACATAAGATATGACATTATCCGATAATGATACGTAACTGTCTTTTAAAAGTGTGCACAGACCCATTGAAGAAATCAATACTGTTATACAGAGTACTAGAGTCAGCAATAATTCGATTTATTGGATTAATTAATCCATATGTAGATCTGGATTTAAGTGGTTGAAATCCTGCTCTAGATCTCAATACGCGTTCAGGTCAATATAATTGTAGGATGCTTAGGTTAGGAGACGGATGGGCGGCCTGTGGTGTAAGTGAGGCCCAGGTCCATAGGTGGCGCGCGCCCGTTAAGAGGAGCTCATTAAGCAGAGTCGTCGGGGAAGCCGCAGTGGGGGAATCGGTTAGGCGGCTGGCCAGCACGCGGAAGGCTCGGGTTCGAGTCCCGGTGAGCGGCTTTCCTTTTTTCCGTCTCCTACATAATGTTAAACATTCCTCGCTTTCGTTCCGAATAAAAAAAAAATTAACTTTCATATTGATTTTAAAAATTCTTAGAATATAATTGAAAATAATTTTAATAATCTCCTGCATAACTAAAGAAGATACAGAAATTTATTTCGTTGCATCACGATTTATTACACGACAGCTCAAATAAACACATAAAAAATATAAAATTTTAAAAAATTCTAAAATCAGAGCGCGCAACAAATCCATTTTCAACCATAATTTAATTCACTGCAAAGCAGCGTAACTCGTTAAATTACGGGAATGCGTAGAGCTGCTTTATTTCCGAATAAATAATACCTGCGTAGCAAGTGAGAACTCGTTTTAGCGCCGCGCTAAACTTTCCGCCGGCGCTTTTATTTATGCCCCAATAAATTATCATGATCGTTGAACGTCGCCCGAACCGCATGCATCGCAGAAACGCACTTGCCCCCCCCCCCCCCCCGAATAACGCCCGCCCACACTTATTTACTTTCCGCGCTTTGTAATAAAAGTTTCGAGAGCCCCGGGGAGGTTAAATGCCAGGGCTGCGCGCGTATCTGCGGATCTGTTGTCAGAGTTAACCGCGAAATTATTTCACGCTAGGGCTGCCTTTCCGCGGTTTTAAACGCCGCGTTTTATCTCCGTCGCAGACGGAACAAAAGGCTTGGGGATCTTACGGGCGCTTCTGTATTTCCTTTTTTTTTTTTTTTTTCACGCGAAGATGGCGAAGCGCCTCTGGAAACGGGGAAAGTTTTACTGTATCAACGAGGGGCAGAGAATCCCTCTACACTGATACCGGGAGAATGGATTTACAATTGTAAGGAACAGTGTGCATTGTTTTGCGGGTGCACGCGAGTTTACTGTGTAAAGGGACAGTGTAGTTTGAGAATGAAAATGAAATTTAGATTGGGAGGCAGGGTGAGGACTGAGGAGATTGTCAACACCCTCCCTTGTGAGTTATAGTTAATTTTTAGATAAAGTCTAATTTGATCGTGTTTCATTTTATCTATAATAATTATTGGTTTCGTATGAAATTGTAGATGACACTTAAATGTTTTAAATTTTGGTAATTGATCTGAATAATGTTAATTTAATCATGGCAGCATAGTGGTGTAGATATTTAAGTAAAAATTAATCCATTTTTAACGTTGAGTATTTTAATATACGTAAGGAAAGGGTTTTATTCTACAGTCTTGATTTTATTTTTGGAAAAAGTTACCTACCTCGGGTTCTAAAACATATTTGGGAATATTCTGTGCAGTTTCATATGTAAAGTGATATAAACATTAACGAAAAAAAGGATTTAATTTCTTAATAGAAGTTTTAAAAATTTTAAAAACTGGAATTCTATATATATAAGTTTTTTCCTATACATATATATCTATTTTCTATATATTTTTTTCTATATATACCTATATAGAAAAAAACTTATATATATAGAATTCCAGCTTTTAAATTTCTATTAAGAAATTAATAGAAGTTTTGATATTTATTTGTATTAGAAATATATATATATATATATATTGAATTATTCCAATTTTTCGTTCGTACTAAAGTCAGTTACGTCAAATTCGTTCGTACTACAGTCAGTTACGTGATTCTCAGTACAAATGTTTACCATCTATTTATACTATATAACACAAACGAACATTTAGAAGAGAATGCTTTTTCTAATAAAACTGTGAAAGTATCACCTAATTACAAAAAAAAAATACTCAAACACCGAAAGTTGTTAATAACCCAAATTACGTTAACAAATGTTCCCAAGTCCTCGATTCACCAGTACCATAAAAAACTGACGAATTAAACAAAGTAAAAATATGAAATATCGAGGTGCACTTTGTTGAACAATAATAACCTGCTCGTGCGTTTACCTTCAAAGTCAATTGTTCCGACAACGATGGCTCGTACAAACAAAGTTCCACATTTTCTTTATTTTTCTCATAGCCGTGATCAGCTGTTTTCTGCGCCACATATTTTGCAATAGCCTCTGTAAGAACATATTACATGTATCGAAATATATTTGTAATTGCTACAGGCTGCTTTACTTCGACGAGAATTAATTAATAATTAAGCTCTACTGTTTCAATTAAATTTCGCGAAATATATAGAAAAAGGGTATTGTGTTTATTTTCCAACATTTTAAATAAACCAGCTACTACACTGTGCACGTTTTCAAGAATTTCACCAATTTGCAAAATTTTTATTCCAAATTACATATTTTTATGGCCAGCCACTGACGACAAGTTACGGAGTATACTACTTACTGGTCGGAACATGCGGCTGACCATATACGCTCCGTTTCCCTTGCGTAAGCAGGGAATAGCTACGCAGGGCGAATCGCGTCACGTGACCACCTCTATTATTTTCGTTGTTAGTGGACCGATCAATATATTTCTTGTGTTAGATGACACGATTTTGAAGGACTTTAAAGGTGATGACTTTAGATTTTGTATATGTCTTGTTTTATGGAGGGATTCTCGTGTAACAGCCCCTGAAATTTATGAATTTTTTTTTAAAAAACTATTGTTAATATTGCATTAAACTATTTTGGGATAATTATAAGGAGGCATCTTTAAACTTGTAGAATTTTTTTTGTCGATTCTTCTTATTATTTATTAATTATTGTGCAATCGTGTTAACTTCTTCGATGATGTCAGCTGTAGCACGTGTCAGTCATCTGATTGCAAAAAGAAGAAAATTTTCTTAAAGTTAAATAATTTACGCTAGGACTGGTCCTAAAATTTCAATTTTAGTTTGTACTTATAATACTATTTTCGTCGATATAATAAATAATATGAAAAATTTGTCCAAAGAAAAAACTTACTTTTTCTTTCAAACGCTATAACTCTTTCATTATTTAATTTTTCTTCATTAAAGTGGACCAATCCCAGCGTAAACTATCCAACTTTAAGAAACTTCTATCTTTTTTGCAATCAGATGACTGTGATAACTACTACACACCCCGCCAACAGGAGTTAGATCGTCGAAGAGGTGGACTTGATTCCACAATAATTAATAAACAATAAGAAGGATCGATATAAAAAAAATATTTTCTGCAAGTTTAAAGATCCCTCCTTATATCCCAGAAGAGTTTAATCCAATACGACCACCAGTTTTTAAAAAAAAAAATCTTAAACATCAGTTACTTTAAATCTATTAGACGAGAATTCCCCTTTAATATATTTTCAAATTCACCTCCAACTTTTCTACGTATAAATCTATTCTTCTTTGCCTATCAGCCAGCTAAGCCAGCTAGCTAAAAATATTTTCCTTCACCGAACGTAGATAATTTGTAAAGCGATTTTGTACGAGCCGAATAATGCATAATAAGCAATACTAAAATAAAATTACATATCTTCTGTTTTCCTAATAAACTTCATATTGAGAGTCAGAGTGGCAGTAATGTTCTGGCCTCCAAAATTGACACGCAAAGCAAACATTATACCGTCGAAAATTAAAGCAACGACGGGAACAGAAATAGGATAGTGTGCAAGTAAACCGCGAGGAGAAAACGCAAGCATCAACAGTTAATATAAAACGAGATATTCAGATAATTTCCATAACCTCCACTAAGGGCACAATGCAAGTAGTTCTCGCTGAGACATAGAAATATAAAGAAATCAAGAATGCTAATTCGCAACCCCTTCGAAACTGGCTGCTGACAAAAAGGGGGGACAAAAATATTTTATTGCACTCTCATAAATAACAGCGTTTGTCTTCCAACACAAAAAAGCAGGTCACTGATGGCTTCGCAGACTAATTATTGAAAAATAATTCAAAATCTGAAGCTCGCAAAACCAATATTAATCTTTCTGCCAAAAGCAGGCATCGTTACAGTCAGCTGAAGAAAATGAATAATTTCGCCGAGTCGCAGATATTTGGAGTGCATTCTCTTTGAAAATTTAAGGATTAGAAATGGAAGTACTGCGGAGAGACTTACGTTAATGGTTATTGGACGGCGGAGGGAAGAAATTTTATGAAAGTCGCGAAGGCGAGTCAGAAACGGGCACGCTGGGACGCGCAGACACACGGGCTGCTCCGCGTATGGGAAGAACTGAAGCGGATGTTAGGTAAATTGATTCAAAGCAGCGAAACGGAATCTTGGAGGGGAGTGGAATTTAAAATTTAAATTCAGTTAAAATGTGAACGACGCCTGGCTCGTTATCGTTTGAATTTTTCAAAGAGAATCGACTGGGCCACGAAATTTCATTCAGCCGCGGCCAACGATGTTCTGGTTAAGCTCGATTCAAGATTTTGCATACTGAAGGAACTTCGCGCCGCTCGAAATTACAGCGGAACTTCTCGGTGTCCGGGAACTTTCATCAGCTATTTTGCAAATACGATTCGTTGGCAGCTGATACTTGAAAAGAAGGGTATTTATTCAGTGATCGCTCGCGGGGCTAATATTGAAATGTTTGGAAAGTACGATTTTTTATCTTACTATCTTACTATCTTACTATCTTACTATCTTACTATCTTACTATCTTACTATCTTACTATCTTACTATCTTATCTTACTATCTTACTATCTTACTATCTTACTATCTTACTATCTTACTATCTTACTATCTTACTATCTTACTATCTTACTATCTTACTATCTTACTATTATCAAGAGACACGGTAGTGTCTCGCGCCAAGTATATATAGGTATATGCGCAGCGCGAGACACTCCCGTGGCTATATAACGCCGAGCGGTTTTTGGAAGAACCCTGAGATTATCGAATCTCAATAACGGCTGATCCGATTAAGTTTTGAATGGTCTTAATGGATAGCTTGGGTTTGATTTACATAAGAAAAGTGTCTTCGTTTTGTTCCTACGTGCCTTATGAGCTGAGATATTTCGATGTAAAGTTGCAATTTGCCGAATTTTATGTTAAGAGATTTTTCTCCATCGTCAAGTGTGGGCCAGAGGGGAACATGAAAGGGAGAGGAAATGTCTCTGGCACGTCGTTCATTGGATGAAGGTTCCGGCCTATCGCGTAACAAATTGCTGTCACGTGACAGCCAGACAGCACATCTGTCAAGGAAAACGTAACCTAGGTAGTGTCAAACCATGATAACCTGCCAAATGTCAAATGAGGTAAGTAGTCAACATTTTTCCAATGTCACGAGTTTTTACTCCATATAGGACATTGAATTATTGTCTCAATTAACAAGGTAAGTCGCTAAAATTTTTTAATACATTTTTTTGTTGAGCTTCTAGAAACGAAGGGGGCACACAGCTTGGACATTGCCCGGATAAGGTTCGATAGAGAAATATCTTCTTACGCGCAAGTTTCTATTATACCAGGCATGTACAAAATAATAATAATGCATTTAAATTGCCAGACATTTTTATACCAGTAAGCCATTTTTAATTTAGAGTTTCTACAGGATGATTCTGGAGCTCCGCCCGACAATGGATGCGTCCTGGTACCCCGTGGCGAGGTCAAGCCCCCGCAGTGCCCCACCGAATTTTAGGGCTTTCGACCCTCGAAGGGGTTGGAGTGCCTATTAAGAAGTGAGAAATCTTCAACGTCCGCATTTCTCATCAGATCTTTGCGAAAACGACGCCAATTGATTCCTTAAGTTTCGCCGATAAAACTGACACCAAGAACGACGTAATTCGGAAAATAATGAAGGAAATTCCATGAAAAATTAATTTCCATAACCTCAAGGTAACTTCGTTAATAATAGTCCGATTTACAAGAAATTTGGTATGATTTTCATCGGAAAAACATATGGAGTCCATCGGCATCACTTCCATATCGATACGAGAAAGAATAAGGAATTATTTTTTTCTGAAACAGGTATGAAATCCTCGGTCGACCCCCCGCAGTTGAAGGTGAAAACGTGAAATATTCATTTCAGCGTATTAAAAAATTATTTATTCTTTATCGTATTGAAATGGAAGTTACACCAATAGATTCCTTATGTTTTTGTGATGAAAATCATACCAAATGTCATGTAAATCGGACTACTTTTACATTAGGAATACAAATTGCTTGTGTAAAAGTAGTCCGATTTACATGATATTTGGTATGATTTTCATCACATTGGCATGAATCAGATAACGGATCATGTGAACAGTATTCAGGAACTTATATTATGTTTAAGAATTAATTAATATTGACGAAAGATATAGTTATTAATTGTTTACTATTATTTTCATTGCAAGGTGATAAAATAGTCAAAGCAATACGTAAATTTAATATATCGACGTGCGTTACGAAAAGTAGCACGTTTCAATTTTCTTACGAAAAGTAGCACGTTTTGGTTTGCCACGAAAAGAAGCACGTTCCATCGTTTCTGACGATTATATTTCGGGCCTCGTTCTTCGAGATTACATGTAGTAGTCTACTTTGTCTTGACAATTCACAACGTTTTAGAGATTTTTTTTTTTTTTTTTTATATTTTCGCGCGCTGAGTCCGACCTCCCTGAACTTACGCGCTCTCCTTTCATTGTTTCTTCGTTGTGCTCAGACACTTCGCACGTTGATTTTTACACCTTCGGAAAAATTACATTAATCTGGTCTATTCCAACTTATAACTATGGGAAAGCATAAGAAGGGGAAACGCTCATCACGGAGCAGAGATAGAAGCAGAGATAGAAGTAGGACAAAGAGTCCTGAGGAGGTTAAAAAGAGGTTAAAATTCATCGAGGAAACCTTGCGTTGCCTCGTAAAGGACGCCGAAAAGGAAAAGTCTAGGGTAGAAACAACAGTTTCTACACCAAGAATAGACAATAGTTCTTTGCCTGAGAATTCGGAGAACCTGAATGAAGGATTCAGGACCTCGACAGGTAGGTGGAATATTGAACTTGCATAGTTCACAGTCGGGGTTAGAATTTGACGGCGGAGCCTCTCCAGAAGGAAGGCCACAAGCCGATCGTGGTTTTTATGACTGAGAGATCTTACTCACAAGAGCAGACAAAATCAGTACATGTAATCCCCACTTCGTTTCGTCGTTCTTTAGAATTTGGAGTTAGGTTTTTTGACGGCAGAATCTCTCCAGAAGGAAGGCCACTGACCGATCGTTTTTTTTTTGTGTTATGACTGAGAGATCTCACTCACAAGAGCAGACAAATCAGTACACTTATTTTTCCATTTCGTTATTTTCTTTTTGCCCTTAGAAAATGAGTCGACAAATAAAGACGAGGCGCCGAAAAACA
This sequence comes from Andrena fulva, assembly GCA_946251845.1. Taxonomy (NCBI): domain Eukaryota; kingdom Metazoa; phylum Arthropoda; class Insecta; order Hymenoptera; family Andrenidae; genus Andrena; species Andrena fulva. The sequence goes on along the minus strand of OX276331.1, from coordinate 27,022,106 downwards.
ATATGGCGGACGGGAAAACGGACGAAGTTATTACACTAGACGAGTATGTTCTCGAAAAAATGGGGGAGGACCCAACAGTCGAATCTAAAAAAGATCATGATTTTCATCCTGAATTGTCACGGAGATGGAACAGCTGGCTAACTAATGGCCTAAAAGCAGAGGACAAAGAAAAGATACTAAATAAGTATTCCAAGAAGGGTTCATGCGCACTAGAAGCACCAATAGTAAATAAGGAGCTTATAAAAGCTATTCCTGAAACCACCTTGAAAAGGGATGAGCATTTTATGCATACGCAAAACTCAGTTGGTTCAGCTTTATCAGCGTTAGGTTCGGCTATATCTATGTTACTCTCTGAAAATGATGAAGAGGTAGATAGACTAGAATTGTTGGAAAGATTACTTGATACAGGAAAAATACTCACAGACATTTTTCATACTCAATCGAAAGCTAGAAAGGCATTTATTTCTCCAACCTTGAATTCAATAAAACCGCTACTTGATAAAGCTACAACCGACCAATTTCTATATGGCGAAAAAATGGGCGAAAATATCAAGGATGATACAGCTTTAGAAAAACTGAGTAAAATGATTAAACCCTCAAAATTTCAACAGAAAAATGGTTCGGAAAACAGGGAAGGCCCACTTGCCGCACAGAGGCAAGTGGGCCAGACACAGAAATTCAGACCCAACAGGGTCATGAAATTCAAATACAGGGCCAAAGAAACATGGAAATCGAATCAGAATCGACGTCCATACCAGAGCACACCGTATCGGAGTGCCTCACACCAGAGTGTGTCGAACAACCGACGTTACAATGCGAGAAAGTAAAGGTGAGTAAAACGTCGGGAAGGTTAAAATTTTTTTTCAAGGAATGGCTTAAGATAACGAAAGATACAACCATATTAACTTGCATCAGTGGATACAAGATACCTTTTATGAATGTACCTAGTCAACAAAACATCAATTTCAAACCAAAGATGTCTAGTGATGAAAAAATTGAATTAAGGGTGTCCATTGAAAACCTTCTTGAAAAGCAGGCCATTGAAAAGTGTGAATCCGTTGAAGGACAATTTTTATCTCCATACTTTTTAGTTCCAAAACCAGACGGATCCAATAGATTCATTTTGAATGTTAAAAAATTAAACAAGTTTATAGAAAGAAGGCATTTTAAGATGGAAGATCTTAGAACCGCTTCAAAATTAATTATGAAAAATTACTTTATGTGTTCACTGGATATTGAAGATGCTTACTTTTGTATTTCAATACACAAGGACTATAGAAAATTTCTTCGTTTCACTTTCGACGGAATCATGTATCAGTTTAATTGTTTACCGTTTGGAATTTCTTCAGCTCCAATGATCTTCACAAAAATCATGAAACCGGTTATGAATACACTGCGATTAAAAGGTCATATTTCGTGTATATATTTGGATGACATTCTATGTATTGGAAATACATATCAGTCCTGCGTAGAGAATACTCGCGATACGATATTCCTTCTTGAAAAGTTAGGGTTTACTATAAATTATAAGAAAAGCTCATTGATACCATCAAGGACTTGTAAATATTTAGGATTTCGTCTTAATTCAGAAAGATTTGCAGTAGAATTAACAGAAGATAAAAAAGATCGAATTAAAAAATTATTAGAAGAATTTTCATCTATTAAGGAATGCAAAATAAGAAATTTTGCAAAATTCATAGGATTCTTGAATTCTTGTTGCCCTGCAGTTGCATATAGTCCGGTATATTGTAAAGGGTTTGAAAGAGAAAAATACCTAGCTTTGATTATGAGTAGTGGAAATTATGAGGAAAAAATGACTATATCTAACTCCTTGAAAGAAGATCTAAATTGGTGGAAAGAAGCGATAACTATTGGACGAAATCCCATAAGGAGTGACAATTATATAATAGAAATAAATACAGACGCCTCGCTATCAGGTTGGGGAGCTTACTCAAATGGAGAGGTCACGTATGGGTTTTGGAACGAAGTTGAGAAAAAATTTCATATTAATTACCTAGAGCTCATTGCAATTTTTTTCGCACTCAAATGTTTCGCTTCACATTTAACTGATTGTGAGCTTCTAATTAGAAGTGATAATGTAACAGCTATTTCTTACATTAATCGGATGGGGGGCGTACAACTTCCGAAATTTAATAATTTATCTCGACATATATGGAAATGGTGTGAAGAACGAAAAATATGGCTATTCGCATCTTACGTACCATCAAAATTAAACGTTGAAGCTGATATCGCTTCTAGAGTTAAGAATATTGATACAGAGTGGGAATTAGCAGATTTTGCAATAAAAAGGATAATTATCGAGTTCGGCAGTTTTGATATAGACCTATTCGCTTCAAGGATTAACAAAAAATGTGATAAGTTTTGTTCTTGGCACCAAGATCCAGAAGCATTTAAAATAGATGCTTTTACCATTTCCTGGGAAAAATGGAAATTTTACGCATTCCCACCCTTCTCTTTGATATTACGAACCCTAAGAAAAATCATCAATGATAGAGGCAGTGGGATAGTAGTTGCACCTTATTGGCCTACACAGCCATGGTACCCTATGTTCTTATCGTTACTTGTCAGCCCTCTTATAACGTTTCCACCTAATAAGAACTTATTAGTATCTCCGGACAGAAAAATGGAACACCCTCTAGCGGAAAGCCTTTCACTGATGGTAGGAGTATTATCGTCCAGGCTTTCCTAAACAGAGATACATCCCAGCAAGCTGCAAAAATTTTAATGGCATCCCTGGCACCATCAACGCTAAATCAGTACAGTGGAAGCTTGAAAGAATGGTGGTCATTTTGTCAAGAAGGAGGACACGACCTCTATAATGCATCAAGCAACGTGATTGTCGATTTCTTAACAAAAAAATTCGAATCAGGTTCTTCGTACGGCTCTATAAACTCTATGAGATCGGCAATATCACTCATATCAAAAAGTAACCTATCAAATGACAGAACACTAAACAGGTTCTTAAAAGGAGTATTTAAACTGAGACCACAGGAACCAAAATACTCAAATACTTGGGACCCTGAAACGGTACTAGCATTCATCGAGAACTTACCAGATTCAATAAACTTGCAAGAAATTACCGAAAAGACGGTCATGCTATTAGCATTGGCTACGGCTCACCGCGTGCAAACGTTATCTATGATAAAGATCGAAAACATTAAGCAGTCAAGTTCAGGGTTAGAAATAAAGATTCCGGATATAATAAAGACCTCTAAGCCGGGTGCACTGCAACCTAATTTAGTGTTGCCGTATTGCCGAGGAAGGCCCAAACTCTGCGTTGCCACTGCTGTTTCAAAATATTTAGAAATAACGCAGGATCTCCGCAATGATTGCAAACAATTATTCATCTCAACAAAGAAACCCTTTAAAGCCGTTGGTGCACAAACAATCAGTCGTTGGATAAAACAAATTTTATCAAAGTCAGATATCGATACTTCAATATTTACGGCACATAGCACTCGCCATGCAGCAGTATCTACGGCATATCGAAGAGGTATAGATCTGAAAGTTATTAAAGGCACCGCGGGCTGGTCAGAGAAATCTAGGGTATTCGCAAGATTCTATAATAGACCAATTGAGAGATCTAATACTGAATTTGCGGTGGCAATATTAAGCAATCCTTTGTAATCGTGGTTTTCTAATAAAAAAAAAAAAAAAAAAAAAAAAAAAAAAAAAAAAAAAAAAAAGAACACAAAGATCTTAGCTCTTAACATCTACATGTAATCTCGAAGAACGAGGCCCGAAATATAATTAACAATCAAACGAACTTACCTGTACGTGAAGTTCGATTGTAATTATATGAGGGCCTCGTTCGAGATGATTACACCCCACCCAGAGATAAGGTACTTACACCCAAGAATTCCCGTAATCATCTCATCACTTATAGAAAAAAGATCTTTGATACCACCCAGCTCTAAAAAATGAAAGGAGAGCGCGTAAGTTCAGGGAGGTCGGACTCAGCGCGCGAAAATATAAAAAAAAAAAAAAAAAATCTCTAAAACGTTGTGAATTGTCAAGACAAAGTAGACTACTACATGTAATCATCTCGAACGAGGCCCTCATATAATTACAATCGAACTTCACGTACAGGTAAGTTCGTTTGATTGTTAAATATTAGCACGTTTGGTCTTCTGCCGCGAAGACTAACACATTTGACTGCCTCGCGACGAAGAATAGCACATTTCGTACTGTTGCGACGAAAACTAGCACGTTATACTGTTTCGCCACGAATAATAGCACGTTTGGGAATTTATGGCGAAAACTAACATATTATCCGGTTTGGCCACGAAGAATAGCTCGTTTTGAATTATACTGCAGACTGCAGAAACCATCTCGTTTCAGCGCGTGGGCAGTTTAAAAGAATTCAACTGTTGAAAATATTGTTTAATAAATAATAATTCCATCTAATCTCCAAAAGACAACACATATGAAAATTTTAATCTACATAATTTAAGTAAGGGAGGGTGCGGGAATTGCGAACGCGGAGTAAACGCGAACATGCTACTTTTCGTGGCAAACCGCTCTAACGTGCTAGTTTGCGCAGCGAAAGACGAAACATGTTATTTTTCGTGGCAAACCGCTCAAACGTGCTAGTTTTCGTAGCGAAAACCGAAACGTGATAGTTTTCGTGGCAAAACGCTCAAACGTGCTAGTTTTCGCAGCGAAAGACGAAACATGCTATTTTTCTTGGCAAATCGCTCAAATGTGCTAGTTTTCGCAGCGAAAACCGAAACGTGATAGTTTTCGTGAGAACGAAGGCAAACGTGCTACTTTTCGTAAGAAAATGGAAACGTGCTACTTTTCGTAACGCACGTCGATATGTACTATTCCCACAACCAAAGTATTGATAGCTAGACAATCATATAAAGTTATGAATGCTATATTTCATAGTGGTTCATGTATTGAGGATGGCCATTACACCAGCATATGTAAAGAAGAAGGAATGACTAGTAGTTGGATTGAAGCTGATGACGTGCAAATTAAAAAAAGGCAATGGCCCAGAGGCGCTAAAGATCTTTATATTTTGTTCTTACAAAAAAATGATAGTAAATAAATAAGCCAATTGCGCCAATTAGATAATTGGGCATCAATAAAACTACAAAATGTGTGAAATCCCCACAAAATTACCTTTTTTTAAAAAAGGTACAAAAAAGAGCGCCAAGTATATAACTCATTCAAAAAGAATCGCATTTAAAAACATTGTCGTAAATTAATATAAATTTATTAATGTGCTATATTTTTTAACTTTACAAAAGTAATGATATACTATAATTGCGCCAATTATCACAATGACTATTTATACAAAGACAAAATGTATTAAATAATATTAAGCAGATATATTTTTATACAAATAAATATTTTAATACGAATAAATATTTTATTCAAAATACTTGGCGCTGCTCTCCGAATTGATGTTGCTAAACTGAATAAATATGTATAAATTGCATTAAAATCTTTTTCTTTCTTTCTTGTCTCAGTTGTGTCTTGTCTTGTTTTATATTTATTAACCAAGACAATTAACATTTTTTTCGGAGAGCAGCGCCAAGTATTTTGAATAAAATATTTATTCGTATTAAAATATTTATTTGTATAAAAATATATCTGCTTAATATTATTTAATACATTTTGTCTTTGTATAAATAGTCATTGTGATAATTGGCGCAATTATAGTATATCATTACTTTTGTAAAGTTAAAAAATATAGCACATTAATAAATTTATATTAATTTACGACAATGTTTTTAAATGCGATTCTTTTTGAATGAGTTATATACTTGGCGCTCTTTTTTGTACCTTTTTTAAAAAAAGGTAATTTTGTGGGGTAATAAAGCTACAGCGTTTGTTTGTATGTACACAAAAATCTCAAAAAGTACTGAACCAATCATCACGAAATTTTAACTACAGCATCCTTGAACAACAAGAACGGACATAGGTTATGTTTAAACACGTAAAATATAATTAATCTGTGTAATTTATTATTATGTACATAAAGAAGTCATGACTCGGCCGGCTGCGATGGATACTACGCGCCGCGACCGCCAGGCGGCGAATCGGGCCGAGCGCTTCTCGCAGGTGGAATACAGCAGTCATGCCTATAAGAGAGCCGGGCAGATCGTATACCGTCACTCTTGAGTACCACCACTTTCCGATAACGGACGCTTATATTTTCGGGTTAACGGGTTAATTAAGATAAACATGCCAAAACAAAACCTTTCTAGGGATTCCGCCGGTGCCTAAACGTTCTTCTTATTTAAGAGGAAACGAAAGTAGCGAGCAGCATCAAAATAGACTCTCAAAAATGAGAACAAGCTTTTTTTCAAAATACTTTAATTTCGTTGAAAAATATTATAATTTTAATAACCATGAAATCAGTCACGCTAATAATTCGGGCGAAGCCGACACGGGGCATGCTAGTTGGAATATAAATCTTTAGTAACCAGTATTAGTAAAATATTAGAAAATCATAGTTTCCACTTTAAATCTATTATTAATATTATTTAAGTGTTCCGCGATTACTCGTATAATTATTATGTTGAATTATTATCGAGGAATAATATAATTTCGATATTGGCTTCATTTAGTCTTCAGAGAATTGTGAAATATTAATTTGCTTCATAATTAATTATATTATTACCATCAATACATTTTCATGATCCTAATAAACCGACCGACTGGCTCGTTTCTACAGCCAACCATTGCATAAATTCTGAACGTACGTTTTCATCAATTATATCGACAAATGTATCGATTCGGTAATCAAGTATTTACGACGCAATTAAACGGGAGCCTGCGCAGTACTTACAGATTTTCTGCGGAACAATTGCCAACGTCGTGAAACACGCACGACCCGTCTGAAAAATTCCTTAAGGGGTAATACCACTCTAGAGGCAGAAAAAAAGACCTAAATTTGACAATTTATTTTCGGAGTATGACAAACGGAATAGAATTTCATTTCAGAGGGTTTATTTAACACATATTGAAGTACGAAAAACAATTTTTTTATTGTCATTTTCATACAAAATGGCGGCGACAGAGCCCGTCGTCGAAACCACTTCTTTCAAACTGGGAGGATGGATTTCTCGGAGACTATTGCATCGATCGATTTGAAATTTTAACAGTAGCTTCACAACAATATTCTCTTTGGAAGTACGTAGCCATTTTTTGATTGAATGTAAACTCTTTTTTTTATAATTTATAATATTATATTAATATATTAATATATTAATATTAATTTTTTTTTATTTAGGGCAAAGAATCAATTCATTTCTTAAAAAGTGCACCACTTCCACAAAAATTGATTAAACAAAAAACCCCTACGTACTTCCAAAGTCAATTTTATATAGATTATAATTTTTTTTTATTTTTTGTTCCCGGACTCATACATGCCGAGAAATCCGTCCTCCCGTGGCGGTGTTTTCAAAAAAGCTGTTTTCGACGACGAGCACTGTCGCCGCCATTTTATATGAAAATGACAATAAAAAAATTGTTTTTCGCACTTCAATATGTGTTAAATAAATCCTCTGAAAAGAAATTCAATTCCGTTTGTCATACTCCCAAAATAAATTGTCAAATTTAGGTCCTTTTTTCTGCCTCTAGAGTGGTGTTACCCCTTAAACGCGTTACACGCAAGTGGATCCTCGCTCGGCGAACCACCGAAGGCGAACTTTTTCCATCCTCACTCGAGAACACAACGTCACTCGCTTCTGGAAACATCACGATTTTCCGTTGGCGTAAGTTTCAGCGCGGAAAAGGCTCGAACGACAGGAAAGGAGAAGCTGTGACGTTTTTCAATTTCGGCACAGCAAATGGCAATGTCCATTCGATTTTCGTATGAATTATCTTTTTATTGGGTCATTCCACGCCAAATCGATCACTTTTTTCCCTCGATGTCTCGGATTTTCTTCAAACTTGAATATGTTGTAGTCCTCGTGAAATTAGGAGGGGTTTAATTCACCATTTTGTCGATTTCTAGTTTGTTTAAAAAACACAGGTCCTTGAATTTTGCGATTTTTGCCTATTTTCGTGAAAATGGGTTGTACTTATGAATTTTTATATCGGAAACTATTTTTCGCATTTAGTTGATTCTTACGGCATTTTAATGTAGAAGGATCGGCCTTCCTGAATATTTTTTTTCCAGATCGAAATTGGCGTGGAATGATCCTATAATTAATATTCTCATTGGAACAATAAAATTCGGAGATAAATTTGCGATGGACAAATTGCAGTTGTGTAAATCAGAATCGGCAATAGGTTGTCAGTAGTAAACTGCAGGCTTTCAACGTGTTCGAGAACATACATTCTTGGAGGAACAACCTAAAGCTTACGTTGTAAGATAAGATTAATAGGAGGACTATAGCTTGCTGAACTTGTTCGAATTTTATGAGACCAGAACTCTCTGTTGGAAGCTGTAGAACTTATGAAATTTATGAAACTTGAGAGAGTTTTCAACTTCCTTGGATGTAGACTGTACTTGAACCTAGAATGCTTAAACGAGGAGCTTTCATGTTCCATCCGCTGTGTGCAATTTTATCGTTAGTCAGGTGTAATCGTAAATACGGTGTAAATAAAGTAATCTGAATTATAGAAAAATTTATGGATGCAGGGAAAGAATTTTCAGTTAACGACTGACATTTTGGGGAGACATTTATGATGTTCAGCAGAAAGCTCCGAGGCACGCGGACCCGCCTTCTGAAATTCTAAATTTTTGAATGGCAAGCTAAATTTATAATTGCAAAGCCAGTATAACTTTCGAAACGACCATGTCATAAAAGCGAAACTACGTTAGCAGAAGTGGCGAGTATACTTCATCTTTATTACGCATCACGTAGCCCGGCGTACCCTCTATCACTACGCCGTCCATGAAATTCAGTTAGAGCAATAATACCTAAACCCGACGTCCTCCCCTTTTGATTATTCCCGCCTCTTTATCTCGGATATTTCTAGCTAACTTAGAAGCGGTCGTAAACTATTCCAGTTGTATTTTCGTGTTAGGCATACAGAAACTTGCAAGCATCGTGGATAGCAGGTGTTTATGTAAATATAGCAGTGGAGTTTCACAGGAAATGGTTAGAAAAGTCTGATTACAGGCAAGAATGTGAAATAGTATACGAGACTTTTATTAATTATTTATATTTTTAAGAAACTCGAAGCACATCGCGAAAGTGTAGATTAGTGTGGAGCTTATTTTCAAGCTGCGATTTCTTCTGCTCTCACCCCTTAATATGGTTCCATTTCATAAAAAAAATAGTCCCTGAAAAAGATTATTGCAATCGGACAAGGGTGCCGACCAGGCTTTAAAGTTTAGAATTCATCGATAGTTTGAATTTGAAGTATTTCTCGAAAACGGTAAGCCCTATCGAAATTTTGTTGAAATAATATTGAAAGAGCATTCAATTTTCTACAATTACTGTATATATAATTTTTTCGTGTTTCCAACCATTTTTTAGATAATAGCGTTTGAATATAGAGAAGTCCACGCTACGCGCGTATATACAATGTGCTTTTTCTAAACGCTTCAAACGCTTTTATCTAAAAAATGGTTGGGACCACGAAGAAATTATGTACACAGTAATTGTAGAAAATTGGATGCTCTTTTAATATTGTTTGAACGAAATTTCGATAGGGCTTACCATTTTTGAGAAATTCTTCAAATTCAAACCATTGATGAATTCCAAACTTGGGCCACCCTAAGTAGTTTAGATAAATGAGTGTAGACTAGAAAATAGAAAAATGAGGTGGCAGTGATAGGAAGATTGTGGAGAATGCGATTACTAATGAATTATTCAGAAAAGCTTCAGAAACACCACTAGGGTAAAAACTAAAGAGTGACCCAAAAATGGGGCCTTTTTTAGGCTCTTTTTGGTCCCACGATTTTGGAACTAAATTTTGTGCCAAATAATACCTTATGATGAGACAGCAATCACAAAAAATTTTCAAGTTGAGGTGACCATTAGTTTCTGAGATAGGGGAGGTCAAAGAAGTGAAAATTCGTTAACGCCTCAGTCAATACTCTTCGATGTACGAACTTCTATGTCAGTCCGATAATTTAAACAATTATTTCCAGGGATTTCGCGGACTGCTAACAACGAATTTGAACTTAGATTTTCAAAATTCACAAAAAAAATCAAAATAAAAAAATATAAATGTCCGCGTAGTGGGTGCTTTTTTTTAATATATCGCCCATCATGTTGAATCGGTCATTGTGAATTTTGAAAATCTAAATTCAAAATTTGTTGTTAGCAGTCAGCAAATTCCTGGAAATAATTGTTTAAATTATCGGACTGACATAAAAGTCCGTATGCGTATGGGCTGACTCGTTAACGAATTTTCACTTCTTTCACCTCCCATATCTCAGAAACTAATTGTCACCTCAACTTGAAAATTTCGTGTGATTGATGTCTCATCATAAGGTACCGTTTCGCATAAAATACAATTCCAAAATCGTGGGACCAATAAGAGGCTATTTCTTGGGTCACTCTTTTGGGTGTTTTCCTTTATTTGATCAAGTAGATATGGGACTATTTGACGGGGGCTGAAGAATTGTCGAAGAAGAACTTGGCTATAGCTAAATCAATGGAAAAATTAACGTGACCTTCGTTCTCGTAGATCTGTATTACAACTTTTGAATAACAGCACAGACACAAACGAAATTTGACACATAAATGAATAAAAATCGTAAATTAAATCGACAATAAAACGGGAAGGGATTAGAAATTCAGCAATTTACCTTCAAACACTGAAAAACAGAAAACACCCTAGTAGATTTTTGGTTGGCCAACGGTTGCCAACAGTTGGGAATTAGTTGGGATATAGTTAGTGTTTGTGCCTACAAATTCCCAACACAGGGCCTACGGCAAAAAAGTTACGACAGTTTGCCAACGAATATTCAATGTTGGGCCTACAATTGTTATGGTTGGTTAATTAACAAAAAGTTACGACAGTTTGCCAACGAATATTTAATGGTGGGCCTACAATTATTATGGTTGGTTAATTAACAAAAAGTTACGACAGTTTGCCTACGAATATCCAATGTTGGGCTTACAATTACTATGGTTGGTTAATTAACAAAAAATTTACAACGATGATTAAATGTCGTCTTACAAACGTCAGAAAATTTGCTACATTAAAAAACCTGTTGTGATTTTTCTTTTCTTATTTATAAATATGTAATGAGGACGTCTGTCTTAAGGCAAATGTGAAATTTTAAGGAATGAGTCTAAAGGTCGGATGATGATATTTTGTAGAATATTTCGCGTCACTGCGCAGTTTTCATAAACAATTAATACTAGTTATGTAACTAGAAATTATAAGTGTTTACAAGGAAGTGTGTTGATCAGTTGCGAACAGCGGTTGCTTTGAAAGCGGAAAGTTTGGATTCGATTCTCATCACCGCGAATTTTTTTTTTCTCCCTAAACCAGACCTGAAGAAGACGTAAGGTAAAAGTACCAATAACTGGACACTTAAGGATATCAAAGTAGTATACCCAAATAGCACAAAGACATCTTACGTACGTCCGAAGGACGTCCGTTCCGGACGTACTGTACGTTCGGAGAATGTCCCGAGAAGGTCCATATATCCTCTGTACGTCCTTGTTAAGTTCTTTAAATGTCGTAGGAAGGTCCTATTTAGAAAGTGGAACGTCCTGAGGACGTGCTGTGTCAACATTCTCAGAACGTTTTCCGAACGTCCGAAAGTAAAGTTAAATACGTCCAAAAGGCGTCTTAAAAACGTTTTGCAGATGGTTTAAAAGCGCCTTAAAGACGTCTTCATCAAGTCTGGGTTAGGACATTAAGAAAAAAAAATTTGGCGGTGACGGGAATCGAACCCAGGACTCCAAGATTACGAAGCAACTGCTTTTCGCAACTACTCAAGACACTTCCTTGCAAATACTTTCAATTTCTAGGTATATAACAATTATTAATAGTTTATAAAAAATGTGCATTGACGCGAAATATTCTACAGAATATCATCATTCGACCTCTAGACTCATTGCTTAAAATTTCACATTCGTGTCAAGACAGATGTTTTAACGACGACTTAAGACAGACGTCTTGAAGACGTTGTAAGCTATCTGGGAACATTTCAGCATTTCAGCGCCTTCATTGCACAAAAAAAATAGCGCAAAGGCGAGGTTCAGTCGTAAGACTGTTTTGCAACCGAACCTGAATCATCTGCAAAACCTACAAGACGGTTGTTCTTCGAACATCTGAAATTTAGATCTTCTAAGGATTCACAAGACTTACGAGACGAATGTTCTCGGAACATTCGAAATGTAGTCGTGCAAAATAATCACGTGACTTACAAGATTGTTTGATGTTTCTAGAACATCCGAAATTTAAGTCCCAAGAACGTGCGTAGGACTTAAGAAACGGACGTTCCTAGAACATCCGAAATTTAAGTCCTAAGAACGTCCGTACGACTTAAGAAACGGACGTTCCTAGAACATCCGAAATTTAAGTCCTAAGAACGTCCGTAGGACTTACGAAACGGACGTTCCTAGAACATCCGAAATTTAAGTCCTAAGAACGTCCGTAGGACTTAAGAAACGGACGTTCCTAGATCATCCGAAATTTAAATCCTAAGAACATCATATGTATGTTCAAAATGGACGTAGGACGTTCGGATATAAACTGGACATGAAAAGGACGTCCTTGGGATGTACGGTGCTATCTGGGTAGATTAAAAATGGACTAAAAGTGTCAATATTCAGATAAATGTTACTTCTTTCTATCAAATGAGCTACTAAAAACTTGTTTTCAGTGCGTTATTTTAATTAAATTGAGTAAAAACACAAGTAGCTATGTGTACCAGTACATGGACAATAGAATTCTGATTTGTCCCAGCGTCCCATTTTTGGTATCCCAATACCTGGTCAATGGGGAAGATGGCGCAAAGCACGGCGCAGAGGGCGCCACTAGTGTTTGTGTGAATGGTTTGCGCGCGGAAAAAGCAAATACAATTTTAGGTTATGTTGAAAGTGTAGCATGAAATTGACTAAAAATAGGACTTGAAAATAAAAAAACTGTTAATTTATGTACAATATACTTGTACTTACACTTTTGATATACAAAAATTTGAGAAAACCCAGACACCTTACCGGTTGGACAATGCGGTCAGGTATTGGGACTTCCCTTAAGGGGTTACGTCTAGTCAGCTTTTGAAAAAGAACGCGATTTTCGGGAATTTTTTGTGGAATATCTACTGTATATTTTTTTACAACTATTCTCTTATTTTAAAAGTACATATATGGAGAAACTTTCAGTAATTTTATTATAGAAAAATATTAAAAAATAAACGAATAACAGCCATTCTCGCGGAAGCTGTGTTGATAAAGGCGTTGTGCGGCGAGCAAGTTTTCTCTGAGCCGGATCATCTAAAATTAAAAATTCAAAAACATTCCGTTAATATATGGTTCAATTCAGTAGATGAACGAAGGGTTTTTCAAAAATTTGATTTTTGAGAAAATGGCGACCGTTTAACTCAAAAACACACTTTTTCGATGTCTGAATTGTTCGATTTTCGTTAATTAAAAATAGAGTTTTTGTTAAAATAAAAAATCCTTCGTTCATCTACTGAATTGAACCATATATTAACGGAATGTTTTTGAATTTTTAATTTTAGATGATCCGGCTCAGAGAAAACTTGCTCACCGCACAACGCCTTTATCAACACAGCTTCCGCGAGAATGGCTGTTATTCGTTTATTTTTTAATATTTTTCTATAATAAAATTACTGAAAGTTTCTCCATATATGTACTTTTAAAATAAGAGAATAGTTGTAAAAAAATATACAGTAGATATTCCACAAAAAATTCCCGAAAATCGCGTTCTTTTTCAAAAGCTGACTAGACGTAACCCCTTAAGCGTTTAAAATGCTGACAGGCCTACCACCTGGACGGCTGGTCAGTTATTGGGACAGCGTGTAAAGGACAAGATTATTATGTAATGGTACATGAGCACGTTTTTTAATTAACACGTATTTTTAATTAAAATCAACATTAACCGATCAATGTTTTGTTTTGTATGTCACAAGAAACTTATTGAGATTCTGTACATACGTTTTCTTCTCAGAAAAACGTTATGTAACGATTATTATCACCTTAACAACTAACTGTATTTTTCTTAAGACTTACTTAAGAAATCTACGCAGAATTCAAGTGCATGCACCTCCGATATTTAAAGACTGTTTTATATATTCAACTTTGCATCTAGGGGCTTTCTTAATTTTTTATATAAGAGATCAAGTTGCAAAATAACATATATTCCCAACAATATTGTTGTAAACTTTCTATGATGCTTAGTAAAAATATAAATGTCATTGGTGTCCAGGTATTAGGACGTGTCCAGTTATTGGTACTTTTACCTTATTTCCGACGTCGTTTGAAGTTCTTTAAGACGCCTTCTGGACGTTTTCAGTTGGGCCTATGGAAAGAAACCTTCGGTTGGGCCTTCGTGTTAAGTGCCATTAAGCCCATTTAAAAATAGCGCGACACTTCAACAGTTGGCCAACGGATAACACGTCATTGGCCCAACAAACTCCCAACAAATAAATGCTACTATACTCGAGCTCATTTTAGAAGGAACTTATTTCGCGCATGTTGAATGAGCTATTCGACTGCCGCGAGGTCTCTGTTCCCCCACTTTACCACCCAGGCTTCCCACTCTCCTTGCACCATTCCGATTCTCTTTCACATACCGGGTAACCAAATAAAATGTGTATTCTACTAAATTCGTGCCATATTAAGAATTTATTTATTAGTCGTATTATACTGAAATGTTTACAGTATTAATATTTCAGTTGCTTACCTTTCCTTTTTTATTTTTTGTCCAGAATTCATCTTCATTAATTATGTATAGGTAACATTTTTTATATTTGTGTATTTTGACATATTCAACAAAAAGTCGAAACACGCGGTATATACGAAAGTGGCGCCACGCCAATGCTTTCGGCGCAGAACGGATGCGCAGCCGAAAGACCATTGGTGGTGGCATAGCCAATGAGCGCCAACATGCGCAGAACCGATCTAAACTCGTCGGTCGGCAAGTTCCTTCTAAAATGAGCTCGAGATTAGGGCATGAATTATTTACCCACTCTGTCGTCCCCAATTTATTCTCAGGCAGCCACAATATCCCCAACACAATAAATCTAAGTGGAACGTCTAATTTTAATCGAACAATTCCAGCGGGAAGTCCAACGATACCTACTCGTTGGAAGAAGCACTTGCAAATTAGCGAAACCCCTCAGAAACCGCGGCTGCCCACTTAATAGACGTTTATGAACCGCGACACCTCAGCGCCTACTATCGCGCACCAGCACCTCGACCGGCTACACTTTCAAAACTGTTTACAAACAGACTCCACGGCGTACGTAATAACTCCCGTTCCAAACGATGTTCGAAGCCGTGCGCCCAAATTACGTCCATTCCTCACCACACACCGCGTGTAGTCGAATGCCGCGTCTCCGAAACGGGCGAAGATAAGACCATTTCTAACAGTGAATATAACCGGCCGGCTTGCGGAATGTAGCGGCCTGGCGGGTGAAAAGGTGCCGCACCTGGCGCGTCCTTATAACTTTGGAACAACCTCTTCATATTTCAAACAGGCACGCTCGTCCGAGGCGGTTCGGGCGAGCGAACAATGTCTAGGTGACGCGATTCGACTCGACGGCCTCCTTTAAGACTGAGCAATTACACGGGGGTGCGCGGTAGTTTCGCTGTAAATCATGCGGCCCGCGTTGTTTTCTGGGAATTCCAGTGAAATGTCCAGTGTCGGAATTATACGGTAGGGATTCACGATGGTTTGAGTAGGAGAGTTTTTCGGGCAGTGGGCCACTTACTTTCCTGATGCTGATTGCTCTACAATTTAAGAAAGGATAATACGAGTGAAAATAGCGAAAATGTGATTGTGAGTGGCGGGCGATGAGTGTAAACGGATCGTAGAATATTAATATTTGTGTAGAATGTTAACATAATAGGGTGTACTGTCCAGTGAATGGACAGTTAAGTTGCATGACCAATGAGTGAACAGTGAACACCTAACAAAATCAACAAGACTTACTTAATGAAGAACTTAAAAAGAACTTAGTTGAATAAAGTACTGTGTAAAGTTTAAGGTGAAAAGAGCATGAGAGGTGTTAATTTTTCCGATGATATGAGCAGCGTTCATTCACTGGGGGGCGGGTGTTCATTCACTGGACAAGTCACCCTATATAAGTCAGATCGACTTCGTTTTTCTTTTGGGCTGTAGGGATTAATGGAGGGAACAAAGAAGTTTTATGAATGACTGCTCTGGGGTCGATAGTTTAGCCAGGTGACACTGTTTTTTATTGTAGTATGACACCATGACTTCATTAGTAAATACGTAATCGAGGCATTTGATGGAAAAAGGCAACATTCGCCAAATGCCATTTTAAGAAAATCGCTTTCAAAGTTTTCATTGTCGATCACGCTACGTAATAAAACAGCGTTTAGATAACCTATCGCGAGAGAAGTAATGTCCTTGGTATATTATATATATATAAGATATACCTGACAAGGGTAGATGCCGAACCCGGAAATTCAAAAATTCTGAAACTTTGTGAATTTGTAGGGGATTTCCTCCTGATTAGAACGCAGTTTTTTTTGCTGCCCAAATTCAGTCTAAGGGGGTAGAATTGACCCCTGAAAATCCGGTTATTTTCCGTTTTTGTGTTATAACTCGCGAACCGTAAGAAGCGTAAGAACTATAATTTACCAAATGATAGATCTAATTAAAAGAAGTAACTTTTGTCTTGAAACTTTTTTCCCATCCCTTACAGTTCGCGAGTTAAAACAGAAAATCGGAAAATAGGCGAATTTGCAGGGGTTAATTTCACCCCCTTCGACTGAATTTGGGCAACAAATAAAAATTGCGTTGTAATCGGGAGGAAAACCCCTAGGGGAGAGGCTTGCAGGTTGCCACCCCTGCTGTATTTCGACTTTCTAGCAGTGTCAGAACCTCAACTCTGACTCACATCGACGTTAAAAGAGTAGGTGTCACTATTTTATAACCTCTGGAGCGGACAGACGCAATAACGCTGTGTTTACTGCGCGAAGGGTAATATAGTGTTTGTCAAGAAACTGAATTATTGAAATTGTGTGCTTTCCTTGTGCTCGTAAATTGAACATTTTCATCGACAATTCAAGATAACTATACGTACTGTGTTGTCTTTTTTATCTAATTTACATATGCGAAACAGATTTCCAAACATATCATGAATTGACCATTTTTTCTCATATGTTCCTAAAAATGCGTCGGAATGCAAGTTGCCTCCTTTTTTGGCTTGCAGGTTGCCACCTCTGTCTTTCCCGCTTGTTTACACTCAAATGTCATTGAGTTTGAAGTGAAGTGTTTTTATTGCATTTTAGTCATATTTTGGTTTATTTTTTACATTTTTATAAATTTTTAGTATGGCAGCACGCAGGTCAAGAAAATCTGAATAATATAATTTATTAATAAAACTTAATAAATTTTGAAAAGTTTTCTGAATCAGGTTTTACTTGAGTTTTTTTACACTTTTAGCAATTTTTTTGGGGTGGCAACCTGCGAGCCAAAATTTCAAGGAGACAACTTTAGATACTTTCGATGATTTGCAGTATAATTTTTATTTTTCGAGAGTTTGCATGATTTGTAGCTCAGGATTGTAGCTCAACACTTCCTCTTTCCAACTTATACCATAAATCAACGATACGTTAATTTTATGACGAGTTATGATCAAAAAAGCTTAGGGGTGGCAACCTGCAAGCCTCTCCCCTACATATTCACAAAGTTTCAGAATTTTTTGAATTTTCGGAATCTTCCCTTGTGAGTCGATTTAAACGAATTAAGGAAAAAGGGTACACATGCCTATGTGCCCTTTTTCCATCAAATGCCTCGATTCTCAACTACCGCAATAATCCAAGTGCATGTGTTCCGAATCACGAGCGGAGGGCTAGAATTCGTATCCTGCACAGAAGGGTTGTTTTCGCTTAGGACAACTCGAATACTAACTGTAAGGAAATGTTTTATTGAAATGTACGATAGTTAATAAATTAAAACCTTAAGCATCCGAACATAGAATCGTGACGTAAAAAATTACATATCTTATAAACATATTCTACATGCAGAAAATTATTATATAACTTCATCCAACATTATAAATGTCTATCACAAGTAAATCGGCGGCGCAGCACTTTTAATCCTCTTCAACAATAAACCCGTCCGGCACTGTAAAACAATTCGCAAATGGCATTGCGAAAACAGTTAACCACCGTCGAAAATATGGGAAATCTCCATGAAATGGATCGGACGAAAAGTTCCTTCTAAAATTCAGTGACGCCACCGCTGTAAATCCACATCGAGGCCAAACCCCTTTTTCAATTATTGATTTGCCAACAACATTTTTCTCGCTCATCCCTAAAACGCGTGTGCAACATATATACACCCCCCCCCCCCCAGTCTCCTCCCGGCTTTCACGAGTATTCCATTTTATTCCACAGAGGGGCTGTCATGCGCACTCGATTGAATATGGTCCTTGTTAGAGTCCATGAAGATTCTCCTGCTGCGCCTCGACAAAGCGGAAGGCCGCATCTGAGAAGGACTTAAGAAGCGCGCGGGGGTGCGGAGGACAGACTGCTTCTTCTTCGTTAGAAGAACAAAAACCATAACGGCGGAATAACGAAGGCATCCTTCTTGATACACAACGCTACTTCGACGGATCTTGTTGCTGACACTGGCTTACGACCTCGTTATCCCGAAAATCCGGCCAGCCGCGCGGATAAGGAATACAGATAAATAAAAGGTCCGGCGGCAGATTTATTAAACGGCGCCATTTAGCCCCCGTGGGTTCCATTCTACTTCATTAGCGGCGATAGATTTATCAGTCTCGATATGTTACAATTATTGACCTCGTTACTGTAAGTTAGAAGAAAAGGGGAGGATTCTAAGGGTAGTTATGGTAAAAGCTTTTGACCTTTGATATAACGTATAATATAAGGGAAAGTGGTTATATTTTAAATGGTTCGTGAAGTTAAGTTTTTTTAATGTCAGTGAATGGAAATATTCGATATCGAAATGGCCATTGTAATAAGTAATTACTTAATGTGACTCTGTTCGTTTATTTTCAGAACAAGTAACAGACCATTTTGCAGACGTGTGTTCGCTGCACGCCACGTTCGAAACGCCGGGGAAAGAAATTCCTCAGATTTGGAACTGGCACGTATCCAGAGAAGCCATTTCAATTACGCCATTATTTCAACCCGTGGGAAATGGTCCGCGTTTAAGGAAAATGCGAGCAAAGATATTTGGTGAAATTTCCACCAACAAGTAGTATTTCAGGGAATTCAGGGCATTCTCGTTTCCATGCTCCTTCAATTTGTTAGATTAGGAGGCGATAGATGTGCAGTTGCTCTGGAAGCTATAAAGCGAGGCATTCAATTTTGTAATATGCAAGTAATTTAAAAATTAAATGTCGATGCTTGACGCAATCTTTTCCACGGAAGTTCATTTTATTATCTTTAATAAATTAAGCTGCAAGAAATTTAGTTTCGTGGATAAGAAGTGAGAATTTTATTTAGCCAAATTCCTAGAAACGTAATTTCCACTTGGAATTCAAGAATTACAGAATTTTCAGATTATATAATTATTATTATTATTATTATTAATCATAAACGGGTTAGAACCCATTATATAGCACGGATACATAACATTTTGCGTGTCGAATAAAATAAATCTAAATATATGCATACTATATCAACTTATACTTAACAATGGAGAGTACTTAAAAAATAGAGGTGAAGAATGAATAGTGAGAAATGAAAAATTTTACAATGAAAATGGAAATGAAGATAAGAGTGAAAATGAGAATGAAAATGAGAATGAGAATGAGAATGAGAATGTAAATGAAAAACAAAAATGAAAATGAAGATGAAAATGAAAATGAAAAATGAAAATGAGAACGAAAATGAAAATAAAAATAGAAACCCATAGAAAATAGAATTAAAGTGAAAAGTGAGGGGTGGAAACAAAGTGTATACTATAACATTAAATTTAGTTTTGTCGCGTTAACGGATTACCAGCTATTTTGTTCGCTCGCTCTTAGCATTCTGTATAATTTACTCTTTAATACGTCCACAGATTCATGAAAAAAATCAACTGCATCAGCATATAGGTTTGCTTGTTGTAGTAGCCGGTTAATCGGATCAGATGATCCATATTTCGTTTTGTACACGATATAATAGAATAAGGGTTTTTCCCTGAGCGATCTGGACGGAGCATACAGTTTTATAAGTTCCAGCAGGGGTGGACAATCAACTTGGCCTTTTAGTATTTGAGATAGAAAGGACAGGCCTGCGACCATTCTGCGTGTACGTAGAGGCGTTATACTAAGCTTATCCATTGATAGGAAATTTTTAGCTTCAAAGCCGTGGTTAAGCTTATTTGTAATAAACACTAGGGCTGGGACTATGTGTCGAATTTTTCGGTATTAGAATATTCGAATACTTCAGTTGTTCAATTATTTGGCGAATATAATTCGAATATCCAAGTACTCGAAAACTATATATATAATATTTAAGTATTCGAATACTGATGTATTCGAATAGTATGGTGTTAATTATCAATCAAGTTCTTTAGGTTCATTTTTTACAAGCTTTTATTTAATTTCAGTTGTGAGTTCGTTAGTTTGTCAGGGTGAAATCTTGTAAGTTAACTTTAATCCACTTCAACATATCCGATCGACTTGAAACTTTGCACACATACATAGTTTCAATGACAATACAATATTATTCGAATACTGAAATATTCGAATAGTATTCGAATACTGATATATTCGAATAATAACATTCGAATACTGAAATATTCGAAATTTATTCGTAGCATTCGAATACTCAAATATTCGAAGTTTATTCGTAGCATTCGAATACTCAAATATTCGAAGTTTATTCGTAGCATTCGAATACTCAAATATTCGAAATTTATTCGTAGCATTCGAATACTCAAATATTCGAAGTTTATTCGTAGCATTCGAATACTCAAATATTCGAAATTTATTCGTAGCATTCGAATACTCAAATATTCGAAGTTTATTCGTAGCATTCGAATACTCAAATATTCGAAATTTATTCGTAGCATTCGTATACTCAAATATTCGAAGTTTATTCGTAGCATTCGAATACTCAAATATTCGAAGTTTATTCGTAGCATTCGAATACTAAAATATTCGAAGTTTATTCGTAGCATTCGAATACTCAAATATTCAAAATTTATTCGTAGCATCCGAATACTCAAATATTCGAAGTTTATTCGTACCATTCGAATACTCAAATATTCGAAGTTTATTCGTACCATTCGAATACTCAAATATTCGAAGTTTATTCGTAGCATTCGAATACTCAAATATTCAAAATTTATTCGTAGCATTCAAATACTCAAATATTCGAAGTTTATTCGTAGCATCCGAATACTCAAATATTCGAAGTTTATTCGTACCATTCGAATACTCAAATATTCGAAGTTTATTCGTAGCATTCGAATACTGAAATATTCGAAATTTATTCGTAGCATTCGAATACTCAAATATTCGAAGTTTATTCGTACCATTCGAATACTCAAATATTCGAAGTTTATTCGTAGCATTCGAATACTCAAATATTCGAAATTTATTCGTAGCATTCGAATACTCAAATATTCGAAATTTATTCTTAGCATTCGAATACTCAAATATTCGAAGTTTATTCGTAGCATTCGAATACTTCTAAAATATTCGAATATTAAATTATCCGAATAGTCCCAGCCCTAATAAACACCACTACAATATGCAACTTCAAACTAACTATTGGTAATAGAAGAAAATTCTACCATCAAAACCATTTAAATTGAGTTTCACATATTTGCCTTTATCTCTGAATTCAAAAGGGACACTTGCATTCCCCGTTTTTGATAATCTACTTTGTGCATTAGTGCTTCGCATGTACGGCAGCGACACGTTGAAAAAACGATATCGAGACCAATTCGGACGGTGCATTCTCAAATGACCCACGCGCACGCGGACATCGTCTGGCAGAAAGAGTTGGTCGCAAATCCGCTTGGATTCCGTCGTTTAATCCTCTTTCGAACTGCTCCGTACATTTTCGACCTTCCACCCAGCTCTGGCTCTGTCAACCAACACGAGATCGCTCAGCAGAGTCTGGAATTACGGAGCAGCGAAAGAAGGGCGCGCATACCAGCAAACGCGCGTGTATAAAGGGAGGGCAGGGAATTCCAGGGCAACGGTTACGACCGCAACTTTACATGCATCTCGCGTTGCAGTACAAATTGGCGAACGTTCGACGTATTTAGAACTGTGGTATTGTAATGACAACGATAGCATTCCTGTTGCTTTAGACTGGAAAAGTAATGCTGAAAAAGTTTGGTATCCTTCAGAGGAGGATACGAAGAAAATATCGGACGACAAAGGGAACATTGAAATTCGAGAAATCGCGATATCCAAAAACACCGATCCCTCTGTGCAATGAAATTGAATCTAGGGCGAGGCTGAAAGTGAATAATCCCTTTGTAACACGTTTGCAGGCAGAGAATCTGATTCTTAAGGACCATTATGGGCCCTGATCCTCGATTGATGAATAAACATTTAAATATATTTAAACAACGATCAAATAGAAAAGGACACCCGAAATGCACCAATTTTTCCAGATATTTTTCTATATATATATATTTAAAAAACTAAGGGTCCTGGAGAAAATCTGACCACTCCACGCGATGCAGCAGGCATTTTTCCTTCGAGAACCATCAACAGAAGTGGTAAAACACCTTTTGTTTCCAACACAGAATTGAAAGAGTTTCGCAAAATGTGCTTCATACCTGTCAAACCAATAAATTTGGTAGACATATATTTGTGTCAGTAAGATTTAATCTGGAAGCACTAACTTCGTGTGAGAAACGTTTTCTATGCACGTGCAAAATTGGGGATTTCGCTAATCATGCGAGACACTTGGAAATTTCTCCTTCAGTTTTTGGAAGTGATTTGCAAGTATCCTCCAGTGATTGCAAGTGGCAATACAGCATTTTCTTCTCTGACCTACTTAGCAGTCAATTAACTTTTTTGGAATCATGCATATGTAAAAAATTCTAACATATGTGATTTTACTCCTAGTACAATCAATTTTTTTTACCTAACTAGGATTCTGACTTATTGAATTCTTTAAATGAAACAATTTTGCTTTAAACACAATTCTTATATCTTCATGAGATTCGAATCTGTTTTACAGTGGTACTGGTTTTTGTAACAGATTACTTTCCAAGTATCATCGGATATATTTAGAAATTCTCGTTAAAAAACAAGTATTTGTGAAAACTAGATAGAAGAATTTTAAGCACCTCTAAGTTTTTGCTATTCCTTTTAAGATATTAAAATATCGCAATTTTGTTGTCCCTTAATAAGCATACTTTTAAATTTCCGACGTTATGCTGCGGTCGTCCTATGTTATGCTAAAAGCACGAGAATTTTTGTGGCTGAAAGTGTCACGGCGCACCGTAATTCTTACGTGTACGGTCTGATATTGCAAGTAACGTTCTCCAATTCCATTGGCGTAAAATACAGCAGTCGTTATTTATTGCACAACTGCTTTCAATATTAATGACACCGGCGCAAGCAGATTTTGCTGCGAACTTAATTTAACCATTCAATCAGATACGCAAATATTAGAGGCAAGACGTCACGAATATAAATTTAATCGCGCAACACTTTTTATGAAACACAAATATTATTTGCATTCTTTTGGAGGCATGCATTTTTATAAATTGAATTCTTATATGAATTTAGATGTTTCACATTTTGGTGAAAAGCATATACCAAATCTACGTAGGTATATTTTTGTAAAAGATTATTTATTTCACTGAATACATCGGTAATTAATGTAAAATATTGAAGTAAGTGAAGTAAATCTCTTGAGTTTTTGACGTCACTTTACTTAAAGAATTCTCCGCCCTCTCTACTTTGCGTCTCAAAAAATAGATTGCCTCCGGAGCAGAGTTGATAATATAATCCCGCTGTAAACTTAAAATCGATTTTCTTAAAGGTCATGCACAGTGTTCCTCTAAGCGTTTACCGCGCGCCTTTTAAAATGGGACGATAAATATGCCTGCTTAGACTCGTCGATAAAGCTGCGAGGGATTTGGAATCGTCACACTTCATTTTCTGATTTGCCCTTCGGAAATTCACTGGATTTTGGCGTCGAGATCGAGATAAGTGAAAATTCGAAATTTCAAATTGTAAATCTGGGATATTGATTGAATATTCACTATTTTTGTTGGACGCACGTGAAGTGAAAATAATTCGGGATTGTTGAGAATCCTTTGGTTTTGGAGGGTAGTTTCAAAGAAATCCCACAATTCTTTAAAACACTAAATGGGCCCTCAAGAAATTACAATATACAATTAATAGAAGCAATCGTGGTAATTACTTATTCACTGAAGTACTGAAAGAAACACGTTACAGTTAGACGTTAACCAGGCGATACACTATCAATTATATTATAACAAAGCTACACGTCAACTAGTTTTAAATTTGTGAATGCTACCAGCACCTTTAGTTGTACAAAATTAACCCTTCGTGGTCACATGGGGTGTATCGTACCCCAGGATATATTTTTGCCAATATTTCTCTAAATTTTCAGACCTTAACAATAAAGTTTAAAACTTTGGTGAATTTTAACAAAAACAAATTGCTTCTATTCCCAACTATTTTTCCAAACACAAATTTCAACATGTCAAAATTTACATCTTGAGAAAAAGACTATTAGAGCATGGTTGTACGAGTATTACGAGTGTACAATTATCACTCAAAAGTAAAAGATTCAAAAATTCGAAAATGTAACTGATAAATGACGCTGGGGTGCAGTGAATCCTGAAAATCAGTTTTTTTTCCGATTTTGTGTTATAACTCGCGAACCGTAAGAAGTGTAAGAACTATAATTTACCAAATGATAGTCCTAATTAAAAGAAGTAACTTTTTCCTGATCACTTTTTTTCTATCTCCTACATTTCGCGAGTAATAATACAAAATAAAAAAATTTTCAGGAGTCAATTGCACCCTCTTGGAGTGAATTGGGGCAGCAAACGAAATTGCGTTGTACTCAGGAGGACTTCCCCTACATATTTACAGAGTTTCATAATTTTCTGAATTTCCGGGTTCGGGATCTTCCCTTGTCAAAAGTATGGGGGTTGAAACTTGGTAACTCGACATACATGAAAATGGTTACTCCTACGAAAAAAACCCATAAGACCTTTTTTATAGAGAATTTCCTAGGCTATAAATTGCATAACAACTATTTTTGTCGCAAAACTGCTAGACAACGAGATATTCGCGAAAAACACTTGTTGCTTTTTTCAACCCTCTGTAAAATTTTTATACGGCGCTCCGATCGATGGGGACTTTTGACATATTGTTTAAAAGGACCAAATATAGGCCCATAGCAAAATTTAGCTTGCTGGGATTTATTCCGAAGACAAATCCTAATTTCACTGGACTATGAAATTGAATTCCAGCACAATCCTACCAATTTCCACTCCCTTACTCTTACCGTACTTCAAAGTTCCGCTGCAAAATGTCGGAAAACAGTAATACTAATAAAACCCATATTAATTTGATTGGCCCATTACGCGGGGCAGCGTAGCAGTAAGAAATCGATTTCCCATTAATTGATTATTAATCAAACCGTTGTCGATAGCCGGCCGTCGCGGCCACAGCATAGTTACGGACAGGTTTCGACGGCGAAAACGTAACACGTTTCCACGGGGCGATAATTACTCGGCGGCTTACAGGGAAACTCAAACGTCAAACGACGGGGGAATTACATTACCGGCAGGAAGTTCTCTTTCCGTTTCGCTGTAATTGGTCAAACGATGCACCCGGAGAACCTTTGTGCGTACTTGGCAAGGTATCACAGACGAGAGGATGAAAATCCATCTGCAGGCTACACGCAAATAGACGTGCAAGAAAGACTCTGGAAAATGAATATCCTCAACTTTGTTGAGGAACACTGAATTCGACGGAATTCTCGATGCTGTGTGCTGGTTGCATGGTGTGATAAGGAACATCTCTAGCAGGATATCGTGGCTGGCCAATTTTCTGTCACTGCTTCGTGCAGCCTTCGCTATGATCTTAAATATGGGCGACACGATGTGGCATAGGTACACGTGGAAAAATAAGTTTTTGCAGCTTTCGTTTAGGATTTGTTAAAGCTGATTGAACCTCGAACTTTGGGTTTTCGAGTTAGTGGAGATAAGTGACTGTGTAGGTAATAATATAAAAATTTTAATAAATTTTTTGATATATAAATTTTCATATAAGAGAACTTTTGGGTAATGGAACGTTTATTATTCTAATGGTCAACGTGCTATGTGTGAATTACACGTGAAGTGACGAGCAGTAGCGAGCACAAAGAAGCAAGGAATCGATATTCTGCAGAATGTAATTCAGAGCTAACAAATGGTTGGTTATTCGAAATTGCTTTTAAGGATCGCGTCTTTTCCCGGGGATATACAGTAGGGCTGGGACTAGGGTAAAGTCCCAATTACTGACACCTAACCAATTACTGTCACCTTAAGCTTCTTTACTTAAAATAACGAATAAATAAACTATAGTATATGTAGATTATAGGTTGAATTACATCATTCTTTTTGTGTATGACTTTACAACGTTTATTTATTCGTTATTTTAAGTAAAATAGCTTAAGGTGACAGTAATTGGTTAGGTGTCAGTAATTGGGTCCTTTACCCTATTCGAATAATTGAATATTAGAATATTTTACAAGTATTCGAATGCTACGAATAAACTTCGATTATTTAAGTATTCGAATGCTACGAATAAACTTCGATTATTTAAGTATTCGAATAGTATTCGAATTAAGTATAGTATTCGAATACTTAAATATTCGAATACTACTCGAATACTACTCGAATACTTCAATATTCGAATACTACTCGAATACTTCAATATTCGAATACTACTCGAATACTTCAATATTCGAATACTACTCGAATACTTCAATATTCGAATACTACTCGAATACTTCAATATTCGAATACTACTCGAATACTTCAATATTCGAATACTACTCGAATACTTCAATATTCGAATACTACTCGAATACTTCAATATTCGAATACTACTCGAATACTTCAATATTCGAATACTACTCGAATACTTCAATATTCGAATACTACTCGAATACTTCAATATTCGAATATTACTCGAATACTTAAATATTCGAAGTTTATTCGTAGCATTCGAATACTTTATTTAAGTATTCGAATAGTATTTGGATACTTGGATATTCGAATAGTATTTGGATACTTGGATATTCGAATTATATTCGCCAAATAATTGAGCAACTGAAGTATTCAAATACCGAAAAATTCGACAAATAGTCCCAGCCCTAATATACAATAGATTTGCAATCCATAGGTGTTCCTTAAAAGCAGAAAAATTTCGTTAGATTTATGGGGTTCAGAAATTAATTAGGAAACTAGGCAAAGTACTGATAAAATTCGACAAACTATTCAGATGATTGATCGTGGTTATCTACTGTACGTACTTATCTTCCCCGTGCATCTGTTTCCCTAAATTGCCATCTTCTCCCCCCATCATTATTCATTTCTCTCGAAGTAGTATTAGAGGGAATATTAGAAACGTTGGAACTCACGTTCTCCACGTGCGAAATTAATATTTAATAATATTTTTAACGTTAAACAGTTGAAAATAAAAGGAACCGACGATAAAACTTCGCGGAAGCTATTTATTGGGGTGGTCTATAAATGGCGCGTAATAGTGAAAATAACAAACTACGAGGTTTTACTCAATGGCTCGGTCAAATGACATTTATGATTTGTGGTGTACAGATGGCGGTGAATTACAGTGATTCCTCGATGTGGAACCTTAATGCGAGAGTAATGCCAATGGAAAAAGTTGCCTTGTTTTAGTAATGGCTTTACATCGAGCAATTCAGGTTAACGATTTTGTTATTTCTCATATCTTCTGCGCAATATCTTTTGTCGCTTCTAAATCGTACAGTCATTATTAATGTTCTTCGTGGAACTTTAATTAATGTCGCTATTTTAGTACCCCTAATATTAACCAGCCTCATAAGATGCAGTAAACACATACGTTGGTCTTGCGTAAATAAATAATCTCTGGGGTAATTGAAACAGGAACGTCCAGAACTAATTAGATTTAATTAAAATAAGTTTCACTCGATTCCGTTCTGTTTGGTAAATATTCGGCTGTTGCGTATGAAGCGTCCATTTAAATATAGTTCACTAATGTTTACGTGCACAGCAGTACAATAGAGAGGATTATCTGTCTACCACGTTTCTCTCTGTAACAATCTAAAAATCAATACGTGTATATCTTCCTGCTAACACAAAAATAAAAGATATCAGATTATCCTTCTTTTTGACAACACATGGCCATCAGTCTTTACCTTTACAAACACCGAACAAACCCAAACATAAAATTCTGAAAGAATCGCGAATACATGTCGTGTACCATTTATATCCGTTACCAAAATATTTTTTTGAAAGAGATTACTTTCATTGATTCGACAGCTCCATACATCACTCTCGTTTTTTTTTTTCAAATTTGTGAAGTTCGGAACTTTAAAACTGCATGTAGGTACACAAATAAAATTCAAAGCCTTTACTTTGGAAAGATAGTGGCTGAAATGAAAAATACATCGATTATTTCCGTCTGAATATTCGAAAACACATTTCATAGGCGATATCCTGATGCAATGAAAAATTACTGAATACTTTGGTGGAATGCTTTTACGATAAAACAATGAAACTAATTAAAAAATTACATGCCACTTTGATTATACATATATGTAGTATTCCTTATATTTCAGGCACGTATTTCTAATGCATTATTATTTTTATTAGAGTCCAAGGAAAAATTAAATTAATATGAAGAACAGATTTTTAATAACTTTTTATTCAGGATTACCCAACCACGTTCGTTTCACTGGCTTCAACTATTACAAGGATGAATCCAATTGTAAGATATCGAAATTACTTTGAATCGACATTAGCATCCTCATGCTTAATTGGCCATTAAAACTTACTAATTGAAGATCCTAATGTATCCTCGGCAATGGATGTCGGTCGCTGATGAACGCTAATCTGAGTTTTAATAAAACGCGGAAGGGAACATGGCAGCCGAAGGATCTCGAATTTCAATTAAGAAAATAAAATCTTATTCAAACCACTTCGTGCAAGATGGTTGGAATACACGGACAATTAACTTATAACAAATTCGACAGAAATGAATCTATTACAATGGACAAATTGGTAAATTATTAATTCCAGACAGCGGTTTCTATTTATGTATATTTCTCCCGACACCGATAGAGTGTGTAGATAGTTTTTGGAATATAATCAGTACTTTACTTGCTGCTGCTCCAAAAACTATAAGCTATATGTCTAACAAGGGTAGGTTTTTAGGTGTCCACCCCCGATTGTTTTGGTTTTTGGATATGCTTCAGAGAACCGAAAAATAAGAAATACGTGTTTTTTTATTTTGGCCCGTTTGCATATTTAGGGGGTGAAACCACCCCTCAACGTTCGTCAGAAGGGGTGCATAAGTTCCTATTATTAGTTTAAAGATTAATATAAAATTCATTTGCAGTCGCTTTTGTACCTCTTCTTGTGAACTGCGAGGGGTGGTTTCACCCCCTAATCATGCAAACGAGCGAAAATAAAAAGACACGTATTTCTCATTTTTCGGCCCTCTACTAAAACACCTCCAAAAACAAAAGCAATCCGAGGCGGACACCTGAAAACCTCTCCTTGTAAGTGTTTGAATGAAAAATGTATTTTGAAGAAATATATCGGAGACAGACTAAACAGTTGTCCCACAGACAGTCATTGTCCTCCCAGAACTTTCTCTCAGGAAAAAGCATATCGCAAGGCATGTGTTGACCAGAGGGAAACAAGGTTGAGCGGCACAAATCCTTCAGCTTCGAGCGTTATGAAACGCCCCCGCTTCACCATTCCAAGGGTCAGCACGCGCCACTGAAATTACATTGTCAGTCCGGCTGCTTCTTCGCCACTCAATGCGACCACCAACTTCTTGCCAGTAACAAGAAAACAGTTCTTTTCTTCTGGCAACTTCATCAGTTGTAGTGGCCCAAAGTTATTGCGAGTAACATTTCTATCTATGCACAAAGCAGTTGGCAATTTTTTCCCTTTTGCAGAACCCAACAAATAATACCCTAGAAGCTAACCCATATTTAGTTTGTACGATTATCAGCGCTCATTTCATACATTCAGAATAATTTAGATCTAAAGTCACCGATCATATTTCTAGCTAGCTGCTATTTTCTTTAATTTGGTTTTGTGTTTTTACCTCTCTGTGCTTTTTCCTTGCATTTCTCAAAGGCCTTCCGTTTAACTAACTAAATCAATAAATAAACACGAGTTTACAGCATTGTATTCGCCACAGCTTTTGTCGACTCTGTGCCCTTGCATTTCTTAAATGACGCTGGTCAGAAACACATTTCGGGAGGAAAATCGATTGCAGATACAGCCGGAAGCGGCTGTTTATAATCGAATTCACGGCACCGCGAAACGTTCCGGGGGAGATTGCAGCAAAAGAACGTTCGCGAGTCGCAGCGGTGACGGAGCAGTGATAGCTTTCACTCCGGTCCACAATCCCTTTAAAAATGAAATATTGTCAAGGGAAATAGCAATTACCTGTGCCGGTAACAATTTCACCCAAGAAGAGTCAAAGAGCCGGGGATCGGAATGTAGTGAAGCGTTCGCCTTTCAGTAACCGGAAACGACGTCAAAGAGGAAATACGAGGCGCGGACTGCGAGGCGCGGAGGGGGTTTCCTCGTGCGAGGACGAATTAAAAAGTTCGTGCGCGGGGGCGCGGCGGCGGGGGACGGAAATGGCGGAAGGTGGGATCCTTTTTACGCGAAATGAAACGAGATCTATATACGCCGGATGAAGGGGGGCTTCGAGAGAAAGTTTTTATTGGACGTACGCGCGAGATACTGCGGTAGTTATCTCCGGTACACGCTGCCTTACCAGGGTTACCCTAACTTCGTAACACGGAACATCGACTTCCGGTTTATTTCGAGTGAGCTTTCAGTGAAGTACGGAAATCTCGGAACCCCGGGCTGATAAATCCCTAGGAGCGAGGCTGCGTAAAAATTTGACGGAAATTGCGGCCGTTGAAGGCCTCTTGTATCGCTTTGATATCAATTCAATGGGGCTGTTATTTGTGCACCTCGATGGACGGCTAGTGTTTGCGCACATATATATCGCGATAACTATGAAGGGGTTTAACCTGTGAAGGGGTTTCCATTGAAATTTTAAGTACGTATGTGTGCAGACTTGAGCTTTCAATGGGCACGTTTGTTTTCCTGTTTGTAGGGTGTGTGGTTATTTAATTGGAAAAGAAAACAGTGTTAAATTTTATTTTATTACTCTTTGCATACTTCTTTGGGGACATTATTGTTCATAGACTGCTTACTGTAAATATATTCTTTCCCCTTGAGGATAATCTTACCAAAGATATTTGAAAATTTTAGAAAATTTAATTAATTTGAATTTGTGAAATTAATATACCTAATTCTACTATTTTAATGACATCAATGCATAGTTGGAACTTCCGTTCCCTTACGCCAGGAAATGGAATGTACGTATATCACAAGCGTAGTAGGCTCGCGTCGCGGCAGACATAGCGTTGCCAGAGAAGTGTTGCTAGGCACAGCGTTGCGAGAGAAGTGTTGCTAGGCACAGCGTTGCGAGAGAAGTGTTGCTAGGCACAGCGTTGCGAGAGAAGTGTTGCTAGGCATAGCGTTGCCAGAGAAGTGTTGCTAGGCACAGCGTTGCCAGAGAAGTGTTGCTAGGCACCGCGTTGCCAGAGAAGTGTTGCTAGGCACAGCGTTGCCAGAGAAGTGTTGCTAGGCACACCGTTACCAGATAAGTGTTGCTAGGCACAGTGTTGCCAGAGAAGTGTTGCTAGACACACCGTTACCAGATAAGTGTTGCTAGGCACAGTGTTGCCAGAAAAGAGAGTTGCGAGGCACATCGTTGCCAGAGAAGTGTTGCTAGGCACAGCGTTGCCAGATAAGTGTTGCTAGGCACAGTGTTGCCAGAGAAGTGTTGCTAGGCACACCGTTACCAGATAAGTGTTGCTAGGCACAGTGTTGCCAAAAAAGAGAGTTGCGAGGCACATCGTTGCCAGAGAAGTGTTGCTAGGCACAGCGTTGCCAGATAAGTGTTGCTAGGCACAGTGTTGCCAGAGAAGTGTTGCTAGGCACACCGTTACCAGATAAGTGTTGCTAGGCACAGTGTTGCCAAAAAAGAGAGTTGCGAGGCACATCGTTGCCAGAGAAGTGTTGCTAGGCACAGCGTTGCCGGACAAGCGCTGCGAGGCACAGCGTTGCCAGAGAAGTGTTGCTAGGCACAGCGTTGCCGGACAAGCGCTGCGAGGCACAGCGTTGCCAGAGAAGTGTTGCTAGGCACAGCGTTGCCAGAGAAGTGTTGCTAGGCACAGCGTTGCCGGACAAGCGCTGCGAGGCACAGCGTTGCCAGAGAAGTGTTGCTAGGCCGGGAGAACTGCGCGGCCGAGGCAGTTTGCGTCGAGCCGAGTGGCGACACATGTTATCTGTACACCTCTATTGTAAAGAAGTCAAGAATATAATATATATCTATTTCACTATTAACCCAACACAAGGACAAAAATAATTGGCAGAACCAAAGAAGCAGTTCCAACCGTTTTTGAGGATATTCTGCGCTCCATATCCGACTGCAATGAACAAGCAGCCCTTACGCGTTTTAGAACAGGTTCTCATCAAAACAGCAGCACCAATTTGCGATTTAAGTAATATGCGCCTTTCCACACACCAATCCGAATTCTGCCTGTACTCTCGCATCCTCTGGCGATATCAATAACCTAGTCAACTTCCCAAAAGATACTAAACCGTTCCAGAAGCTTTAAGCTGTACCGTTTCACCGCTAATAACCCCGCAATTCATGGACGTTAAAACTCCTGAAAAAGAATCTGCATTCTAGACCTGAAGATTCCAAGGAACTCGGTCACATCCGTCGCACGTGCACTCTCTCGAGGAAAGTAACCAGCCTATTATTCGATCCTTTGAGCGCGCCTCACAAGCCGGAGGAATGCGCGATCTTGACCACAGGCGAACACACGCTACGCTACTGAACCAAGAGAAAAGGGGACGACACTACAATGTCATCGTTAAAATATCGCGGTTCGCTGCAGACCCGAATGCCTTCTGCGATACTGAAAGCATCGGTACGCTAAGCCCTCGAGCGAAAGGATCTGCACAATAATTCGTGCGCTCTTTATTTTTGACATGTACGTCCGGACTCTTTTTGTTAAGGTTCTCCCCGTTTCCGCGGCGCTCATTCTGCATCGTCGCGTACTCCACCCGCTCCTTCCGCCGCCTTTCTGAATAATTTCCGTGTTGCCTGGCGAATTCTCCGATCTCTCATTTCTCCCCCCATCGACGGCACCTTGTGCATCCTTGCCCCGCGATAAAAGACAGCACACTGGCGCGGCGATCGATCCCCGATGCTTTGAATATACCCACGCTTCATTCTCCTCTGTTTCGCGTAGCTTGCCGTCGCGCGATACGTACTGCGGTTATTGTTTCTCGCAGGGAAGTATTGTTTTCACGCGTGGAAGCGAGTGTAACGCGCCACAACCTGTGGTCATTTGGGTCAGTGGAGGTTAACAATTTACCGCGCGTAAATATCAATGTCAAGATTAAAAAGGAGAATAAGATTCTTTCGTCTGAGGCATCGTTTTTTAGGAAATACATATTTGAAATTCGCTGGGTATATAGAGCTTGTAAGTTTATATAAGAATAATGTTCAAATTTAAATTCTCTACCCACCTGTGGTTTATAAGAGTTGTGCATAATTTCTGAATTTTTCGTGATGTTATCTTATACCACTGTTTTTGTAATAAAATGTCAGATTTATAAGGGGGTCTTGTAGTAGCTACTTAATAACTTGTAGTGTAGTAGTCACTTAATAGTGTAGCAGTCACTTAATAGTGTAACAGTCACGAAATAGTGTATAAGTCACGAAATACTGTATTAGTCACGAAATAGTGTAGTAGTCACGAAATAGTGTGATAGTCACGAAATAGTGTGTAAGTCACGAAATAGTGTGGTACCCACGAAATAGTGTGGTAGCCACGAAATAGTGTAGTAGTCACTTAATAGTGTAGTGGTCACGAAGTAGTGTAGTAGTCGCGAAATAGTGTGGTAGTCACGAAATAGTGTAGTAGTCACTTAATAGTGTAGGAGTCATGAAATAGTGTAGTAGTCACGAAATAGTGTATAAGTCACGAAATAGTGTAGTGGTCACTTAATAGTGTAGCAGTCACTTAATAGTGTAGGAGTCACGAAATAGTGTAGTAGTCACGAAATAGTGTTTCTTTTTCCCTTTCCTTACTAATCTAATCTTTAAGCCCGCCTTCTAAAATTTCAAGTTTACTGTTGCGATGCTCGTTTTCTTTAAAAGAACGAAGTTGACTTCAAATGCAATCGATTCACCTATTTTAACACTAACAAAATACGCTATAAATCGCAAAATCGCGAAAAATGGACATTCCTCTATTTCCCCCTTACCCTTCACTTGCTGTTAATAATTTTTCTATCTTCCGCCATAGTTGCTTACCATTATTCATAATTCCCGTTACTGCGCGCACTTGGATCGATAAATTCATAATTTTGCCCATAACATTTTGAAGAAATCTTATATTTGTCTCCAACAGTAGCTTGATCATATATCGCACAAGAGACTCAATTATTCCCGAAAATATAAAAAACTGTTTTGTCTCTGTTCATGCGACCCTTTCTGGATAATATTCTATCCGTTTCAACAGATAGGGTGACCGTACCTAATATCGCCTAGCAAAAGTTAAATCGCTGTCAATTGAATAATAATTGATATTTTTGCATGTAATTCGTTTCAAAGTACCTAAAGAGAAATCATTCATCGTTCATGTCGCCTAAGTTAGAATCGTTGAAACCTACAAATTTTTAATTAGGAATTAATAAAACGTAAGACATGCAGAAATCGGGTCCTGAAAAAAGTGTAGGTACCTAATGTGCTTTTATTATTTCTTGCTCTATAAATGTTTTTTTACCAATCTTCGATTTTATTTTTATTACAAAAATATAGAAATAGGATCTTTAAAATATTTTATTTATTAAAATCCAGTGACGATATTAGGAACATGGGCGCTATTAGGTACGGCCACCCTACTTGTTTAGACACGTAGTTGCACAATTAAAATTAGTTGCTAAATAATCGTACAATGATTCCATTTCATTGACTGAAATATAAATAATGGATTTCTATTGATTTACCCTGATTTACACGCATCGATACTTAATAGATAATTTACAAATCCTTATAACAATTTCGAATATACCGATTTAAATCATTAGAAATCCAATAGATCTCTAAAATATATGATGCAATAATGTGATGCAATAAATAAGCAATGTGGAAGAGGTATAATAAAATCAGCTGTAAATTTATATGGTAGAACGATCTAAAGGCTTGCACCGAACAGCCCTACCTATGTTCGTGCTATTGCCTTGGTGAATGTGCGCGTAAGATTTATGCGCCCCAAGACACGCGCGTCTCTATTATGTACGCATTGTTGAGCGTACGCACAGTATACAAGCCATCAGCTTTGTGTATGCGCATATCAGCAATATACACCCCCACACTGAACAGCTGTGTGTCTCGACATACGTGCACTTGCATCTACGTAAATGGACATTCCGTTCTACGATCGCAAGTGCAGTGCAGAAATGCATAGATAAATCTGAAAATCTTGGAAAGCCAAGATAGCTTCGTGTTACTATTGTGAGATTGCATTGTTCTCGATTGTTCACTGTCCAAAGGAGCAGCTTTCTTGAGATGTTGAAAAGGGCAGAAATAATCCTTAATACTCTGAGAAAGACTTGAGCAATCTGCTACGAAGGATTTTATGCGAGATCAGAATTCTCGAATATTGTAAAGTTGTCTGAATGTTATATAAAATTAATTGAACTCTTCTTGCAGAGTTCGAATAGACTTGTAGTGGCACAAGTAGAATTTTATATAGTAGTACTAAAATCTCAAGAAATTAGGTTAATACTACAATGAACTTTTCTGTTACACTGTGGTTAAGGGAGGATTCTCGCCTAACAGCCCTAAAAGTAACTGATATTTCAGAATTTTTTTTTAAAAAACTTTTGGTCATATTGCATTAAACTCCCCTTGGAATATAAGGAGGCATCTTTAAACTTGCAGAAAATATTTTTTATGTCGATCCCTCTTCAATTTTTTATTATTTAAAATTAAAATTTTAGGTCCAGTCCCAGCGTAAATTATTTAACTTTAAGAAAATGTTCTTCTTTTTGCAATCAGACGACTATGGCAGGTGCTACACCTGACATCGTCTAAGAGGTTAACACGATTCCACAATAATAATTAATAAATAATAAGAAGGATCGACGTAAACAAAAAATTCTACAAGTTTGAAGATGCCTACTTATAACCCAAAAGAGTTTAATGCAATATT
Source organism: Andrena fulva (assembly GCA_946251845.1). Lineage (NCBI taxonomy): Eukaryota > Metazoa > Arthropoda > Insecta > Hymenoptera > Andrenidae > Andrena > Andrena fulva. Next base: position 26,985,468 of record OX276331.1, on the reverse strand, counting down.
AACAATAGTTTTTTTAAAAAATAATTCACAAATTTCAGGGGCTGCTACACGAGAATCCCCCTTTAAGTAGCAAGTGCCCTAGATGTTTCTCCTCATATTATACCTCACTACTAATGTTTAACACTAGAAACCGAATAAGACTAGGAGCAGGGATGAGTTTAAAATTCCAAGTAGCATATAGAATTTAAATTAAACGTGACTAAAAATCAAGTAGCACTTAATCAAATAAAAAATGAAAGGTTCATACTCCCTCGGTATCTTTTTTAGATTTCAATCACTTAGTTTTCAAACGGCATTTGTTTATCTGCCGGAATTAATTAAGTCTCCAATGGATTACTGTAAGCGTAGAATCCTGTAGCTGAAGAACAACTTTTTGATCGAATGAAGATCCAATCTTTAAGTGCCATTTATGAAACACTAGCTGACCCGTTACCCGGTTTCACCCGGGAATTATTTATGATGTTTGAAAAATAAAAACGCCTAAACCAAAAAAATAAATAGCCTATAATCTAATCTAGGACGTGTATAATGTATATTCAGAATTTCAATGAAATCCGTTCAGCCGTTTAGGCGTGAAAGAAGGACAAACAAACAGACAACGTTTCACTTTTATATATCAGTAAGGATAAGGATTAGTAACAGTAATTGCTTAAAAATTAGAGCTATTAACCTCAGATTAGAGTTTACTTTAGGAGTCCATCCAAGACAACTAGTTAAATTGTATCGATGGTTTAAAGATGGCCAGCTGATCAATTCCCATAGGGTAAAAGCAGAAGGTCAGAGGAGGGCATCGTATAAACGCTACACCCTCCATTTTGATATCGGCTCCTAGCTAACCCTAAGGGCCCCGGACCAAGTCTATCTGGTTTATCTTCGATGATTTAATTTATTACCTGGATATTACCAAGTGATATAGTCCTCAGCCTGAGTTACGGTTACTTAGCCTCACAAAGGCCAACGGCTTTGAGTGACTTACTGGAATTACTTGAGGTATGGCGATCTGGTCCAGCCCAACAAGTCACTGCTCACGACTAGCTCTTTTATCCTTGGCTTACCTGGAGGACCGAACTTGATAACAATGGTTATGGACATAGCGGATCTTCGATATGATACAACGTGGAAATTAACGACACCGTAATACTATATACCATCCTCGTAATTTATAGAATCTAAAAAAAGATATTGTTGCACTGCCATATGGTCCAATTTTTATAAACAAGTAGCCCTAATTAGGGCTGGGACTATTCGAATATTTTACATGTATTCGAATGCTACGAATAAACTTCGAATATTTGAGTATTCGAATACTATTCGAATGTTATTATTCGATATACTATTCGAATACCGATGTATTCGAATACTTAAAAATTCGAATAGTATTCGAATACTTGGATATTCGAATAATTGGATATTCGAATACTTGGATATTCGAATACATACTGGGATATTCGAATTCTTGGATATTCGAATACTTGGATATTCAAATACTTGGATATTCGAATTAAATTCGCCAAATAATTGAGCAACTGAAGTATTCGAATATTCGAATACCGAAAAATTCGACAAATAGTCCCAGCCCTAATTCGTAGCATTCGAATACTTGTAAAATATTCGAATATTAAATTATTCGAATAGTCCCAGCCCGAGCATGCACAAGTAAAATGTATTTTTATGAAATCTTGGGAAGAGAAAAGGTAGAATAAGGAAGGTTGAAAATGCTGGGAATTATTTATCAGTCATATCTTTTATGTATGGGGCCTTTTAGGGCCCCTAATTTCTTACAGCTTACAGTATAATTTTTCATTGAAGCTCAAACGTGTAAATAAAGTCAACTTAAAGATCTTCATCGAGCCCAGATTGATCTTAACCCTTCGTTGCCACACCTATTTTTTCAATCAACTTTGACATACTGGGTGGCTCACGCCCAAAGCAATTTCTGAACGACTGCCATTCCCATCTAAAGAATCCAATCGTTATGAAAAAAATCATGGGCCATTTTCAAGGTCTCTAGAATGTATTCCAACAGTTTTTTGATTAAAATTTTATCACAGTTTATGTAAAAAAATTCTAGATCACCATATGTCGAGAAAGGACGAAAAAAAATTTCAAAAAATTGTAACTTTTACAAATTTCAATATTACAAGCTAAAAATCTACAGAGCTGTTTTTCAGATATAATATTTTGAGAGAAAAAATAATTTGTAAGTTGGCTTTGGGAAAAAGGTATTCATTTTGCATATAGAAGGTGGGCTATTTCTATTTAATTGAAAAAAAAAGAGATATTCCAGGATATTCTACGCAATGAAAAAAGTACAGAGCTTCAAAATCATTTTGTGGGTGGCTCACACCCAGAGTGTCAACGAAGAGTAAATTGCAATCGGGTTGAATCTTGTGAAATAAGAATTATTGAAGAATATCAAGCGATTTTACTAGAAGTTTCTACTTTCAATAAAGTGTGACGCATCGCTGAGGTCCTGCATAGAGATGCGTGCGAGGAAGATACGAAGAAGTTCGGAGCGTCCTATACATTCGGATCCCTTTAACCACCGAAGCGTTCTAATTGCGCCTTCATTTCTCGTTTATCTTATTCTGAAAACCCCGTACTCTCAGGCACCGTTTAATTCGCGTCGTGTAGCACACTGTGTACAACGTATGCTCGGTCGCACTTGATTAGAGTCGATTAGCGACGCCTGGAAGCGTACGAATAGAACAGTATTAACAGCCATTTGTCACGTCCATAGTTCATAAGAGCTCTCTCGTTCAGTCATTCTATCTGACGAAGCTGTTCGTTACACGATATTCCTAACTTCTCGCTACGAGTTCATAGAATATGCCAGTGCAAACAGAGATCAAATTTGGGGGTTCTGAAGAGTTGTAAATGGCGATCAAATTTTAAAAAAGGGTCGATGTGCATGGTTTCTACGAAATATTTTTGCAATTTTTTGGAAAGTTTCTGTAGACATTTCTGAAGAAGAAACCATCCAGGAAAAGAGTTCTAGAGAGAAGCAGTGGAAGTAGTAGAACAGAGCAAGTGGAAGAGACGTATCTATGGTCAGACGCAGATTGCAACCAATATCATTGAAATTACATCTCCCTGTAATTATGTAAATGTGCATTATTTAAAAAATTGTTTCCAATAAAAGTTGTCGAAATTATTGACAACTTCAAAAATATTTATGTTTTGCACGCTAGAAATGTCTTGATATTTTATAAAATTGTACTTTGATTATAATTAATTAATTTAAAATTTAATTTTAAGAAGTAAAATTTTATAAAATTTACTTGATATTAACTTCGATTTTATCCGAATATGCAAAAAAATTTACTTGGAAGAGTCAAATTTTGATAAATTTAGATCAAACTGTACTTCGATTTTATTTGATTACTCTGAAATTTTTATTTTTAGAATTAAAATTTTTTTAAATTTAGTTGAAATTAACTTCGATTTTATCTGATTATGCAAATAATTTTACATGGAAGAGTCAAATTTGGATAAATTCAGATTAAATTGTACTTCGATTTTATTTGATTACTCTGAAATTTTTATTTTTAGAATTAAAATTTTATAAAATTTAGTTGAAATTAACTTCGATTTTATCTGATTATGCAAATAATTATACTTGGAAGAGTCAAATTTGGATAAATTTATATTTTTCATTTACATGTGTATTATAAATAATAGCGGCTGTGCGTTATTTTTCATGTAAATATTATACATAATGTACAGTAAAAAACACGAGTTTTAGTATTTTCAGTATCCAAAATCAGAGTTAATTTGAGTTTCAAAATCTGCAATGTATTCAGAACTGTGAAGGTAATATCAAAATATGAAAGGAGGTATTTTCCAGCTATTTTAATTACGTTTGCAGTCATTTCTACTAATATTAACTGGAATATCAATGGATTCTGCTTCTTTATTTATATAAACATTTCTGCGTCTCTTGATTATTTAGCATCAAAATCTTATTAAAGAATTTCGAAGAACTAGATCAATTATCTTTCCGTGCTAATTACATCTGTCCATTGGAGTAAAATTAAATTTTCTTTCGACATCAATTAATTAATATTAATAAATATATATTCTAATTTATTAATATTCTACTCCCCGTTCAATGCGTCTAACAGATTTCACCCCACAGCTTCTAAAAGCTTCTTTCAAGAAACGAATTTTGCTGCTTCCAGTGATTAATGTTCGGTATATTTGCAAAATGTCTGGCACGCGCACGACTCAGAATGTTTTCCCAGTTATGTCGTTTGACGGGAGCATGTAATTTGAGGCCACCGTCTCAAAGCAAGTAACTGCAACGCTGCCGACAATATCTAACAACCTGCCGGCTAAATTAATCTTCCTTTATAAACGGACACTTCGTTAAATTCGCAGAATTTCCATCTGCGAATTTATTTACAAGGTTCGTTAGCAGTGACAGTAAATCGCAATTACGCCTGGCGTGCATTCTGATCGTCGCTGCACCAGAAAGTCAATTTCCCTCGGTTTCTCACAGTTGGACTTGACATAATTCATTGGACCTTCATTCCCTCCACTAATGGAAGTTTAATTAAGTGCATCGTTTAAATAATCTGGCGTGCAGGTAGCCTCGACTGCTGTTACTTTGAAAATTTTGCGTGTGTTTGCTGGGAGACAGAATTACGAGCACGTCTAACGCCGGAACAGCGGAAGTGGTAGCTTTGCATAAACAACTTGAGCTACAAAGGCGTATTTCTACTTCTACTCAAAATAAATTTCTCTGACCTGCCATTATTTTTATTAAAATAATTCTATAAAATCGATTCTAGGAAAAATGTAGAGGGCTAAGTTATAGATCTAATAGTAGTAAAATCTAATTATTAATCTAATAGTAATAAAATTTCATTACTGTCCTAATAAATTCTGGTCTCCTCATAATTTCGCATAAGTTGTTGGAATAAATACATACTATTAATATTAATTTATAGTCTGCAAATCATAATACGATTCGGTTTAAATTAGTGAATATTACTAACCGGGATATTACACCTATCTGCATGTTTACTAAGCATTTGAATAATCTTGTCATGCGGCCAATGCTTCTGCATACATACAAACACAGTTATATCTCTAAAGGATCCTAATTTACTAATCTCCCCACATATTATATTGTAATCTGACGTGAATAAATACTGTCAAGATATGTTCGTTATTTTTTCATAGGAACAAAGCCATTGTCTATGTTGAAAAATGTGAAAGTAATAATAGTGCAGGTTTACGTAATGAAAAGAAAAAGGTAAATGTAAAAACAGAATTTTATTATCACGCCTAAGTAAGTTGGGGAAAAATCAAAAGATTAAGGAGTATAAGGTGCCCTCCTGTATTGGTTGCATGCATTAATAACACTTTTTTTCTTTCACGTAGAAATTTATGTGGAACATTATCCTAAGTATGATGTAAGAAGAAATACCTAATATTTTCAATTAATTTCAAAAGTATTTAGTAGAATATTTATTGCCCTTAGAATACTGGTCGGTGCATTAATATTCAATTAATGTGTGAACTAACTTGTAAGTCGAAATTTTGACTTCATTCAGCTTTTCTCCTGCAGATAGAAACTTTTTGCAAAGTTCAGAAAGATAATACGTAATAGAACAAAAGAAAAATAAGAGTGAAAAATTTCATAATTCCCCTTAAAAGTAAATTGAGGCTGCAAAGAAGAAAATCGAAATATATATTACGATTTTTACTAACAGCACAGAGCAAATTTTGCTAATTCAATATCGACTTAAAGACATGCTTAACATTTCTTGGAAAAGACTGAACAACAATGTCTGCTGTATAAGACTATTTTAATTCCTCTACAGAACTTTCAGAAACACAGTGACGCTGTGAAATTTTACGGAAGGCAACTTCTGTCGAGAATAAATTGCGTAAGTTGCACTGGCAACTGGTTACGCGATACAATATTGACTGCAAAATCAATATCGGTAGCCGGCACTCTGTAAACTTAATCGGAAATGTCGCCGGCACGATTAGAAATCATCAGAGACATTACTGACTGGCAGGAAACACCTGTCTGCAGCTCGAGAGGCAATTTCCTGGTTAACCTAACCCCTGTTTACCCGCGTATTACGTTAGCCAGACCGCTAGACGTCATGCTCAGATAAGGAATTTCGAATTTTATCAGGGAAACGATGTTGAAAGTAACTCAGAACAATAGGGAGCTTAAGGGGGGCAACCACTTTAGATGCTTCAAAAAATCAATTTTTTTTTATTTCATAAATCGTTAGCAAAATATCTTAAGAATATACCCTGAAAATTTCAAAACGATATTCGGATTCCTGCTAACGTATGTATATAAATGATAAAGACTCTCTGCTCGACTCCCAAGCGCGCCCAGGTATCCACGAGCGCTGAGTCAGGTAGTCCCTTTTTATGACTCACCTGGTGACGTAGAGCATAGTACCTTTGCTTTGGGGTGGAATCGCTGATTAATCGGTAAGACACTTTATCATTTGATTAAACACATTTGAGTTTGAGTTTTTCGTTTGTGAAACTTTAAACGTGTTTTTCTCGAAACGACATTTTTTCAATTTGCGGGAATCATAACTCAAAAACTAATTGATGGATCATCTTCAAATTTGGAACACGTTTACATAATATAATTTATTAAAACATGAACCTAAAGTTGGAACGCTTAGATTGTTTCAAACATATTTATTATTGCAAAATGCCGGGAAACAAAATGCTAAAAATCGATCATTTTCTTTTCAAACACGTTCCAACATTGAATTCTCGATTTCTTTTCAAAATTTAAGTTCATGTTCTTAAAAAACATCTCAAGAATGTATCAAAAATTTTTGGACTAGTTCAGATGCTAATTGCGAGCTGCACGATTCCCGCAAGTCGACAACGACGATGAGGACACGCCAAGGGACACAGCGGATTACACCTTAATACAATGGATGAAACAACTTGAAAAAATTACCAGAGATATATGAAAACATGAAAAAATTATTGTTAGAGTTGCGGAAATTTCCGTTTTTTTTTCGCAATAAAAAAAAATAAAAAAAATTATCTAATTTTCGGTCTCTTAAGTGGTTGCCCCCCTTAACTCGTTCGAAACATCGGGCATGAGACTGTTCGTCGTCACAAAAATCAGATTGTGATACGTTTTTGGTCAAATTTGGCAAATTATATCGTAATCGCAAAAAATAATGAGAAAACGTAGGTAAATATAAAAAAATTCGAAGGAATAATAATTATATTTCTTCACTTCACCAGAATAACTAATATCCTATCTTCAAAAATTATAATTAATGAACTAATAATAATTATTCTTATAATCATTTTTATAAATATTATTGGTGTCCTCACTATATGTATATAATTTATCTTCTTTCAAAATCGTTCAACAAATATCGAGTTATATTGTATTTTGTGTCAGAGAAGAATGTACCACCTACACACAAACGAAGTAGGGGAGACCGGGGCTAGTTGATACGTTATTCTGTTTTCAATTTTTTTCATTTTTATTTGAATGAATTACTTAATAACAAATATGCCAAAATATACTTTGATCCTTCCTCTTTAATATGTACTAAGCGAAAACTTGAGAAAATACATGCAAAATGAATGAAAAAATGTTATTTGGACGAAGGCAAAATGTATCAATTTGCCCCACTGCGGGGCTAGTTGATACGTTATTCTGTTTTCAATTTTTTTCATTTTTATTTGAATGAATTACTTAATAACAAATATGTCAAAATATTCTTTGATCCTTCCTCTTTAATATGTACTAAGCGAAAACTTGAGAAAATACATGCAAAATGAATGAAAAAATGTTATTTGGACGAAGGCAAAATGTATCAATTTGCCCCACTGCGGGGCTAGTTGATACGTTATTCTGTTTTCAATTTTTTTCATTTTTATTTGAATGAATTACTTAATAACAAATATGTCAAAATATTCTTTGGTCCTTCCTCTTTAATGTGTACTAAGCGAAAACTTGAGAAAATACATGCAAGATGAATGAAAAAATGTTATTTGGACGAAGGCAAAATGTATCAATTTGCCCCACTGCGGGGCTAGTTGATACGTTATTCTGTTTTCAATTTTTTTCATTTTTATTTGAATGAATTACTTAATAACAAATATGCCTAACTATACTTTGGTCCTTCCTCTTTAATATGTACTAAGCGAAAACTTGAGAAAATACATGCAAGATGAATGAAAAAATGTTATTTGGACGAAGGCAAAATGTATCAATTTGCCCCACTGCAGGGCTAGTTGATATGTTATTTTGTTTTCAATTTTTTTCATTTTTTATTTGAATGAATTACTTAATAACAAATATGCCAAACTATACTTTGGTCCTTCCTCTTTAATACGTACCAAGCGAAAACTTGAGAAAATACATAGAAAATGAATGAAAAAATGTTATTTGGGCGATCAATTTGGATGTATCAAAACTATTTACTTGTTCTGCATATAAACTTAAAGAATTGAACAACAAAATTCACATATCTCTCACATATCAGGTATGTATTTGATCTCGCATCAATCGAGGGCTTCTTAGTACTTCCAGCAGACGACCGTTTAAGGGGAAGCCGAACTTCTGACAACTTTTATTACGTTACGATGCCAGTGGCCCTCGTTGGCGCGACAAGAGACTTTTAATAAAAATTCGTCGTTAGCACGGGCCGACAGATGGTTAGTCATAAAAGCAAATGCGTTTCCGCTTTTGTTTGCTCGTTATTTCAAAAAGCGTCCATTAAGGTGGCTGAGGTGAACGCGCGCGAGGGTCGGTGCCAAGAGACGAACAACTTTTCCCGGATAAATCGGTCATCGTAAATCTGTCTGCTTGTCCCGTCCGCCTTCCCCCGCGATTTCTTCCTCCCTCCGCCCCACCCCCCGGTGGAAATATCAGGGGGGTGGTGGGGGTTGGTGGTGGGGGGGGGGGGGGGGGGGGCTGAAATTCGACGATAAGCCGACCGTATCCAAATATTTTCCCGCGGACCAAACGAAGAGTAATGAGGGAATGCACCGTCTCTTACCTCCGCCCTCGCAACCCTTATACGTTACCCGCGCTGCCTTTTTATTTTGCGGCCAGAACTCGCGGAAAGCAGTGCTGGAAACTTTGTCAAAGATTTCGAAATCTCCGGCGGAATTTATGGCCCCGAAAAGATGCTCGGTTATATATCGGTGCCGCGGGGATGCATGCTGCGCGGGAAAGTTTGCGGGAAATGTCGGGCCGAAATCAGGCAAGTATCGCGAAAAATTCATGAATGGCCCACGGTATCCCGGTGATGGATGTACACGGTGTCGCGGAAGTACCGAAACGGTTGCGGCATGTTGTTACGTGAAAGGTTATATAATTAATAATTCGGCAAATAAAACTTGCATAGCAGAACTATAATTAGGTAACATCAGCAATGCTGATGATATAATAGAATTACGGGAGAATTTTATTGTAGCTGTGTGGTGCTTGCTGGGGAAATAGAAGTATGTGTGGAATGCTTTAAAGTCAGTGTCACAAAATCTTAGGGTACGATTCTGTGTACGGAAATTTTGTGGGTGCAATTAGTACCGTATCGAAAGGGAAGTGACACCACTGGATTCCTGGCGTTCTCCCGATTAAAATCATACCGATTTTTATGTAAATCGGACTATTATTAACGAAGTCAACTTGAAGTGATATAAATCAATTTTTCATGGGATTTCCTTTATTATGGTCCGAATTACGTCATTCTTGGTATCAGTTTCATCGACGAAACACAAGGAATCGATTGGCGTCGTTTTCGCAAAGATCAGGTGAGAAATGCAGAAATCCGGGGCATTTCTCACTTCTTAATGGTATTCTAACCCCTTCGGGGGTCGAAAGCCGTACAATTCGATGAGGCACTGCGGGGTGTTGTCCTCGCCATGGGGTACCAGGAGGCATCGCTGGACAATCACCCTGTAGAGGGAGTCATTGTAAGTAGAATAAAAGAATAAGTGGAAGAGGTGTGTCTATGGTCAGCCGCCCTTCACAAACCAATATCACTGAAATCATATCTCATTGTAATTTTGTATGTACTTATACGTGCATTATTTTAAAGATTGTTCCAAATAAAAGGTGTCGAGCTTAATACGAACTTTAGGAATATTTAAATATTTCATTACACATTTACTTGTATTCTCTATTTTTGAACTTTTAAATAGTTTTAAGTAGAACTTATAAATGCGTGTACAATTTGCCTTTTAAATAATGTACCATATGAAATAAAATGGAAGTATAGCGTTTTATTATTTTCCTTAAGAAAAATTACAGCTTTAGCCAAGCTTCAAAATCTGCAATACATTCAGAACCAGGGATGTAATATTAAACTCTAAAAATGTGGGCCTTTTTCAGTCCTTTTAATTATGTATTTAGAATTTTTGTTGAGGTTAACTAGAGCATCAGAGGATATGCATCTAGGTACTTCATTTGTTTAATAGAATCACAATAGCTCTATAAGAAAAGATTCAGAACTGACAGGTCAATTATTCTTCTGTACCAATTACATTTACAGAAACACGAATATAAAAAAATCATTCGCATACCTACTAATGCACTCACAAATCTAAACCATTAATGCTTTCAGGCACTGTAAAAAATTAAAATTATCCCGTAATTTTCACCGATACAGTAGCAGTAATACACAATGGAAATGGTCTTCAAATTTTCCTTAATCGTAGTCTTTCCCCCGCTCCTCGTGTCGACCACGAAATCCAGTCAGTAGTTTCAACTACCTCAGTCTGCATAGTTGGGGAATGTCTATTTCAATGGTAATTGTTCAACTAAAGAGTTATCTTATTAGCTTTAAAGGCACGCAGAAGTTTCACTTATCTAAACTTAAGATTTACCGTAGCAGTTCCACCCCAGGGTACACAGTGTATACTGCGTGTTTGCGTTTACGGTTGCCCTTTAATTAACGAATTTACGGGAACCTGGGTTGCATAATTTAGCTTAGACAAGTCGCGTAATTAACATAATTCATTCGTGAAGTTCTGCCGGCGCGTGCTAACATACGCGCTCGTCGAAGAAACGCGTAATTACGTGTAATGCTTGATGTAGAACACCGAAGATCAAGCTAATCAACATCATTATTACACCGTCAGCTTTACTCCCTTTCTGTTTATAAAATAAACCATTACAATATGCAGATACGCGATACTAATTCGTCGTTTTTATTTATTTGATATGAGTTGGACGCGTCAAATTTTTAGCGTACTGTTAATAATTATCCATTTCAAACAACTACTGTGCCTCACCTTGCGATAAAAAAATATTGCGATAACAATATTTTATTTAAAAAAAAAAAAAAAAAAAAATGAAACAGATTCTTCCGATCTATATTTTTAAATTGAAAGATGTAAATTAAAATATCACCCTATACAATAAAGCTCCTTTTCATTAGTCATACGAAGAATACAAACTGAGTAGAAGCTTCACAGTATTCATTGTTAGAGAGAAACGTAGACCAGAAACGTAGTTTGTTCAGTTTCATTTTATAATCTCACCGCGCAGCTTTTCACGCATTTTCCACAGAAAATGTCCCGCGATGAATTTTCCCTAACTGTTGAGGATCCTCCTCAGAAGAAATTCGTGTCAGTCACACATCGATCTGAGTAGACTTAGCTGGCAGCTACGTGCATCTCTCAGATGACTTTGCAGCACGCTCCCCTTAAATACGTTGAAAACCGAAGTGTTCGCAACGTTGCCCAAGTGCCGGGGATCCATTTCCTAGATTAACCGTAGGTGCATCCTGCAGGACGGCCCTCTTACGGTGGTTAGTCGGCCATTTTATTATGGTTGTTACACAGTTCCTATCCTCGAGGTGGCGGTGGCCAGCAAATCCTGCTATTAATACCACAGAATAATCTCCTGAGCCGTCCACGTATACCGGCCAAGTCTAATTTATTCAAATTCACACTGCTGCAGGGGACGCGTAGCATTGTTTATTGTAAAGTTATTTATTATTCAATAGCTCTGCACGGATGCTGAGTGAGCGAGTTTGAGTTTGCATGATTGCTGGATTTCTGTATGGCGATGGAATATGAATAATAATAATAAATAGGATAAGGTTCACTATGGAAGCCTAATTCGTGTTTATACTACTTGCGAAATTTTTCTTTATGCTATCATGTCTCAGAAATGGATATATGAAAATGTGGGCCTGAAGGAGATTTAAGTGTACCTCTGAACTTTTCTTTTAACCATCCTTTTAGGTTTCTACTTTGCAGAAAGTATTATTAAAAACAGCTTTTGATTGATGATGTGGACGCGAGAGTTGTGATTTTTTTGTGTAAACTATTTTTATGGACATTTTTAGAGCTGATACAGTTAAACTACTGTAATAAAATAATTGAATTAGTTAAATAGAGGTCTAATGTTATTTATTCACACTCGAAAAACACTAATTCGTGATTGAAATGGTTACGTGTGAATTTTTGCTAAATTTCTAGTTTATTCAGCAACTAACATATGGTGAACCTGCACGCGCAACAGGTTTGGGTACACTTCTGGGCAAAAAGAGAATTTATGATTAACAGCACACCTTTGCTTGATACTACAACGCGTGTAACGGCCTGTACACACGTTCGTGACTATGAAACGAAATTTCCTGCGCCATATTCAAAATCCAAATAGCTATCTAAAATTCAGTCGTTGATTCTGTTAACCCTCCACATATATTTAATTGTTCACACTTCTCTGAAATTAGTTTACTTATAATTCTCAGCATAAACATGCGCAAACTCCGACCAGAATATTTTGTATAGGTAGTACCTAACAGTCAGTTTTGGGACTTCTTTCATTCGGCTTTAAACGTCAGAATATATACACTTGAATCTCAAATCAGAAAATCCGGAGGCTAAAATAAAACAGTTTGGTCTCTTCGCACGTTTCTGCAAAGAATATCTGACTTTCCAGTGTTCTACGCACTGCAACGCGCAAGGTGCAAAATATTAATCAACAACAACCAACAGGCATAATTTATCTAATCATAAAATTTACAAACTCCGAAGTTACGCATAAAAAATTAAAAAGAAATAACTTCACATTTGATTTATTTAAAAGAGTTGGTGGGGCCACCATTACAATCGCAAATTTGCAACTCCATTTCTACCGAACACTTTGTAACGAAAAAATTAATTTTTATTGTTTGAATGTGCACTGAAATAACCTGAAAGTTTGGAAAAGATCCGCTCGACGGTTTCTTAGAAAAAATTCCCAAGAGTCACGTTATTCCCAGCGTCCTAAATAGGGCTCTCCGCTTAAGGGGGTTTGCGCCTTGTTGGCCCGAAAAGTAGGTAATTCTTTATGAATTTTTTGTTCGAAAACGGTTCGACAAATTAATTTGCGGTTTGGCAGGCTGTTTTGTTGTATCTAGAACTATTGTTCTGAATTTTTGTGTGACAGTGAAGATGAAAACATGGCAGATACAGAGAGAGGGTTGAAAAAAAATCGGGTGGACCTGGCGTTGATGAAAAGTATTTTAAGGGTTATCTGAAACACAAAAAGGAAGAGAGATTCTTAAACTATACGAATGCGGCTATGGGTGGTAGTAGATGCATTAAGAAAAATAAAGAAATGTTGAAATGGCAGCCTTTTAAAGAAGATGAAGCGCCCTGATTTGAGTCTGAGAAAGCTTTTGCCCCAAAATCGGCAAAACTTATTTAAATAAAAAAGCAACGGTAACAGATACGGCAATAAATCTACTAAGGTAAATGTCCCTATTTCTGCTCATGTCCCCATTTCTGCTCATTTCGTATTTTTCTTATTACTATAAGCGTTACGTTTGTACTATAGTTGCAACAAAATAATTCTAAATTACTTGAACACTTACGCCAGTGTTGCACGAGGTTGGGGCTAATCAAAGTGCAGCATAAGCAACGAAAATCTTTTAAAACGAGAGACAAGTGATTTTTCGATCGTGTTCTAGCTGGTTGTGCTAAGGAACAGCGTCACTATTGGTATTCGACAATTGGGCACAAAATAGTTTTTGCAGCAAAACTTCTTATTTAATAACAAAAACAAACACCGTATTGTGCTCTAGATTTAGATTCTTTTACTATTTTTAATGTTTTTAAGTAGAAAACAGGTGAGCAGGTTTAGGGGGCAAGTGAATCACCGTCATGTCCGCATTTCTACTCACCAAAATTTTAGTAACATAACGTCACAATTCAATGTATGCTGTAACCTCTATTTCTGTCCGCAGCAGAGTTGGGCATTATCTAGATAAAAAATTATTTAAATAACGATCGAATAAATGATACTTTATCTTTATTCGTTATTCGAGGCTCGAATAATCGAAGTTATCTTTATTCGAAGAGCAACGAATAAATAATTTTATTGGATGAGAATTTATTCGACGAATAAAGATAATTATTTTATTCGATGGGAATTTATTCGACGAATGAAGATAATTTTTTATTCGATGAAAATTTATTCGACGAATAACGATATTTTTTTATTCGAAGGTTTTATTCGAATAAATGCGTCGAATAAATTTTTCATCCGTAGCATTTATCTTTTCGAAGCCTTCGAATAAATCCACGAATAACTTTCATCAGCGTCGAGCGTGTTTATTCAAGCTGCCGAGGGTCGAGCCCGGACGAGCGGCGAGGGCCGAACACAAAGGACCGGCGGCTCGAATAAACACGCTCGACGCTGATGAAAGTTATTCGTGGCCTTATTCGAAGGCTTCGAAAAGATAAATGCTACGGATGAAAAATTTATTCGACGCATTTATTCGAATAAAACCTTCGAATAAAAAACTATCGTTATTCGTCGAATAAATTTTCATCGAATAAAAAAATTATCTTCATTCGTCGAATAAATTCTCATCGAATAAAAAATTATCTTTATTCGTCGAATAAATTCTCATCGAATAAAATTATTTATTCGGTGCTCTTCGAATAAAGATAACTTCGATTATTCGAGCCTCGAATAACGAATAAAAATTATTTATCTTTTGTTCGTTATTTGAGATTTTCATTTAGATAAACTTTTGCCCAACTCTGGTTCGCAGGCATTTTAATTTTTGTTTATCATTATTTTATGCTTCACTGTTGTGTTATAAAACCTCTCCATAAAAGATGTAACTGATTTTAACCTGAAAAGGCAACATATTATGTGAGCAGAAATTGGTACAAATTGTGAGTAGAAATACGTACATCGCTATTTTTCGTGAGCAGAAATACGGACATTTAGTGCATTGTATTTAATTACAAATTACTAGTAGTTAAACATCTTGAAATATCTTTCTTAAATAGTTTTCGAATTGGTTGATCTATTATTAAAGAATTAATCAATTACCCTGCAACATTTGATCACAAACAAATTTTTTACATCTTCTTTATGACGAGTAACCTCTTAAATGAGCAGAAATTGGGACATTCACCTTACCACCCGTAGCCACATTCATATAGTTTAAGAATCTTTTTTCCCTCTTCTGTTTCGGACAACCCTTAAACTACTTTTCATCAACGCCAGGTCCACCCGATTATTTTTCAACCCTCTCTCTGTATCCGCCATGTTTTCCTTTCCACTGTCACACAAAAATTCAGAACAATAGTTCAACATACAACAAAACAGCCTGCCACGCCTCAAATTAATTTGTCGAGCCGTTTTTCCACAAAAAATTCATAAAAAATTACCTACTTTCAATCGTCCGCAAAGTATTACAGATTTCCCCGCGCACTCGAAAAACGTGCAACAAAGACGATTAATAATAATAAATTATAGATCGCGTAATAGCGCAAGCTAAAGCGCGATTAATAAATCATCCGCAACGTTGCCCCAGCGAACGTAAACAGTTTTATGAAATCCGCGGAAGATTCCAATTTCTCCCCGAGACTGATGGCATAAATCAAAGTAACGCGGTTTCTTACGTAACAAGGGAGGCGGCGAATTAAAAGGGCGACCGCGCCACGTGCGCAGAATTGCGTGGGCAAAAACACGCGCCAGGCACGTCCCGGGAAACAAAGACGGACAACTAGACGCGTGAATTTTATCGCGGCGGAAGCCATTCTTCGCGGGTCTCGTAAAAAGTCGGCGCGCGGATGCGCGGGCAAAAAAAGCACCAGCGAGGATCCAGCTTCCGCTCGCGTGTGCGGGGGCATAAAACATTTTTTTACGAGCTGCTCCTCGGGCGGCGCTGCTCGGCCGGCTGGTTGACGAACGCCCGAAGGAATTACGATAAAATACTGCGGGCCGCGTCGATTCGGTCGGCGAGTATAATACATAATAATCCCGTTCCTTTCCGGAACTTGGCCCGCATAACTTCGCCTGAATTAGGCGAGCGACGGCGACGCTCGCGCGCCCGGGGAATATTAACAACACGCGAAGCGAAGCAGTTGATGGAGCTCGGGGCGCGAATAATTACGACATCTAGCGGCGCCCGGGCGGGCAAAAATGTTGGGCAACTAATTAGCAACTTTATTCGCGTTACCGCCGCTGACAATCGGACAGGGGAGCGGCGAGAACTACGGACTACTGCGGTTTTATCTCGGCTCAATTCGGCGGGCGCGTTATGTGTTTAGGTTTCGTTATCAGTGACTTTCACTCGTGCGGCATTTTCTTTAATTAAAATAGTTTCGGATTGTGGGCTCTACAGCCGGCGACGTTTCGCTGGGGGAGGTTCGAATTGTTTTCATTTAAATCATTGTTTAAATCCGTGGAATTATCTGTGCAGTTGATGAAATTCATAATTTCAGATTTCGGCATCCCCTGTTCCTTAATGTCGCGTTAAAATTTAGCTCTGTATTATATCTCATTACGAAGTTCCCTGCAGCCACTGTTGCGCGTTTTAAATGGAACACAGTTAGCAGCGCGATGTAATGGAAAGATAGTTCCTGCGACGGGGAACAGTAGTCGGATTTTGGAGATTAAATTTCCGTCTATGCCGCTGCACTGTTCAGCAACTTTATTTGATAGCGGTGCTCTAATTTCAGCTGCATGCTTTTTAGTTCTACGTGCTTCGAGTTTCATGACGGCAGTATGTGTGTACAGCGATTTTCATATTTGGAAAATTCGCAGGATGCTTTATTTCGTCGTTTTAAACAATATGTCAAATGTCCTCGTCGATGTGACCGCCGCTGGAAATGTTACGGAGGGTCCAAGGTGAAGCAAGCAGTTTTTCGCGAATATCTCGTTATCTATCAGTTTTGCGACAAAAGTAGTTATTATGAAATTTGTAGCTTGGTAAATTCGCTGCAAAAAAGGTTGTATGAGATTTGTTCGTGGGAGTAACCATTTTCGGGTAGGGCGGGTTACAAAGTTTCAACCCTCATACTTTTAACAAGGGAAGATCCCGGACACGGGGATTTAAAAAATTATGAAGCTTCGTCCTCTTAAGTATAACGCAAGTTTCTTTGCTGCTCAAATTCACTCTAGGAGGGTGAAATTGACCCCTGAAAAATTTTCGATTTTGTGTTATTACTCGCGAACTTAAAGAAATAGAAAAAAAGTTTTCAGGAGGAAGTTACTTCTTTTAATTAGAACTATCGAATTTGGTAGCTTAAGGTTTCTGCAGTTAGCGAGTTACCTATAGCACAAAATCGGAAAATAGCTGGATTCTCAGGGGTGAATTTCACACCCTTAGAGTGAATTTGGGTGGTAAAAAAATTGTGTAATACATCCTTATATATCATTTACATATCCCCAAAGATTAAAATTTAAATTTATTTACTCTAAGGGGGTGAATATCTTTGGAAAAGAATGTTTCAATAATCTTAATATATAAAGCAGAAGTGTTTGTATGTCTGTCTGACGCCTAAAAACTTTCGAACGGTAAACTCTGGGGTCACGGAACGTGTCCGAGCTCATTGTGCCTGACTAATCCAGATAAATGTGACTATTTTCACAAAAAAAATAAATAAAAAATTTTTTTTATATAAATCAGAATCTAAGTTTCGGGCGAAGCCGAGTAGTAAAGCTAGTAAAATATACATTAGGAATATAATATCCTTTCTAGAACAACTTCAAATAATTAAGGAAATATGAACTAATACTTAGGTGAGAGGAACCATAACAGATTAAAATAAACACTAAATAAATAACCCTCCTTAAAGCACTCCTTGTACAAAAATAATTTAAAATTATAGTATTACTGCGTCCCAGTCAACAATACATATTATATTTTAAGAAGACCCTGCAATTTTTTAAGCAAAAAACTGTTTGTCGGAACTCTTATTGCTTCAAATTTTTTTTAAGCATGATGACACTTTAAATGTCAACTTTCAACGATGGGCATATATTCTACAATGTTCAAACTTTATCTCAGAATTTTTGAGGCTTAATTTAGCAAATAGTTATTAAATAACAACTGATTGAAAATTGGCAGGGTGAAATTGACCCAGTGTGACAACAACGTTCGAAAAAGTAGGTGTGACAACCGAGGGTTAAATAAATAAATTTAAAAAAAAAAGTATGAACCTACTGTAATATCACAAGTGACTCCCGCGCACCATTTAATCCCCAAGATGAACAGTGGGGGCGCTGCAACGAATAAAATGGAAGTACTATAACAGCTGCATTCCGAAGCTATCGAATATTCGGATCATTCGCGCGATAGGAGGGGAGCGAGCAGTCAAGATAATGCCGAGTCGGTAGTCGCTGTGAATAGTTACACGTTCGATTGCCACGGCCATGAATGTCTATCGGATCGACTCGAGGCTCTCGCAGGATCCATGTAAATACCAGTATCAAGGTTTCGAGTAGGCATTAGAGTGGTATTCAGTTTGCGTCGTGCTCGTTCAGGTACAATGCCTCGGGAACGTCGGTTGAGTTTCGCGCGGCCCCTATTCCCCTGACCGGAGTTTATTGAACGCGAATGGAAGGGAAAGAAACATATCGGCCATGAATACAAATAGAAAAGTGTCCAAGATATGCGTTGATACGTTCTGCACGTGTCGCCATCTATGCATTTCGGTTTTGTCAATGGAACAGTGTATTCCCGGCTGCAACTGTCTGCTGGAGGCGAGCTATGCGGGCGTTCAGTGGTAGGGAACGTTTCTCGTAACTAGGGATCCAGCATTTTGGAGGAGCTCCACGAAATTCGTGCGTGCGAAATGAATTCTTCGCTCTGCGAAGTCTTTGCCGTAGCTTCCTTGAGAGCAATTACCACCCTTCCAAGTGTACGACGAAAATTTATGGATGTAACAGATTCTTCGGGTAAATTTGCACTTTGGAAAGGTTTACTGCGATGAGGTGAAACTGAATTTTAAGGTAATCTTGTCGAGATTGAAAGATTATTGATACTAGGGCTGGGACTATTCGAATAATTTAATATTCGAATATTCAAGTATTCGAATGTTCAAGTATTCGAATGTTCAAGTATTCGAATGTTCAAGTATTCGAATGTTCAAGTATTCGAATGTTCAAGTATTCGAATGTTCAAGTATTCGAATGTTCAAGTATTCGAATGTTCAAGTATTCGAATGTTCAAGTATTCGAATGTTCAAGTATTCGACTATTCAAGTATTCGAATGTTCAAGTATTCGAATGTTCAAGTATTCGAATGTTCAAGTATTCGACTATTCAAGTATTCGACTATTCAAGTATTCGAATGTTCAAGTATTCGAATGTTCAAGTATTCGAATGTTCAAGTATTCGAATGTTCAAGTATTCGAATGTTCAAGTATTCGAATGTTCAAGTATTCGACTATTCAAGTATTCGACTATTCAAGTATTCGAATGTTCAAGTATTCGAATGTTCAAGTATTCGAATGTTCAAGTATTCGAATGTTCAAGTATTCGACTATTCAAGTATTCGAATGTTCAAGTATTCGAATGTTCAAGTATTCGAATGTTCAAGTATTCGAATGTTCAAGTATTCGACTATTCAAGTATTCGAATGTTCAAGTATTCGAATGTTCAAGTATTCGAATGTTCAAGTATTCGAATGTTCAAGTATTCGACTATTCAAGTATTCGACTATTCAAGTATTCGAATGTTCAAGTATTCGAATGTTCAAGTATTCGAATGTTCAAGTATTCGACTATTCAAGTATTCGAATGTTCAAGTATTCGAATGTTCAAGTATTCGAATGTTCAAGTATTCGAATGTTCAAGTATTCGAATGTTCAAGTATTCGAATGTTCAAGTATTCGAATGTTCAAGTATTCGAATGTTCAAGTATTCGAATACTATTTGAATATTTAAGTATTCGAATATTTCAGTATTAGAATTTTTTGAAGCATTTTAATCCATACTTCGTAGCTAAACTTGGACAGTTTATTGCTTCCTTCAATATTTGTAATAAAAAATTAAAAAAAAATTAAAACCGCTTTAAAAAAAAATAACAATGCGCTAAAAAGTAAAAAATAATTTTTTCCTTTATTTAATCCACGATTCTCCATTTTTTTTATATCGGCTCCTCATCGTTTGCACTGTGGAAATCTTTACTTCTCAGTTATTTAAGTTATGTAACTGCATTTATTTAAATAGTGAAGTCGGTTAATGAAACACTTTTCTTATTTTTGGTGTAACTTCAAAACTACTTAACGGATTTTGATAATTAATTCTCCATCACCTAAGTTGATTGAAGCTAAACTAAATGCAATAAGTTTCACGAAAATCGGTCCAGTAGTTACGGAGAAATTCGTGGACAAACATAATGCATACATGCACATCGAACGTAGAACCTCTTTCTTTTTGAAGCCGTTTAGTAAAAATGTCGAAACAATTATGTTCACTAATGCAAAACGAAAGTACGCGGTTTATATATTTATTAATTCCGAGAATATTAGTTATTTGAATGCTTCCATGTAAATACACTGGTTTAAACATTTCACGGTCTGATGTGAACGATTGTACAGCGAAATAAATCTCGGTGGAAGAATTTCTGTCGAGCTTAACGTATACTACTTTATGTCAGCAGCAACCGATAAGCATGAAATGAAAATTTTTACGGAAAGCTAGAACACAGCGACATTTTGTAGATTTTACTTGTAGCTATTTATACCAAAATGTCTGTCAAAAAATTTGCAATGTGCTTCCATTTAGTTGCATACAGCATCAAGTATTTCTTGCGAATTAATTACAAACAGTTGAAAGCGAGCACAGACTTTTCCTTTTACACAATGTTTATTACCACCCCGTAGAGTAAAAAAATAATTCTTTTTATACATATCGATTTTAGAAATGGCGCTGCAGGAGGTCGATTACAGTGTTTTAGAAAAAGTGTCTTTGCTTTTGCCTTGGTATTGAGCTTAAAAATAAAGATACCACAGTTCCCTTGGAATATGTTTCTCCCAGAACCTGCAATTTCGGCTTGAACCTCGGAAAAAGGAATTCAACTACTTTTACGATATAAAATGTCGATTTTCGGAGTGCACAGATATTTGTTCTTTTTTATCTCGGAAACTAAAGTTTTTACATTCTAATTTAGAGGTTCAGTGTCCAGAGGAATATATTTTGAACATGCTGTAAAAATTTCCAGGCGATCCAAACCCTTGTTTTTTTTGCAATCACTGCAAAACCACAAAAAACATACCACAAAAAATTATCAAAAAAAAATTATTTACAGTTTATAATATTAATAAACATTACCCAAAAGTACCACTCACAATTCGTATTCATTTCCTTCTAATTAATTCCCCAAAAAGTGACATTTTTACCAAATCCGTCTACATAGTCCCCTCAAGCCTCTGATAAAAAAAGAAGAAACACGTTTGAAACCTTGTATGGTCCAGCACTCGCAGGCAGAAAGTCGCCCGAATTGGAGCGGCGAATATGCTGGAACAAGTATAAACGGCCGTTCGCCGCTGTCCGCGGCGGCGAATTTAAAAAGCGACCGCGATTGGTACGTAAAGTGGGGAGGCAACTGTCCAACGTTCCGCTGGAGAATCGACCGCCTTAACGATTGAACGGCTGAACAAAAGAAGCGCGGCCGATCAAAAGGCTGGAATTTATTCCACTCCGCGGAGCGTGTCATCCGCGCCTCGCTCCACTTTCGTCGCGGCCGAATCACTTTGTTTCGATGGACAATAAACGGCCACGTGACCTGTGATCAATCTAGCGAGCACGGTCTAAATAAAATATCATCGGTTCCGCCTGAGACCGTCCTCCGCTCTGTGCGCGAGCTGTCAAGAAGATGGCGGCCCGCGATCCACGAGCTCCCGGGTCCGCCGCGTGGACATGCCCTGGCGTAATCGAGTCCTTCGCCGCGTTATTAAAACAGGCATGGCCGGCTGCCGCGGCCGGGGTAACGTTGGCGAGCGGACCAACGGAGAATTGGAGCGACGGGGAAAATCTGGAAAAATACCTGCGTCTCCTTTGGCTGTTGCTGGCGTCTCTTGGGACAATGGTACAGCCGAGTCGCGGGATTCCTGATGCACCGCGATGCCTCGAGTTATTTTTCAAAAGCGCCGCCACCCGTTCCGCTGCCAGGCCGTCTGGAATGATGCGAAAGGGAATTTGTTGTCTTCCAGCCGGGCCTTCGCAACATGCAATAACTCGCGCAATAAAATCGCAGCCAATAACTCGGCTGTGCCGCCGCGTCAGTTCGAAAGAAGGGGCTCCGCGGAGCCCGGAGGGCGGGAGGGGGTGCTTTAAGGTCGATTCGCGTTACTAGAGCGAGCGGGAGAGGAGTGGGCGTAAGACGGTACAGGATGAAATACTGCGACAGTCATGATAATCGTTATGACTGAGTGGTATCGGGGTAGTAACGTGGGAACGGCTATAAATTCGGATTAAACGCAGTGTTTTGGTAAATGTACAGGATTCGCCCTCCCGACGGAAGTGTATTGGCTTGAAACGTATCGGGGCGCGCTGCGCAGTGGTTTAAAATGCGATTCTAGCTAAGTGAAATTGTTTTTGTCATTATTTTCTTTTGCGTGTATTTGTACTTTTGAGGTATTTACTCATTTATTATTTTTAATGTTATTTATAATTTGGTTATGATTATTCTTTGATTGTTTTTGTGGGTGAGTAAAGGTACAGGTGTTATCGATAAAAGTTAATATTCCTTGATTATAATCAATTAATTAGTAGTAAAATTACGAATAAAAAATGCATATAATGTGTATATAGAATAAAAGTTGTGCGAAGCATTAGGATTAGTGCCCTTAAGGACACTGTCGATTTTCAAGAAGAGATTTAATTTTTTTTACCTACTATCGAGGATTTTATTGGTTTGAATTAATATTTGTAGTTGACTTAAAGCTACGAAAAGAAAGCTGTAGCTAGGGCTGGGACTATTTGTCGAATTTTTCGCTATTCGAATATTCGAATACTTCAGTTGCGCAATTATTTGGCTAATACAATTCGAATATCCAAGTATCCAAATACTATTTGAATATTGAAGTATTCGAATACTATTCGAATATTGAAGTATTCGAATACTATTCGAATATTGAAGTATTCGAATACTATTCAAATGTTTAAGTATACAAGTAGTCGAATATTTTACAAGTAATCGAATGCTACGAATGAACTTCGAATACTATTCGAATATTGAAGTATTCGAATACTATCCGAATATTGAAGTAATCGAATACTTTTCGAATATTTCAGTATGTATACAGCTGTTGATGTATACATCAGTATTCGAATACTGAAATATTCGAATACTATTCGATTACTGAAATATTCGAATAGTATTCGATTACTTGAATATTCGAATACTTGAATATTCGAATACTTGAATATACGAATACTTGAATATTCGAATACTTGAATATTCGAATACTTGAATATTCGAATACTTGAATATTCGAATACTTGAATATTCGAATACTTGAATATTCGAATACTTGAATATTCGAATACTTGAATATTCGAATACTTGAATATTCGAATACTTGAATATTCGAATACTTGAATAGTCGAATACTTGAATAGTCGAATACTTGAATATTCGAATACTTGAATATTCGAATACTTGAATATTCGAATACTTGAATATTCGAATACTTGAATATTCGAATACTTGAATATTCGAATACTTGAATATTCGAATACTTGAATATTCGAATACTTGAATATTCGAATACTTGAATATTCGAATACTTGAATATTCGAATACTTCAATATTCGAATACTTCAATATTCGAATACTTCAATATTCGAATACTTCAATATTCGAATAGTATTCAAAGTTTATTCGTAGCATTCGAATACTTGAAAAATATTCGAATACTTGTAAAATATTCGAATATTAAATTATTCGAATACTTGTAAAATATTCGAATATTAAATTATTCGAATAGTCCCAGCCCTAATCTGTACACAGATTACAACATTCAATTGAGGCATTTGATGGAAAAAGGGCACATACGCCAAAATGCCATTTCGAGTAAATCGGTTTCAAAGCTTTCATTATAGTATAACTTAATGAAAAGTAATGCAATTAAATCCAATTTTTTTTAAGGATGTAGTATCATATCCGTCAAACGTTTCGTAAACAGAAGTCATGATTTGAAAATGATATGTGTCTTTATTTAATAGTTTTATGCAAGTGGTTTATGTGCCCTTTTTCCGTAAATAGGGTAAATTCGTAACAAAATTGCTTCTTTGTTTAGTTATTGACATATAATTTTGTTTACATACTTCGTTGGCCATTTTTTATACATCGCTTAAATAAAAATACAAAATGAAGCGCAAAACTAAACAAAAAATGTTATGTTTTAAGTAAGTATTAATTTCACCGATTTTTTGCAGCAAGCTGTCTTACAAATCACTTTCATCTTTCCTAAATTCGCTTCTTTCCTTGCGGATTCGATACACGCCTCACTTTCCATAGTTCCTCGCTTACACAAAATCAAACGTATTGCACGACTAGACAGTAGCCAGCACGGCAGCGCGACCGGTCAGCGACTATGTAGCTGCATGTCGCTCACGCTACGTAACAAAACAGCGTTTAGCTAATTTAAACGTGGGAGAAGAAATGTCTTTGATATATTATATATATATAACATATACCTGAGTCGATTTAACCGATTTACGGAAAAAGGGCACATAAGCCTATGTGCCCTTTTTCCATCAAATGCCTCAATTATTTTGAGATGTTTGAATTACTGTTTAATATCGATGTAATACCAGAAATGCGTGTTATAATGAAAGACATTGGCAAATAGTACCAATTGTGTGGATTCAGTGCGCTCGATATTTAATATGCAGTCGACATGAAGAGAATTCTCCGCTCTCTCCATTTTATTTCAGGATTATTTTTTAGTACGGAAGGCGAAATAAAATATTTCGCTTCACTGCTGACGTCACTTTTCCTATTATTTGCTTCCAAAGTTTATTTAAATTTTATAGTATAATACACCGAATGCTGTTTCTCTGGTGAAATGAAACCATGGCTTAGTAATAAACCCCATAACAATGAAATAATGTTCATCGTTATTCCTTCAATTGTATCTGGTTTTTTAAATTCACTGCCTTCTAGCATTGTCGGATACAGAGTAAATATTCATTTTCATTCCTACGAACCTTCTTAAAAGAATATGTAACTGCTGCATAAGTAATTTATTTTTAAGCAGAAAGAAACGACATTGAAGCATTATAAATATTTATACAAAAACGACATTTCAATATTTACACCCCACGCTTTTATTTTTAGTCGCATGAGAGAATTCTTTTAGGGCAATCATTTACACCGGTCCCAAAATTATTTTTCCATTTTAGTACATTTCAATAAAAGCATGTTTTTAAAAAAAAAAATTGACTATAAATTATTTTATGCTTTTTAGTAAAAATACTATATTGTCACCGGAACTATATATGTGTACAAAGTTTTAAGTGGGTCAAAATTAGCTTACAAAATTTCACCCTGAGAAACTAACGAACTCACAAGTGAAGCTATTTAAATAAAATCTTGTAAAAAAAAAAGAAAAATCTCTTTGGAAAACCCAATTTGTTTGTTGCCAGTGGTCCAGGCTCGAAACATTCCAGAGGCAGACATGGAAGTTACAGGGCAATTTGGAGTGGAGCGACATCACTTTGCTACCATTTTATTTTCGTTGTGGCGGAGCGTCGACATTTCCTTACGCACGCGTGATTTTTCAGCGAACGCTATCACGATGGAAATTATAGCCGGTGACGGAAATGCAGCACGCCCGGCGAACGTTAGCCCCTGCAGCGCGTGCCTGTGAAAGCGTCTAACGTGGAGACAGTGGGAAAAGGGGGTGGTGGAAAATAGGACAGCGCAAGGTGAAAGGGCGTAAAACGTGCAACAGGAGCCGCGGAGCGTGAAGCTTTATGATATTTGAAAAAAGAAATAAAAGCGACGAATGGGTGATGGGCAGGGAAAGGAATATGAAACGCGGAAGCTCGACGGGATGAAGGCTTCAGTGATAAAGTGCGAAACGCAATCTCTATTTTTTCCATCCGAGCGATGGACAGCAATTGTTCTAAGTGATCGATTAAAGTTGATGTGGAACTTTTTCCCTTCAACATCGCGGAAATCATATTTCACCTGTTAAAGGCGCCATTTTCATTGAACATTTCGAAATGTGCGTTTCACAACTATTAAAGGTAAATCAATCCACGTTTTTTTAGAGCAACTGCTATATAACACAAAATATCATAATTACTAATTATTAGGTTTTCCCGATGAATTAATCCGTTTTGTTTAACGAGTATTTAACTAGTCTTCCTCAATTATTTATCAGGGTAAAATAAATTAAGTGTCCATTTTTTAAAGAAAAATCTCTGTTCAAAAATCGAACTTTTAGAGTTTATGTACCCGCATTTTTTAACGATTTTAATTTTTCAAAAATTGCTCGATAAAAGAGGCGGATTTCCCACTATGTATTTACTTTCGGACTGAATTTTAGTGCACTCTGTAATTTTAATACAAGTAAATAACGCAATTTATTTATTATTTTTAAGGTATTAATTTGAATATTTTATTTCAAGCGAAGACTGCAATATGAGATATTAACTATCACTTTATACCAAGAGGATAATACTATGATCGAGTGATGAATGTCCATCAGTAAAAGTATTAGACCGTTAGTGGCCGAAAGCAAGAACATTCGCATAAAAAGGACAATTGATGGGAAATACGATAACCAAGGTGATACGATATTCGTTTTCTGTCACGTTACATGCACAATATCCGTTTTTCTGCAATCCCTTGCCCAGAATGCGGCTGACCCGTGTTCAGATAACCTTAAAGTCGATCTCGCTATATATTTTAAAACTAAACTGTACTGTGTCACATAGGTAGTTTTTTTAACTGAACGAGTTTTCTACCTATTATTATACAGCTTTAATTTCGGATATTAAATATTATACAAATGCAATCTGTAATACAGTTGTTAATCCCTTTATTTTTAACTAATAGTAATTATACTTTGATAACCAAAATCTTTGTAACACAATGCTTTAATTTCAAAGCAATATCCTTTTATTAAATCTTCAGCGTACATTCGTGTGGGGTGCTGATCGATAAAATTTACTGCTACTATTAGATTCTGTTAAAGTTACAAAAAAATTTAGATGCTTGCTGGGCGTCCGGAGGAGGGGTGCAAAATGGGCAGTTGCACCCCCCGGGCTTTTGAAAAAAAATCGCTAATTTTTTAAAACTGATCTTTATTAAGGGGGAACACCACTGTGACGGCCGGAAAAGTAAGCCATTTTTAAGAATTTTTTTTCAGAAATAATTTACAGTTTTCATAGAAAATTTTTATTACCTACCTTTAGTACGCTGTCTTAAGAGACTAAACAAAAAATAAATAGAAAAACATCCATAAATTTTAATATATTAATTAATCTTCTAGACCTCCCCACGCGAGCTGGTCGAATGTGTAACTATGGGACAGCAGGTCCGAAATTAAATTGTATTTTTTTTTATAAACTATATGAGTGTAGTTTGCGTTGTACGTACCGATTTCTTAAACAAATTATTTTTGTAAAAATGGTGCGCTTTAGAAGAAAATTTTCGAAAATCCGCGAATAAGATGGACAGTTTTTCGTTCGTATTTAAAAAAATTTGTTTTCAATCAAAGAATCCGTACGTACAACGGAAACTACACTCATATAGTTTATAAAAAAAAAATTAAATTTGATTTCGAATCTGCTGTTCCATAGTTACACATTCGACCAGCTCGCGTGTGGAGGTCTAGAAGATTATTTAATATATTAAAATTTATGGATGTTTTCCTATTTATTTTTTTTGTATAGTCTCTTAAGACAGCGTACTAAAGGTAGGAGATAAAAACTTTCTATGAAAACTGTAAATTATTCCTAAAAAAAATTCTTAAAAATGGCTTACTTTTCCGGCCGTCACAGTGGTGTCCCCCCTTAAGTTCATACTAAAAAGGGGAATATTTTTAAATTTCGATTTTAAAATTTTAATTAAATTGGCATTGAAAAATGGGTTAAAAAAGAGCAAGAGGGGTATATTTTTCTTTACCATCAACCCAAAGTTGCCCACCCCCCGGAAAAAAGTCTCCGGACGTCCATGAATTATTTATTTGTATTACGTTATCTGAATTTACATTACTTTTTCACTGAAGCAAAAATAAATCAGCCACGAAAGCTACAAAATTCTCTCCCTCTCTAAAAAAAGAAAAACCTATTGCTTTTAGTCTTGTCATACCTATACCGTGTATCAAAAATTCTATTTTCAAATTTCTCAGTGTACCAAGTTTTACACGAACTTTTATAGGTATTTGCAATATTATCCTATGTTTATAAGGCGCTGAATGAATATCGATACGTTACTTTCGCTCAAAAAGTTGGCCACCGTAGCTTCAGTTCCGCTACAGCAGGAGGTTGTTAAATTTTAGAGCCACGTATGTTTCAGCACAGAGGGCAGGGTATGATCATTGAATTTTAGTAGTGCGCGAAGAAGCGCACAACTGAGTTTTACTCCGAAACATTTCGACTACACCTTTCTGACTGCGACCCGCTTTTATAGAATGCATTCTCTGCTTAAAGAATCGCTGGACCAAGTTCTGCAGCGACACAAAACTCGCCCCGAAAATGGCAGACGCCGAGGAATTTATTCGGTGAAATCAACCAACTATCGTCTTTATAAACACCGCTTTCACGTCTATTAAATCGGAGTAGAAACTGATAAACAAGTGATGTCTATAATTGCTTTAATCGTGCACATATACCATTCGAAGTAGCACATATACTATTCGAATATTTCAGTATTCGAATATTTCAATATTCGAATATTGCAGTATTCGAATATTTCAGTATTCGAATATTTCAGTATTCGAATATTTCAGTATTCGAATATTTCAGTATTCGAATATTTCAGTATTCGAATACTGACCCACTTCAACATATCCGATCGACTTGAAACTTGGCACACATTACATAGTTCTGATAACAATACAATATTATTCGAATACTGAAATATTCGAATAGTGTTCGAATACTGAAATATTCGAATAATGTTCGAATACTGAAATATTCGAATAGTGTTCGAATACTGAAATATTCGAATAATGTTCGAATACTGAAATATTCGAATAGTGTTCGAATACTGAAATATTCGGATAATGTTCGAATACTGAAATATTCGAATAGTGTTCGAATACTGAAATATTCGAATAATAACATTCGAATACTGAAATATTCGAATACTGAAATATTCGAATACTGAAATATTCGAATACTGAAATATTCGAATACTGAAATATTCGAATACTTAAATATTCGAATAGTGAAATATTCGAATACTGAAATATTCGAATACTGAAATATTCGACTACTGAAATATTCGACTACTGAAATATTCGACTACTGAAATATTCGAATACTGATATATTCGAATACTTAAATATTCGAATAATAACATTCGAATACTCAAATATTCGAAGTTTATTCGTAGCATTCGAATACTCAAATATTCGAAGTTTATTCGTAGCATTCGAATACTCAAATATTCGAAGTTTATTCGTAGCATTCGAATACTTGGATATTCGAATTATATTCGCCAAATAATTGAGCAACTGAAGTATTCGAATATTCGAATACCGAAAAATTCGACAAATAGTCCCAGCCCTAATTCGAAGTAAAGTAGTGTTCAAAGCACAAGTGAAACCTTTGTCATGACACACTGCTACTTAATATCTTTTTGGTTATTTTTCACAGAAGTGTTTATATTATAAAAATTATTTCAAAGCTGTTCTTTGACCTACACGTAGTGCAAAAAGCTTCCACATCAACTAAATGCTACGGATCAGATATTTTCTGCTGATACTTTCTTCCTATCACTAGAAAGGAGAACGAAGATATTTGCAGATCCACTCTTAGATAACTCACCCCGGATAACTGTAAAGGAGCGTTCTTGGCGTTCCGCTTTAACAAACAGGGAGCGTCACGTGTAACATGGTTCACGGATACTTTCGGCAGAAAAAAAAAATAGGGAACGGCGAGACGCGGAAAGAAAACGGCAGAATATGAAATGAGATTTCCCTTTTGCGTCACCACTTGCCTCGCGCACTTGGTCGTTCCGAGATGCACGATTATAAACGAGAGCGCGGATGAAGCCACTTCGGTCACTTTGATGCTTCTATGAGCTGCCTAACCCCTTGCTTTTTACGCCCCCGCACACTGAAACGATGATACTCGGGCCTTCCCCTTTGCAGAGAACAATGAATACCAACGCACTCGCCTCTCCGCTTCTCCGTTCGATGATCGAGAGGTGGATTTAATGAAAATTCTGTACGGTTTCTTCTGGAATGCTTTAGTTAGTGCCGCCAGAGAAATTTTAAGAAAACTCTGCTTGGAGAGCAATGGGGAAACATTATTGGATTTTCGCGTGGATATTGTAGTCTTATCGCTCCAATCGGTGAAAATATGCATTGCAGGAGTTTCAGTTTCTGCGTTATTAAACGCCTACCTGCATGTAAATGATTCTTTATTTGCGGGATGATTTATTGAGGAAGAACAACCCTCCTTGATGAAAATAGAAGTAGATCTAGTTGACGATGATAGTTTCGGAGATAAAAATTCATTTGTGATGCCTATTGTCGCGAAAATAGGGGTAAATTGCAAACTTTGGATGATGTTTATATTTTAAACAAATTAGGAACCGACAAGGTGACGACTTAAATTTTGTGGAAAACGTAATTTTAAATTCTGAATTAAAAAAGGTAAAGATTGATTACAGTCCATAATTTCTTCTCAATTATGTATGCACTATGGCACTTTCGTAATACGAAACAATTCTTTTCTGTCCACGCATATGAATTTTTTTATTTATATCTATAACGACCCAATATTTTTCCTAATATAATATAATTCCCAATTCCTGTGATTAAAAAATAAGTAATAAATAATAAAAAAATTATTTCTACACGAGTCGTTTGGAAAGCAAAACTCTACGCAAAATGGAAATCACCAATTTTAATTTTCGATTGTTCGGAGTAGCATAAAGAGAGTAGGTACTTTAAATTTTGTATGAAATATCAGTAGAACGTTTCACCGTATTTTTTTTCAGAAACCACGTTTGTATGTACATTCGTAAATTGTGCGGCAATTAGAAGAGATCAGCTGATATAAATTAGCAAGCAAAGTATAAAACGGTGGGAGATAAATATGAAATATTAAAGTAGGTTTACAAAGCTGCGCGGTGGTATAATATATCGCCGAGTGTTGATTTAATTCTGTGAATTAAGTCAACAAGCACGCGTGCAAGAAAGATTTGTGAATCGTACGTTCCCCACTCGAATATATTGGCCGGTAAATTCCGAGGCTCTGTTGCTGATAATGGAACAATATTTTCTGAATGGTTATATTAAATGCGCGTAACAGCGAGCGGAAGTGCTGCATTATTCAACTTACGATAACGTATTGCCTAAACTACCGCATCGTTTCAGCAATCCTTCCGAATGTATAATAAGGCGATTAATCTTCTTTCGTAAATACGCGTTTTAACGTCACATTCAAAATGTTCTGCTCGCGGTACTTAATGGCTCTGGCGAAATGCAAGTGTCTCTAATTACAGCTGATACTATTGATATTGTATTTCGTTCATAGGCAGAAGCAAGCAGATTACTAATACGTTATTACGGAATTATTATTTACTGAATTGTTAGGTTAAGAATGCACAGCAAAGCATATATCTAACAGACGTTGAAAATCTAATTAAATGTAATTTTATTTCCTGGGACTTATAAATATTAAAAGTAGACGCTTCCGAAGCAAATAATCCCCTTTTCAAACGTTTTCCACGGCGTCAAAAAGCACGGAGGCTTTTATATTCTATGTAACAAATTTCTAATCTTTGCCTTTCAACGTGTTCTCGTAGCGAGCCGATTGGCGAGTTAATCGTAAAGGAGCATTTTGTTGAAAAAATGACCAAACATTTTTTTTTAAACTTCCAGAGATGTATAATAAATTCCATTAATCAGATTTTCTATTGAGTTTATTATTTGCAAGAAAAAAATTGCTAAATAAACCTATGATTTCCATGCGTCTACGGTGGCACCTCCACTTAATTAATTGTAATAACACAGTTCGACAAAATTTGACTTTTTTTCGGACTTGTAACATTCAATAGCCGTTTCTTATAGGTTTTCGAAAACCGTTTGTCGCCATCAACCTCAGTTTCTGAGAAATTTGATTTTGAAAAAAAAACTACAAATTTTCAATTTTGAACATCTTTTGTATGGAAACAGTAATAGTTATTTTGTTGCTTGTTCCTTGAAATTATTCTTAGTTATTCTTAATGAAATTATTATTAGTGCATTTAAATATGTTTAGAGAACGATTAAATGGAAAAGAACACCCGAAATGCACCCATTTTTGCAGATATCTTTGAATTTATTTCCAAAACTAAGGGTCTAGGATAAAATCTGACTACTCCACGCGATGCAGCAGACATTTTTCCTTCGGAAAGCATGAACAGAAGTGGTAAGTCACATTTTGATTTCAATACAGAAGCGAAATAGTTTGGCAAAACGTGCGGCGCCGCCGTCAGTGGTAGTCAACGGCGGCGCGCGATAGGTACACTGTATGCCGCTCAGCGTAAAGGCGGGATCTCCTATCTGCGACAGGTCGCTGCCGGTCGCTGTGACCGCTCGCAGCTAGGAGATCCCGCCTTAAGACAATCGTGACTACCACTGTCGGCGCCGCACGTTTTGCCAAACTATTTCGCTTCTGTATTGAAAACAACACATGATTAACCACTTCCGCTGATACTTTCCGAAGGAAAAATGTCTGCTGCGTCGCGTGGAGTAGTCAGATTTTCTCCTAGACCCTTAATTTTGGAAATAAATTGAAATAAATCTGCAAAAGTGGGTGCATTTCGAGTGTCCTTTTCCCTTTGATCGTTGTTTAAACATATTTAAATATTCATAATGCACTAATAACTTTCTCGTTGTTCATAGAATAATTTGACGGACAAGCAACCGAATAACTATTACTGTTTCGACACAAAAGATCTCCAAATTTGAAAATTTTCATTTTTTTTTCAAAATCGATTTTCTCAAAAACTGAGGGCGATGGCGACAAACGGTTTGCGGATTCGTTTTCAGTGCCCGAAAACCTATAAGAAACGGCTATTGAATGTTACAAGTCCAGATGGTCGTCGAACATTGATAATAGGTAGGGCTGCCATCCGTCCGGGCTTCCCCGGATTTGTCCTCTTTTTTAGGGCGTCCGGGGACGTTCGGCCGGATTTTCTGTGATGATCCGGGTTTTTCGATGCTGTTCGCTTGCTTAAGGTTTAGACATACTTTTACAGTGACACGAGGGCACCGCGCCGGTACTGTGGTAAGAAGAAGAGATAGCTACACTGTATCGTCGCGCAACTGATAAGTGTGGTTAGACCCCACCAATCATCCGTGTTCTTCCATGCTATGTGTGTGTTGCGTGCGGTGAATCCCCGGCTAAAGAATTCGGGTCGTTGATGCATAAATTGACAGTCGAAGATAGTGTGTAACGTTCTCAAACGAGACTGTGCCGTTAGTTACAGGTGATTCCACAAGTAGAGCGGTTTACCTGTGAAATTATGGGATTGGTTCGGGTGGCGTGCGATTAAGAAATGAATTTCAAGATACTAGAGTCCTTCTTTTAACAATAATTAACAGTTGGTTTATTCAAGAAAAGGCTTTTGACGCTAGGTCGAAATAGAACATATAATACGACACGGAGTCGTGTGAACTTTGACGATATGATATTTACGTAACGACGTATAAGTCGTTAATAAAGGATATTCCTTTGACTTTGGTTTCGACGCTAGATTGGAATTAAAGAATAACGTTTGATTTCGGTCTCTACGCTAAACCGGTAATTAAATATAGTATAACTGACGCGTTCATTAATATTAATGATATAGTATAATAGTACGATACTAAATCGTAAACTGAACATAAAGTCTCGACGCTAAGTCGATATAACGGTTTGATACAATGATGACGCTTGGTCGATTTGGAATGTTAAGTTGATACTTGGAGAGGGTTCCTTCTCTCGGATTTGTAGTAGCTTCCAGTTGCCTATCAGCTGGCCCACGCTTTCTAGGATGGAAGCCGAGGGGCTAGTTAAAGCGACCTCGGCCAGGTAGCCGGTTAGGGCGTCCCCAGATGGAAGTAGAATTGGATGATGATTCCCTCTCCTGAACTAGTAGTAGCTTCTGGTGCCTATAAGCTGGCCCACGCTTTTAAGGAGGGAAGTTGAGGGGCTAGTGAAAGCGACCTCTGGGTGGAAGTTCAGGGGCTAGCTAAAGCGACCTCTGGATGGAAGTTGAGGGGCTAGTTAAAGCGACCTCTGGATGGGAGTTGAGGGGCTAGTGAAAGCGACCTCGGATTGATGTTGAGGGGCTAGTGAAAGCGACCTCGAAGGAAGTTGAGGGGCTAGCTAAAGCGACTTCGTATGGAAGTTGAGGGGCTAGCTAAAGTGACCTCGGATAGGTGTTGAGGGGCTAGTTAAAGCGACCTCGGATAGATGTTGAGG
This sequence comes from Andrena fulva, assembly GCA_946251845.1. NCBI lineage: Eukaryota > Metazoa > Arthropoda > Insecta > Hymenoptera > Andrenidae > Andrena > Andrena fulva. The sequence continues at coordinate 26,950,605 of OX276331.1, read as the reverse complement.
GGCTAGCTAAAGCGACCTCGGAAAGGTGTTGAATGTAGGAAGTTGAGGGGCTAGTTAAAGCGACCTCGGTTAGATGTTGAGGGACTAGTGAAAGCGACCTCGAAGGAAGTTGAGGGGCTAGCTAAAGCGACCTCGTATGGAAGTTGAGGGGCTAGCTAAAGCGACCTCGGATAGGTGTTGAGGGGCTAGTTAAAGCGACCTCGGAATGGTTGAATGTTGGAAATTGAATGTAGGTAGTCAGGACGTTGAATATATACATATAAACTTGTTGACAGACTTCTATAAGCGGCGTGCTTATGGTTCGGTAGCAGAACCCAGTCTGAATCTCCGCTGCTGGCAGGCTCGTATTTATAGCGTTTGGCGATACCTTGCTCTTGCCAATCACTAGTCGTCTGGTCTCGCGCACCAATTAGAATTAGCATCCGGTTCCCGCCGGTTCGCACACTGCACTCGGTTTATTCGGCGTCCGGTTTATCGCGCGGTCTGCGCACGCGCGCTTGAGTCGTTCACGGTACTGAGTTCGCAGGCAGTTATGCGCATGCGTTGCAAATGTCCTTAATACTAATATTACAACTTAGATAGATAGAATAAAAATAGTAATTGCTATAAAGAATAAAGGAAAAATCTACGGCGGTTGGTAGCGGTACGTTACAAGTGACAAAACACTATCGGCTCCTGCTTCGACAATGTATTTGTTCACCGCTAGGTTTAGTTTCGCGGAGCGAGTTGTACCGTGACGTCGCATCACGCTCTCGCGGCAGCGTACAACGTTGGTAGGGAAAGTTTACGTACTTACGGGGAGTTCAGCAGTTATTATGCCTAAACGTAAATGTACATTCAACGATGATTTACAAAAAAAATTTCCAACATTTAGAAAAGGAAAATTTCAATGGGAAGTTTTATGTACAATATGTGACACGAAGATTTCCATTGCAAATAAAGGTGCTACCCACATAATTGACCACAGCAATACCATGAAGCATAAGACGACATAACCTATGTTGAAGCTATTGAAAAACCACCCGTAATAATAAAACAGTTTTTTGAGAATGATTTATCAGAAGCGTATTTGTTTCTCATCCACTCTACCATGAATATTTTGCACACCAGAATTGAAAAATTGGAAAAATCCGAGAACTCCATTATTTAAACCAACAAGATACTTTTTGGTATCATAAAAAACTTAGAAGACAGAATCGCGGACAATTTCTTGCCGATGAAAGTTAAGAATATTTTAAGTAAATCGACAGATGAAACTGCTAAAAATGAATTTATGAGAAATTTTATTTCATTCTATAAAGAAATGAAAGATTACATTCAAAACTGGATTACACCTTTAAAGGAGTTTACTGTATTTGATTGGATGGATTTATCAACAATAGCTGGAAACACACCATGGATGACTGTTCAAAAATGCGTTTCATTTTTACAAGAAAAAACATTGCGTTAGATGACACCATATTGTTTGATGAATGGATAAATTTGAAGACATTTTGTTAAGAGCTCAACGAAAAAGATAAACAATTAAGTATAAATGAACTATGGCTTAAATTTTTTGGAACTCCGAATGCCCATACTTATTCTGAATTAATAAAAATAACGCAATATTTCTTTAGCATACCCGCTCACAATGCTAATGTCGAAAGAATCTTTTCTTTAATTGCATCGCAATGGACAAAAGAACGAAATTCCTTAGAATTCTGTACAGTTTCATCATTAATGAAAATAAAATACAATTTCAAAGATTATACTTGCAGTGACTTCTACAAATTCCTCATCACCAAGAAGGATAGTTTAATGGCCATTGGAACGATTGACAAGTACAAGAAGACTGAATGATATTAGTAGTGTGATCTCGTGCTAATTTTACCAAAGATTTGCATAACTACGTTAATTATATACCCAAAATAGTTTGTAAGATTATTTTCGTGTTGACTTTTGAAAAAAAAAAGAATTTATGTTTTTCTACGTTTAGCATAATCGATTGGTCTCAATTTTTTTATTTTATTTTAGTTGTAAATTAAATTTGCGTATTTGATGTGTTCTTTTAGTTATAACAGTATAAAAAAGTCATAAATAAATTCCTACTTTGTACAACTATAGTTTACCTATCTTTCTTGATTACGGTCACAGTCTATATTTTACAGAAATTGTTGTCTTGGGGTAGCGTACCTAATACATACATATAAGAAATAGTTAAAAGTGTCCGGGTTTCAAGTGTAAATGTCCGGGGTTTTAATGCTCTCTGTCCGGGGTTTGCGATTTTACAGATGGCAGCCCTAATAATAGGTGATATACTAAGGTCGTTATTATCATTTAAATTCCAAAATAAATTACCCTAATCCCTCACCCACTGAATCCCCCAGCTTCCGTCAAAAAATAAAAATAAAACGTTAACGGCACCCTCCATAAATCTCTCCATCACCCCTCTGAACACACGTTTCGAAGCAACTTCGTTCGTTCTTCCCTGTTATAGTTTATCCAATACCTCAGGCGAGCCTAACGAGCGTCTGATGAAACCTGCCGCTGCAATCCTCCAATTCCACGTTTCGCGGACTTCGCCGCCCCCCCCCCCCCCCCCCGTGGACCCCACCCGAGGAGGAGAGTTACAAGGCGAGGCTGCAAGGCGCACGGCCGAGGGGGCCGAGGCGCTATTGTTCAAGGCAGACCCTCAAGAAGTTCCTGACGCGAATGCAGACCCTTTCGTGGATCGCGGCTGGATCGGAAGACGTATCGAACGCGGTATTCCACGGGAAGGGTGTTGATCGTGGATCGCCGCGGACGATCCCGGGTGGGACGGCCGCAGAGGCAGGCAACCGAAACTGATTGTCCCCCCCCCTGATGAAACTTCCTTAATTATCTCGCAGTTCGGGGAATAAGTCGGCCGATCCAAGCAGGGTGGTTTACGGATCTGGTCGACATCTCGCGACAAACAAGTCGTCGGCGGGAACAAGCCATGGAAACGAACGAACAGGAAGGGAGCAGAGGGTGAAGGGGAGGCACCCGACTCGCCATCTCGACTTCGAGATCGCTCGTGGAGACGCCTTCTTAAAGTTCCAACCCCCGTTGTTCGCCGCTGCGATTCGTTCCGACGAATCCCACGAACTTCCGCGACAATGAAAACCTTGGAGGAATTTGTTCGCACTCTTTGAAGTTCGGTTGAAGCTCGGGAGGCAGTATTTTCTAGGGGGTGTCGTCTGATGAATCTAACATGGATGGAGGCATCGAAGGCGTAATTTATTCACAAGTTTTAAAGTTCTTGAATTTCAAACGTATGCTAAAGATTTTGTTTAATTGATGTGGCAAGTTTGTTTAGCTACTTAAGTTGAAGGGGATAAATCCGTCGCGCTTCCTGTATGCCTCTCGGGGACGCGGAAGTGTAAATTAAAGTTGTGCACTGATATTATTAAACATTGTGAAAGTGGGAGAATTCGTGGTTCGCCTAGTTGGCAGGCGAAAAAGAACGTGATTTTCGGGAATTTTTGGGGGAAAATGTAATGTATATTTTTTGCAACTATTTGCTTATTTTAAAGGTGTATATATTCGGCAAGTTTCGGTGATTTTGTTATAGAAAAATATTAAATAATGAACGAATTGTAGTCACTCTTCCGGAATCAAAAAAATTTTGAGTATTACTTCAAACATACCTTAATAAATATTGGATCGAGTGGTAAGTAAAGTAAATCTAAGACTTCTAAAATTATACTTCTTTCGTATAATTTTCTTTATTAACTGGCATATAGCGTCTCTATTTTCAACATCCTAATAGTTTTGCAATCTTTTCCTAACGTAGAAAAATTTAAAGAATCGACTGGTACTACTACTACAAGGAAAGGAAGAGCATCAAATCCAAGTTCGTTTAACCTCGATTATTATTAGGTACACAGGTGACGTTATTAATATGGATGGCAAAATAATAGCGTATTTGACTATTTCACTCAACTTTTCAAAACTGTAACAATTAAAATCTTGAAAACAGTTGGAGCAGCGAGCTGATCATTTTATAAAATTAGTATTCTTAAATTTAATAAACAAGGTTGGGAAAGGTTAGTTCATCTACTGAACTTAAATTCCCGAGGATTTCAGTTGAATTCCCGAGTGTAAATTTATAGAATGAAAAATTTCTATTCCGGTTACATTACAAATAAAAATAGTGCTCTTAGTCCAGTGAAATTAGACGGAAATCTGCCCAATCTTCGGAATAAATCCCAGCAAGCTAAATTTTGGTATGGGCCTTTATTTGGTCGGTTTAAACAATATGTGAAAAGTCCCTATCGATCCGAGTGCTGCTAAAAATTTTACAGAGGGTTGAAAAAAAAACAGTTTTTCGCGAATATCTCGTTATCTAGCAGTTTTGCGACAAAAATAGGTCTCACACAATTTATAACTTAGGAAATTCTCTACAAAAAAAAGGTTGTATGAGTTTTTTTCGTAGGAGTAACCATTTTCATGTGTGCCGGGTTACCAAGTTTCAACCCCCATACTTTTGACAAGGGAAGATCCCGAACCCGGAAATTCAGAAAATTATGAAACTCAGTAAATATGTAGCGGAAGTCCTGCTGAGTACAACGCAATTTCGTTTGCTGCCCAAATTCACTCCAAGAGGGTGCAATTGACCCCTGAAAATTTTTTTATTTTGTATTATTACTCGCGAACTGTAGGAGATAGAAAAAAAGTGTTCAGGAAAAAGTTACTTCTCTTAATTATAACTAACATTTGGTAAATTATAGCTCTTACAGTTCTTACGGTGCGTGAGTTATAACACAAAATCTAAAAAAAAAAACGGATTTTCAGGGGTCAATTTCACCCTTTTAGAGTGAATTTGGGCAGCAACAAAAACTGAGTAATACATACCTATATATCCTCTACTTATCCCCAAAGATTAAAGTTTAAATTTGTTCACTCGAAGGGGGTGAAATTGACCCCTGAAAATCCGGCTATTTTCCGATTTTGTGTTATAACTCACCAACCGTAAGAACTGTAAGAACTATAATTTACCAAATGTTAGTCCTAATTAAGAGAAGTAACTTTTTCCTGAACACTTTTTTTCTATCTCCTACAGTTCGCAACTAATAATACAAAGTAAAAAAATTTTCAGGGGTCAATGCACCCTCTTGGAATGAATTTGGGCAGCAAACGAAATTGCGTTGTACTCAGAAGGACTTCCGGTACATATTTACAGAGTTTCATAATTTTCTGAATCTCCGGGTTCGGGATCTTCCCTTGTCAAAAGTATGGGGGTTGAAATTTGGTAACCCGGCACACATGAAAATGGTTACTCCTACGAAAAAAACTCATACAACCTTTTTTGCAGAGAATTTCCTAGGTTAAAAATTGTGTGAGACCTATTTTTGTCGCAAAACTGCTAGATAACGAGATATTCGCGAAAAACTGTTATTTTTTTTTTCAACCATCTGTAAAATTTTTAGCGGCACTCGGATCGATGGGGACATTTGACATATTGTTTAAAACGACCAAATAAAGGCCCATACCAAAATTTAGCTTGCTGGGATTTATTCCGAAGACAAATCCTAATTTCACTGGACTATCTCAGAAATGAGACAATGCGGGACAGTTTTACGTTCAATAAATCGAAGTACATAGCTACTTCCAAAGGCCCACGAGCACCGGGATCCCCCGGATCCTCTCCAGAGACATAATATGTCAGAGCACGTACCGAGATGCTTGAAAGGAGGTACTTTAAACAAGCATGTTCAGTACTTGAAATTTCCCGTGAGCATTTTCCTCCCGGTGCTTACCTGTGTTTGCGGTTCTGTCATCGATACGTCTTCAATACAAATTATCAGACAAAAGACTCCACAGTTCCACGTATCCTCCATTGTTGAACGTTTAATGACGAGTATGCTCAAGTTTCAATTACACGCTGGAATATCAGCGTGTGTCCTATTTAAAATTGAAGAGACATCAGCTTTTGGTTTTCAAGAATATTAAACTTTCACGATGCAGCAAATTAGGTCTCTTTTCGTCATCAAGCAAGACAAGTTATTAATACAATTTATACTTATTGCGCGAGAGTTACGAATAGAGAATAACAATTTAATCTGTTCTTCACAAACAGTTACTTCTATTTTTGGCGAATTTTTCAAATCTGGAGCATTCGTATTGCGCCAAGCAGTAAAGGGTGCAGATTGAAAATTGGCAATAAATCGTTCATTTGTCATGGAATTTGCATCAAACGTGCACCAAACGATGTGGAATTATTTTTTAACAAATATTACACGTCATAACTCAAAAACTGCCCAAAATGGTGCTCCATAATTTCCAATATTAACTCGCGTGCAAATTAGTACCAAACACAAAATAAAACATAAAATATCTAAAGTGGTAGGATTTAAGCAACCCTCCCCTACGATTTACTGTCACACCAAAGAACTGAAGTAAATCTTCGCACCAGAAAAGAAACCGCACAGTTACGTACGTTCCGTTCAACCCTCCACAAACACATGCTTAAACCGATAGCCAACCCAGAATCCCCGTGCGCAATCAATGTCCGTCAAGCGCACCCCTTCAGAGAAAAACCGAAGCCGCGCAGACGGACCGTTCGAAACAAGTAACGCGAAGAAGTATTTTCAACGGTGGAATTCCACACTGGAAATCAGAGCTCGCCGCGTTACTTGCTCGCCCTGAAATCTCGGCCGGGAAAAAAGGCGAAGGGGGCAAAGGTGAACGTCGAGTCGGAAAACTAAATTAAAACAAACTTCCGCGGCTCTGTTAAGCTTTGGGATCCTCGGCCAGGAAACGGAAGGGGCGGTTTCGTTTAGGCCCCCATTGACGCGTCTGGCACGACGGCGGACAGTTTGGCGAGCTCCCTCGCGGACCGGGTGGCCCTCCGCGCTGAAGTTGACGCGCGACGAGAAGGCGACCGACGGTGCGCCAGTCGGCCAGGAAATAGAGAGTCGGATGGCTGTATCTTGGCCAGTGGTTGTTTGCGGGGTTCGTGTTGCCGGGGTGGCAGCCCCGAGCTTCGGAAAGTAAGCCTAAGGGTGTGAGAGGAACGTGCCGTCGATGCGACGATGCTAACGTTGCTCGAACCGGGGGTGGCCGGGGCGAGGGTGGGCGTGCCGGGGGGTGCGGAGCCACACGGATGCCAAGAGAACCGACTGGACTCTGATAAACGAGCGAAACGGCCGGGCAAAACTGAACGGAGAAGTTCGTTTGGCAAATGTCCCGGGACGGCCAGCCTTAAACTGTGTCCGTAGTGACGTTTATTGCGCGACGTACTGTTCCCGCTTACCGCTTTCACCGACCAACGGGTTCTCTTGGCGGTCGGGATATTGCACGCCCGGCTGTGTCACGCCGAAAAACCCTCGAATTATGTTCGACGACGCGTGCTCGGCGCCTATCGAATCCCCTTAATGGACTTTTAATCGAAGGAAAGGGGCCGTTATGCGCCGCCTGCTCGCGATGGGCGTTCCTCCACCTCGAGACGATTTTTCTGTGCACGCGTTATTGGATATGTGGGGTGTGGATTAGATTGGATTTATTTAAACGCGTTACCCTTCTTCCCCGGGAGGGATATGGGTCCGCTTCCCTTAAAATTTGCTCTTCCCTTAAGGTGACTACTAGGGAGTCAAAACACCTCGAAGATTAAATGTTTGCGATTTAATTACAAGGAGATGAATACATACAAATTGTGACTAGTATTTCTGATGTTACGTCCGAAATTGAGATGGTGATGAATTCCGGAACGTAAAGGGATCTTGCCCCGTCGCCTCCGGCGTAGCCTCCCTCGCGGGCCGGTCACGCTTTTTGGAGTACTGTGCGAGGCAGGTGGATTGGCATTTGTTAAAGATCGAGGAGGAAAAGAAGATGTGCGGCGCGTTTCGTCTTGGGACGGTCAGCCAGACTTCATCAGTAGGGCTGTAGCTGACGGCCCCTGCCCTAGACACACGGGGACTGAGAGCAGAGTTGGGCAAAGCTAATATCTAGATAACATCTAGTTAAAAGGTCCTTACGGTTAGTCGTTAGTCAAAGGGTGACTAAAGATGATTTAGCTTAGCTTTAGTCATGACGCCAGAGCTGAAGCCGGTTATTCAAGGATCTTTAGCTCTTGGGTTGTGACTAACGTGGTTTCAGCTTTCATTCAATTTTTAGTCGAGGAAACGACTAACCGGCGAAAACCTTTGCGGCCTGACCCGCGCGCGGTCGCCTACCGGTCTGATTCGACAGAATCTGAATTTGTTTATTTTTCATCGTATCAATATGAAAGTGACGTCAATGGATTCTTGGTGTTCTCCCGATTAATTGGACAGAAAATAATTTAAATCGGACTATTTTTAACGAAACGGGCTTTGAATTCTGCAAACAAATTTCTCACGTAATCTCCTTAATTATGGTCCGAATTATATCATTTTTGGGCCCATTTTCATCGGGAAGACATGAGAAATCGATTGGTAATACTTTTATTAACACTTATCAAAAACAGGAAGATTTTATGTGGCCCGTCGGTTTTATTGCTCTCGGCTGTCAACGGGCGGTCTACTGGGGCCCGAAGGTCCTCGCTCGCAAGCGAGAAAGCAAAACGGTGGGGTGGGTAGGTCTTTTCCGATAATCCGAGCCCAAGGCTTCTCAACAATCGAAAGATTGTACATACATATTCTTTCTGATGCTTTCGCCTACAATTATTATGTCTTCCCAATGAAAATGGGCCGAAAAATGATATAAATCGGACCATAATTAAGGATATTACGCGAGAAATTTGTTTGCAGAATTCAAAGCCCGTTACGTTAAAAATAGTCCGATTTAAATTATTTTCTGTCCAATTAATCGGGAGAACACCAAGAATCCATTGGCGTTACTTTCATATTGATACGATGAAAAATAAACAAATTCAGATTCTGTAGAATCTGACCGGTAGGCGACCGCGCGCGGGTCAGGCCGCAAAGGCTTTCGCCGGTTAGTCCCCTTCTAGACTAAGAATAGAATGACAGCTGATCAACGATAGTCACACCCCACGACTAAAGGCTCTTCACTAACCAGCTTCAGCTCTGGCGCCTTGACTAAAGCTAACTCAGGTAAGTTTTAGTCGACTAAGGAAAAAGGTGAAGTAGCTTTAGTCGAAACGTTATTTCAATCACTTTTTAGTCGAATGATGCCCAACTCTGACTGAGAGGAAATAACTTGAAGCTTGTATATGTGCGAACGAGAGTGGAAGTTAGGACTTGTGAGAAGAGTAGACCTCTAGCGGCGCTGGCGGAGACTAACCCGGCGCCTGCCGTGGTGAGGCTGGGACGTCACATTGGGCAATGTTTATTAATACTATTAGCTGTAAAAATTTTTTTTTTTAAGATATACGTGACAGTCGTCTGCTGTGTGGGCGTTATTTCTGTGGTTGTGCCCTGATTGCGATAAAACCGAGGTTCGGATCGATTTGAAATTTTTACAGCATGTTCAAAATATACTCCTTTTTGGAGTGTACCTCAACATAAAGTGTGAGAGCTTCGGTTTCCGAGATAAAAATAAACAGCCATCTGTGCACTCCGAAAATCCACATTTAGGTTAGGTATCGTACAAATCGGCTTCCCCTAGTCGCTATTTTAATAATTCCGGGTTAATTATTTTTTCGGAAGCCCCCTCGAAAATTACAGGTTCTAGGAGAAATATATTCCAAGGAAACTGTTGTATATTTATTTTTAAGCTCAATATCAAGGCAAAACCAAACACTCTGTTTCAAAAACACTGTCTACTCAACCTCATGTGGCGCCATTTGTAAAATAGATATGTAGACAAAAAAATGCTCCTTTACTTTACGTGATAGTAATAAACATTGTGTAAAATAAAAAGTCTGTGCTTGATTTCATCCCTTTGTAATTAATTCGCAAAAATACTTTATCTGCTACTCGAAAAATACTTACTCCAACTTGCACTAACATAACCTATCTTAACCTAATTTATAGTTGGCTTATATTAAGCCTTGACCTAACCTCGCCGCCGTCTCGCCACTGCAACGCTGGCTTAATATTTTATTTCTCGCCTCTTCGATTTTACCATTTCTCTTTCCTTTCCTCTCTCTTTCGCCCTCTGCTTTCCCTTTCGCACCCACTTGAACATTCCTTCCCTCTCTACCGCTCCCATTCACTCCCTCGCTCTCATACACCACCATCCCTTTTTTCCCCTTCTTTTCGCATTTGGCCCATCCACTTCTCTCCCAATATTGCTCTAACCCTTTCTTTTACCCCTTTCCTTCCCCCATCTCTCCAACACATGCCGCCATATCGCTTGCTCCCATCCACATATCCTCCACAAGGTTTTCTCCCCTTGCAACCAGTACCTTCCCCCTCTCATCTCATTTCCCATCCGGTATCTTGCAGCCCTAATCATCTCCTCCCCCTTCCCTTATTTTGCCACCCCTCCTGGTCTCACCTCCCTGTACCACCTGTTATACCTCCCTCCCCTTACTCTCTTTTTCCTGGTCCTTTTGCTCCAATTCAGCCCTCAAATCCCACCCTTCTGCTTCCCTCCTCTCTACTTCCTCCGGTGCAAATTCCCTCTCTTCAAGAACCTTCTCCCTTCCTCCACCCACTATATCCCACTGCCTACCTTCCCTCTTACCTTCTCCAAACACCTTCTCGCTATTGCTTCGACTTTCCCACCCCTCATCCTCCTCTTCATTCCTAACACTTCTTCTTCTAACAGCTTCTTCCTGTTGTCGTTCTCATCCTCTCTATCTTGGCATCATCCTTCACCACATAGTCCGGGATGTACCGCTCCAGCCCTAACGTCGGTCTAACGAATCCCTCTCGTACTCTTTCCACTTCCATCCCTTCCTTGCATTCCCACGCTCCTGCCCCATACAGCAACACCGTACCCACTAGCCTATCAAACAAAAACATCCTCATCCTCCAGTCACACGAATCTCCTTCTCTCTAGACCCCGATGTGTGAGACGTGTTATATAGAACAGCATATGTGTTTGTATTTTTACGCAATATCAATTTCAAGCTGGATTTCACTTGTCCGCTTTGCTTTGCTATCTTTACGTGTCACAAGGCGCGCGCAAGAGGTCCATGTCGCCTATTTGGTTCATATTTTTTATGTAGTTAGTGCACAATTTGGTTAATCATGTATTAGGCGCATGGGGAGCAGTACCTACTTGTAGGATTCATAGGTTAGGAGACGGACGGGGGCGGCCTGTGGTGTAAGTAAGGCCCCCAGGTCCATAGGTGGCGCGCGCCCGTTAAGAGGAGCTCATTAAGCAGAGTCCTCGGGGAAACCGCAGTGGGGGAATCGGTTAGGCGGCTGGCCAGCACGCGGAAGGCCCCGGGTTCGAGTCCCGGTGAGCGGCTTTCCTTTTTTCCGTCTCCTACATACTGAAGAACTCGAGAGAAAATTGGGTTCAAACTTTTGCCGTTTTCGGAACCTCGATATATGCACTCGTGCGTAAACACGAAGTCGTAGTTGAGCTGCAGTAACAACTCACTCGTAATTTATGCAACACTTCTTATTCAATCTATATATATATATTTCTACTTCAATATTTCTTATTATTTTTACGATTAAGTTATTCAAAGTGGCCTTGTTGTTACGTATGAATCTATACAGAAATGGGAATATGTGTATACAGAATTTTAGAAAAATGAATCCTGTAAATTTAAAGGGAAGTAAAATTATTGGCACGAATTTGTGAGAGAATTGAGTGAGTTAAGAACAGTGTCGGTGTAACTTCGAAAATTGTATGTGTCCGGAATTCTACTTTTGACTTTATGTTATGTCACGAGACATGTGTATATAACAAATTAATTTAATCTGTCGTTTGTATTTACTTCAGATTTTGTATATTGTAACTGATACTATCTACTTAGAAGTTGTTGATAAAATAGAGAATACGACAGGTTATTTCGTCGTTTCGGTTAATGCAAGTACTATAATATGGGATGCCGCTCTTGTGACGGTATATATTCTTAAAGGAGATCAGCGTCCAGAAACTTTCCACGACTTGGAACATTGTAAAAATCCGTTTGCAGATAAGTCTTATCGTTTTCCATTGAAATCCTTAAGCCATCCTGGGGACGTACGTGAAGCTTTGTCACAAGTTCAGATAAAAAGGAGAGATCTATGGTGCTCCACTTTCACGAATCCGTTTCCACCCTTTATATTGTAAATTTTCTTCTCCAAACGTTGCTACGTTTAATAAATTCTCTCTAGCTGCACGAGGAAAAGTATGATACTTCTGAGCAACTCTGTTTCGTTCAACGTGACAGCACGATATTCGAATCTCTACAGATCGCAACAAATTTAAAACGGCCACTAATATTTTTGTCAGTCTTTGGAAATCAGTTATCTTGCGGGGAACTTTTTTTTTCACATGTGATATAGTGAGAAATTTGAACGATTTAACATGATAAAAAGATGCTTCGATATTTTGTAATCAACGTATAATGATAAGAAAATTCAGCTGCAGTGTAAATAATGTCAGATCACAACCAATAATGAAAAATATAAATAAACGAAATAATTATTTTATGGTATTTAAAATTACTTTAAATACATTTTCCATGTAAGAAATTTATTTGAATTATTTTGGTAGATAATAATAATTATATAACTCTACAGATGTGTATTAAAATATTCAAAAGAGAGAGGCATATTGAAGAAATAATGTATAATAGTAATGTATAATTGAAAATTATTGCTCACGCTATTGAGATGTACATAACGAAAATTCCATTTGAAAAAATATTATTTCGTACTGTAGGAATTGTATTTCGTAGGAATTATTTTATCGTTACACGGAATGCATTAGATGCTCTCATTTAAATGCTTCACTCCGTTCGTAAGATGACGTGACACAAATACGGAAGCCTGAAATCCCCAGTTGTCTTCTCTTTCGCGGAATTAGTCACACAAGGTTAATTTGGCACGTGGCAGCCCGCTTTAGGAGCGTGCGTCGCAGTCGAGTTGTTAATTTTTTAAATCCTATCTTCGAATCCCTTCCAGCTTCCCACATCGCGTTAATTTAAAAAATTCGACAGACGCGCGATACGTTTCGCACCGGCGACTAAAATCCTCCCCATAATTTGAAATAAACAAGCTTTAATGAAACACATAAATATCCCTGCAGGAACAGTAGAGCGAAATTCGAAACGTGATATTAAAGGCTCGAAAACAAAATTGTCCTCGTTACGCAGCGTGATTGATCGTTTAATCAGATTCGTTATAAAATTTAACACGGTCCCTTTGAATTTGGTATCGACAGCCCGATAGAAGTGTCAAGAAAAATCAATGGAGAACGACGTTTCAATTTATCAGAAATAGACGAGTTCATTAAATAGCCATTCAGAAGAAAATCGCTTAATTTCGGGATATCGGTTAGCAGAATTCTAACGCTGATTTACGATTGCCCCGGGCGCTTTATCAATCGGTATAGTTGAGCATAAATTTGCGCTGGTTTAATGCACTTTGTAACCCGTGTTGGGAGTCTCCCTTGTCGCCGTTTATCAAAGTGTTATTATTCAGATAATCGTTCACTGAACTATGACGCGCCTAAATAATTTCCTACTTTTCGATAAAATAGGCAAACGTGTCTTTTTCTATTTATTAAACGGACAACGAAAAAAATGTGTCTTATTCACTGAAAATGTATCTTACTGATTTCTTTTTACATAAAGCGACAGAGATTTTTCGCATTCCACAACCCATACAGCACACTTCGTTGCAGCAACGTTGCAGGAAGGCTGCGGCAACCTTGCAATGTTGCGTGGTTTGCGGCGCAATATTGCTGTAACGTTGCTGCAACGTTGCCGTGCAACATTGCACGGGGCGGACATAGGAATATTGCTGAAACAATGTTGCGGTGCAATATTGCACGGCAACGTCCCTGCAATATTCCTGCAACGTCCCTGCAATATTCCTGCAACGTTGCGCCAGTATTGCGGCAACGTTCCTGCAATGTTATTGCAACGTTGCAAACAAGGCAGAGTAAAGCTTTGATGGGTTTTCTGTATCTGAAAAATTAATCACTTCAAGTTCCTCAATTTGCATCCTAAAATGATTTTAGTAAAATTGCTCAATCTGCTGCAAATAAATCGTAATGGAACAGATGTTGATTGGCTGATGAAAATCCACAGAAGCTCTTGCTGAGATGTTATCCAGTGCTTCTGACAGAAAAACATATTTGCCCGATGAAAGTTTTGACGAGCACACAAAGGCCATATAAAATTCGTGAACCGATTCTCTGTAAATTAAGAATTAAGTAGACTTCTCGTCCTCCCTCGTTCGTTATCTCCGCTGATTCATTTCGCATGGAAACTGTATTTTCGTTTACCCCCGCTGTTTGAATTATTCAGTGGCATTTAATCAGAAATTTAGGTACGGATCGATTGCACAAGGTGTTGCCCAGTTGGAGCCTTTGCCTCTGAGACTGCGGTTCACTTGAAATGAGAATTCTGCCACACGTATACGTCAACGTCTCTGGAGCAGTTTCTGTTATTAACAAACAAGGAGTAATCAAATACACGTTACACTCACGTCGCGAATGTTTGTTCATCGAGCTATGAAGGCAGGTATACCTACTTGAATGATTGACGATGTTCAACGCGCTGCTTTGAGTTCCGTATTAATTAGGACATTTCATGCGCACGGAAGTGTTGAAGAGAACGTTTACCACCTGCAACTGCTTCAGTGAATTGATGTGGCGAGGTTTTAGGAAATGGTACAGTGCGGTGCTACGTTAGAAGGAGATACAAACTCACTCTAATGATAACAATAATTTTAATTGTTGCAAAGCAAATTAGGTTAGTAATGTGAGTAGGGGAGACCGGATATGGTTGTCACACGGGTAGGTTGTCACAAGCGCTATAATAAAGAAACTATAAACAATAGGAATGTACTAATAATCCATGGCGATGCGTAAACATATCGTCGCCTCCTCCCCCATCACACAAGTCGTGGAGTCGCATGGAGACACGATGTATCATTCTTTCTTTTCGTGCGCTCGAAGTAAATTATGCCGCATTTTCTATCAAGTAAGTATAGGTTGTTCCTTAGTATTGACTATAACATTGTTGCATTATTCTCGTAGTTAAGAGTTTTTTCTATCTTATTGTAATGATTCTTTTGCATTTTTTAAACTTTTTAATACACGAATAGAGAGGTGAAATTGTTTAACGGTTTGGGGCAATTTGTCACAGAACATTTGGGGTAAGTTGTCACAGAACATTTGGGGTAAGTTGTCACAGAACATTTGGGGTAAGTTGTCACAGAACATTTGGGGTTACGTATTTGCCGCATGTACAGCTAATCCCACTGTAACTTGCTGTACCTATCATGTGATATTATTTTCTTGTTTGTTTGGCAACAGTTCTCAATAATAATGTCGCAAACTTATAAGAAGAAGACGTCCAGAGGTGAGGTGTCCCAGGAATTGATATTAATTCTTACATAATTCATTTCAGCGTAAAAAATAATATGGATATAAATATTTTCAAATTTTTATCTGTAAAATTACTGGTAGTTCATTTTCACTTGAGTGACCTCCCTTAAAATGAAAACACAATGTTTATACTATACGGTCATGGAATATATTAAGTACATTTTTCAACTTTAGAAACATGTCACCCTCGAGGAGAAATTTGCAAAATAAAAATTTGTTTATAATTTGACGTTACATAAATAATTTTACAATATCAAAAAAATATTATTCAAATAGACAAAATCTTCTGCATTAAAATAAAAAAATGATGAACCTAATGCGATAGATAGTTTTTAAAATAAAAATTCATAAGTACAGGTCGATTTCACAAAAATAGGGAAACACTACGCCCTCTACCGGATTAGGGTAACCCGCTCCGAGAGCGGGTTAACCGGGTAACTCTGTGCCTAGATGCCTCGGGTTACCCGGTTATGTATATTACTCTACGGTACTGAGAACCGAACCGACCTAGGGTTACGATTACAATCCCTGGTGACAACCAACCCGGCCTCGGGGTATGTTGTCACAAAATAGTTCCTGCAAATAATGTGAATTATCTCCTAATCTGGTTGACAAAATCCACAGGACCAATTTTTTTTTATAAAGTCGGACGTACGTAGTTTATAGTAATCTAAGTTTGAATCAACTTCCCTGCAGCTATGACCCGTAAAAAAATCAAAATAGGAAAATGAGACAACCATACCCGGTCTCCCCTACATATTTAAGCATATCTAAGAATTTTGAATAATTAATATAACAATGAGTGAAATATAACAATAAGTACTTACGTGTTTTTCAATTTAAACAATATTATGACTAATGAACATATAGTTTTATAACATAATAAAGGTGTGTAATATAATTATTTATCCGAGATAAGTAAATTTTGATACAATTTTAAAAAATAGTTTAGCTTATTAATACTGCTAAATGTTGTGTTAATATGTAGATTTTAAATGGGTAAAACATTTTAAACCTCTCGCAAAATATTCTGTTAACACTGTTTTTATTAATTTTCCCAAAGTTAATACATTGGGACCTGCCCCCTTCTTACTGCAAAGTCTACAATTACTTACGCTCAACTCTGTTCACTAGCTTGCAAAAGTGCGAGCACACATTAAAAGCGCATCAGCGCAAATGCAATCAGAGATTCTGAAAGAAACCCTCAGCGGCCGTTACATACAAGCCGATTAAACGCCCAGGTCCGAACACTTGAACCCGCGGCCCCCTCGCAATAAATTTCCCCGCACAAATGATGCCAACCGCGAAATTATTCAACTCCCACGATCATCCGGAATGAACCTCAACCCCTTCGCCCCCCGCCGCCCCGCTCAGGAACGCCCAGCCGAAATCTCAGACTTAATATTCATACCAGGGCCGCGTCTTGCCGCGACCCCCTGAATCCATTACCGACTTTCGCGGCGCCGATTAGTAACGACCCCCCCAGGATTTCATCCCCGGGGCTCCCGGGGAGCAAAAAGAGCCCCCGTGTTCCAGGCTTTTGCGCTCCACGGGAATATTAATCGAGCGGGGACGGCGCGGAAGCGGTCGCTGCAATTCGTCTGGGGCCTCTCGAGTGCCGCGAGCCGCCGGAAGTCAAGAAGAATCTCGGGAGGGGGGTGGACAGAGAGGAGGAGGAGGAGGAGGAGGAGGAGGAGGAGGCGGCTGAGAAACGAGGGTGGATGGAAAAGGGCAAATGGCTGGTGCTTGTCCGCTGGAGGCTTAAAACGGTCGAGTAAGCGGTAAATTCTTAGGCTCCGTGCCTGGCGACCTGTCCCTGGATGAATGAGTACTCGAAACGATACTGGCCAAGGGCCCATCCAACCCTTCCATTCCGACTTCCGCGTTCTCGATTCGACGAGTATATATTATTCAGGCCATTCTAGGCGGCACGTCCGCGGCGCCATCCTAAGAAAATTGAATCGCCGAAGGAGTCACGGGCGGGTCGCGGTCTTCGATGGGGGTGGTGAAGCACGGAGGGACCAGACGGAATATAGTCACGGACAAGGGCCGTGATTTTTCTCGGGAGGGCCATCCACCCTGACGAATACGTGCTGAAGGATGAATACCGATGACTGGCTCCACCCTCGGACCAGGAATGCCCCGCGAATGCCGCTCACCGTTTAGGGATGATTTCAGCTCGCCGATTTTATAGGGCTGTTCATTAGGGGATCGAGAGCGCGAGGGGCGCCGGCGTTTGCACCCGTCGACTTTATGCATTCACTCGCTCGGAAGCAATCTCTGATATCCCGGATATTTACATCAATTTAATTCCGCCTATCCCGGGATTGGCGTTCTTGTTCGCTGGCTATTGTGCAAGAGATTCGCAGCTATACTTACGGTGGGAGATTAACGAAATGGAGGTTTCGAAGTTTCGTGGTTTATTAACGCGGTAAATGGTTTAGTGAGGACTATAATTGAAGAGTCCTTGTAGAAGGCACTAACAAGGGAAGATGCCGAACCTGGAAATTCAAAAAATTCTGAAATTCTTTGCGGATATGTTTTTGTTCGCTGCCCAAATTTATTCGAAGGGGGTGAAATTAACCTCTGAAAATTCTTATTTATACGTGTCGAAATTTTTTTTTGCATTTCTTTGCTCTTACTCTATAATATGGTTCTATTTTATAAAAAAAAATAGTCCCTGGAAAAGATTATTGCAATCGGACAAGGGTGCCGACCAGGCTTTAAAGTTTAGAATTCATCGAGGTGGGAGTTTGAAGGATTTCTCAAAAACGGTAAGCCGTATCGAAATTTTGTTCAAATGATATTAAAAGAGGGTTCAATTTCCCACAATTACTGTATATATAATTTTTTTTGTGATTCGAACCATTTTTTAGATAATAGCGTTTGAATATAGAGGTCGGCATCTACGCGCGTATAGACAATACCGACAGTGCCGATCTCTCTATACTCAAACGCTATTATCTAAAAAATGGTTGGAAGCACAAAAATATTATATATACAGTAATTGTAGAAAATTGAACGGTCTTTTAATATTATCTGAACAAAATTTCGATAGGGCTTACCATTTTTGAGAAACTCTTCAAATTCGAACCATTGAGGAATTCTAAACTTTAAGGCCTGGTCGGCACCCTTGTCCGATTGCAATAATCTTTTTCAGGGACTATTTATTTACGAAATGGAACCATATTAGGGGGTAAGAGCAAAAGAAATCGCGGGTTGAAAATAAGGACCAGCCTATTATTACACAATGTAAATTCTACTCGAGCACAGTATTCTCATGCTCCTCCTAACAAACGAGCCTCTACCGGCACTCTTCAGCATTACAATGTGAAGAAACGCGAATAAGAAACCTGTGGAAATGAAGGTGCAAGTGAAGATGAATGAGCAAACCACGAAGAAGCGCTTCGTTTTTAACATCCAGAGAAGATCTTTCATCATGAAAACTCCTAGCCGTTTCTATCCATCTGGATGAAGAAATCGGGCTTGCGAATCGAGTAAATCCGCGTTACCACGACGTGCGGTAACGGAATCACGCGAATAGAAGCTAAGGGATGATCGTTGCGAGAGAAAGATTGAGCGAAACAGGAGAAAACTGACGAGGGTTGGCAACTCTATAAAGACTTAGTTACAGCTCGTATATACTGGTTTCGTATAGAATTAGGATACTTCGGAGCTAACAAGTCAGAAAATCCCTCGGCTTCCATTCGCCCTCCACGCAGTTCCGGATAATTAGTTACCTTTGTCTGCAGATAGTTGGTTGGTCCAGAAAATATTAGATAAATGAGAAATACTTGTTAAAATATGCCAGTTCAACTATGCCAGTTCTTTGTCCTTTTTTAGAGAGATTCACATTTTTTTATTACAAATATTATGTAAGAAGTGAGAAAGAATTTTGAATAAGAAACCTCTCTATAAACAGATTCATGGGAATCTGGTTTATTCGTATACAATATTTGCAACATTGTTACACGATGTTGTTCGATATTATTACATGATTTTTCACTTCATTGTAAAATCATCTACAGAAACATTTAAGTGAAGTCTGTCGTTAAATTCATTACTGGTATTGCTGTTTCTGTAGATTCGTCGATCTGACGATGAGTAATCGTTGCTTTCATAAAAATACCAATTAATAACTGTCACAATAGCATGTAGATAAAAAGCCTGGAACTTTTATCCTCCCTCCACGGAAAGATTTCTTCCAAGAAGGTATTCTGTTTGATTCTGGGAGAAACATGGTGTAGGATACAAAAAGTGAGGTAAATGGCGTTCGTTTAGATGTAGTCACATATCACGTGCCACTACCTTTCAGGTTCTTTTGCCTACAGACAATTTATCAAACGCGAAATTCTATGAGTTATTTAAACTGCTTGTTTTGGTTTGTTAAAGAGGTATTACACAGAGAATTAAAATACAAAGACATTTTCAATGTAAATAATCCAGAATTTCTGTCACTGTGATATGGAAGAATATGAATCTCAGACTAATAATATGCAGGTAATTAATATTTTACTTTGAAACCAAAAAAAGAATATGACTAATAAAAAAATTAAATATTAACATTAAAAGTAATTTAAGTGCCAGAGATAAGAATTAATTTTATAAAGCCTGCTTTCATGAAAATGGGGAAAAAATGGGAAAATTTAAAGGCCTGTATTTTTTAAACAAATTCGAAATTAATAAAATGCTAACTGAAACACCCCCTAATTTTACGTGGGCTGCATCTCATTTAAATTTCATCGAAATCCCTGACATCAATTATCAAAACCGATCGCTTTGTTATTTATTGTTCAAAACGCATTTAACACACATTTATTCCTTGTTGTGGAATATTCGCGGTTTCTCCATTTCTTTAGCAAAAGATACCTTCACAATACCCCCCTAAAACCGCCCTCAGAATCTTACATTATCTCAAAGCAACACGCTATATCATGCTAAATGGTCGACGCAGCTCGAATCCACGACATTGCGCTGCAATATTTAACGCGTCTCGTGCGATTAAAATGTATAATATCATTAATCTGGAAACGCGGAGTGCTCGCTTCTGAATATTATAACGTTGACGTCTTAAATAAATCGGGGCCGCGGCCCCCAGTGGAAAGTCTCGCGCACCAGCAGGATCTTTACGTGCCGCCAGTGGGTCACGGGTCATACTTTGGGAAACACTTTGCCGTGCTATGAGGGGCGCGACAGCGAGGGGGAGCACTGAGTGCAGCGCTTCGAAACGGATGACTGTCATTTATTCCCGTCACGTTGGCCCTCCCAGCGGGGAAAAAAGTGCAGGGCAAAAAAAGAAGACTTGGCGTAATCCTCCAGCTATCTCTGTACATTCCGGCGGATGCCGAAGGATGCTGGTACGTTGGAAAGACTTAAGGAACGCGGCGGCGGATGGGAGGACGACCGAGGGTGTGGCAAGGGAGGTCCTCTGCTTGTCCGCGGACAGGCCACCCCGAGGATGCGGCATATCGATTTTATTTTTAACCCCATTCGAGATTCTCGGTTTATAAAACAGGTCCGCTTGCGATCGCTAGATCGCTAGAAGGGAAATTCAGGCGAGACGAGGCAGCTGCCTACCCTGCTTGACCTGCTTAGGGCTGGTTTCCACGACGATGATTTTTTTTGCCTGTAATAGTGTCAATTTTTAATATTTATTTAATTATAATAATTTGTTAAATAAAGAACTGATATGAAACCGTGTACCAACTTATAAATTCACTTCGTTTTTAATAACTCTTCCTTGGCAACTAATTATTATTTTATAAAATGAGTAACGCTGCTTAACAAAGTATAGATTAGGGGAAAAACTCTAGTAAATATTAACACAAGACGCTACATTCATAAATAAATTAAAGAAATACACTCAACTGTATTGTCTTTAATTTATTTATTTATTTATTATATTTAGATTTAATATGGAACCGCTTAAAAAATTTAATTATCACACATTTCTTCTTAGTGTTCATCGTTACAACAATCCCAGTGAAGCTGGGACTCAGTCATCAGAAAGTGTAGAATTTAGTGTTTGGAAATTTGGTGAGATGATATGGAATTTACCGCGGAAGCAGAAGGATGGAATACGTGCGATTAATAATTTTCTCTCTGAGAGGGCAATGTCTGGCACGAGAAGAATGTAATATAACCACTCATTTACTTACTGGTTATTATTGGTTATAATGCAGGTTTTGGGAGTGTACAAATGAAGTGGACGTAAAAGGGCAACTCTCGTTTCACTCTGTTTCTGAACAATTTTTTTGAAAGTACGTCTAAATAAGAAATTAAATTGGTTTCATTACTAAATTCTCTCGCAATTAAAATTCTTCCATCAAACTTTTATTCATCAAAAACCACTCGAAAATTGGTGTTTAATTAATTACTAGCTCACCGAACTCGCTGTTATTGATTCTCAGTAAGCGGATAATAAATTTCGATTATGTAGTTGGTCTTTGTCGAAAGGTTTAAATAGAATGTAAGATAAGAAATAAGAAGAAAGCGAAATGATAGCGACAAAATTTTTTTCTTACTGCAAAATGGGTTCGAGATATTTTCGAAGTAGCAATTTAGTCTTTAGACGCTGTGCAAAAAATATACCTGCCAAAGTACGTGCTGGGGTAAGCAGCGATGAATGGCCGCGAGTAAGAGCTAATCAAGTACTGTTCGTACACCTTGCACGTTCTGCAAGCTCCCAGGTAATTACATCGGCCATTGGCATCGATCGTGAAAGGACTCGGATTACCCTTTTGAAAACATTGAAAGGTGTGAAGATTCGCCCTTTCAGCGACGCCGCGCATGCTATGGAAACACGATCAGCAATTGATTAGAAATCGATCTCCATTCAAATGACGAGGCGTAATAATTTTACAAAAATACATCCCCCTCTGCAGCTGCATTCGGCGCTGGAATATTAAGCACGACGCACGTATTCGAAGTGGAAGTAACTGTGTCTACAGCTTCCACTTCGAATTCAATCGAAGCTCTACAAAATTCCTCGGATGCCTCGAAAGTGGTGCCTCGTAAATCACAGAGAAATTACTTTCCATTCAATTTCTGAAAGCACGTCTTAAAAATTCCAAGTAGAATATTTCTGCCAGTCGCCTTTATAATTTATTGAAGTATTTACAGCTTAATGAATTACAATTCATATTTTCATTTCGTTGCATCCTTGTTTCTTGTTTAATAAAGCTTCCTGGTAAAATTTAGATGATCCTTTTCGTGCAGAAAAACCTTCGATTTCCTTTTTTTTTATAAAATCCCGTGTCTCCTTCATTCGATATAATATAATAAATAAATACTAAGAAACTACTTCGTTTGTTTTATTAATAAATTATGATTAAAAAGGAGACTAAAATCTGAAATCCCAAAAGAAGTCAGGAGTCTTCGGTTCCAAAAATCAAGGAATTTCTTTCATCAATGCAAAATGTCAAACTATTGAAGTTTCGAGTACTTAAGGGAACTAGGCAGTCGTGTTTGTCGAAAATGCAGCATTTCTTTCTGAATTAATTACAAAGAAATAAATCGAAGCTGAGAGATCTCGTAAACCATTAGGTGTCCACACTTACGGCCGAACAGGGGTAAAATATTTTACAATTTTCTACCATTCTACGAAGTTTCCTCAAGATCAATGCGCAACACCCGATGTGGTTCCCTTTTAAGGGTCCTATGAGATTCATCGGGGTCTTTTTTTGACGCCCAAATGGAATTTCTAAAAGTAATGGTCCCTAGGGTGGCTCTTATTTTCAACCTGCGATTTCTTTTGCTCCCACCCCCTAATATGGTTCCATTTCATAAAAAAATAGTCCCTGAAAAAGATTATTGCAATCGGACAACAGGAAAGGGTGCCGACCAGGCCTTAAAGTGTAGAATTCATCAATGCTTTGAATTTGAAGAATTTCTCAAAAACGGTAAGCCCTATCGAAATTTTGTTCAAATAATATTAAAAGAGCGTTCAATTTCCCACAATTACTGTGTATATATTTTTTTCGTGCTTCCAACCATTTTTTAGATAATAGCGTTTGAGTATAGTAGAGATCGGCACTATCTGTATTGTCTATACGCGCGTAGATGCGGACCTCTATATTCAAACGCTATTATCTAAAAAATGGTTCGAATCACGAAAAAATTATATATACAGTAATTGTGGGAAATTGAACGCTCTTTTAATATCATTTGAACAAAATTTCGATACGGCTTACCGTTTTCGAGAAATCCTTCAAATTCCTACCTCGATGAATTCTAAACTTTAAAGCCTGGTCGGCACCCTTGTCCGATTGCAATAATCTTTTCCAGGGACTATTTTTTTTTATAAAATAGAACCACATTATAGAGTAAGAGCAAAGAAATGCAAAAAAAAATTTCGACACGTATAAATAAGACCCACCCTAACGGTCCCGTGTGTACACTTATTCTTAATATTCTCCTAAGTCTCTCACGTTGCCGAACCGATAAGCATCCAAAATTATTCAAAGCGGAAACAGTTGTGGTGTTTTCTCACCAGTGGAGGCAGTATATCCTCGTTAACCCAAGTGAGGATCCTGTTTCTAGGTAGTGGTGAGTTTCCTAACAACGCAGACAGTTGCGTCGATTTGTAGGGGAGGCTGAGTACAAATAAATCTGTCCTGCAGGACACGCAAATAAGTGGAGAGCTGGCGTTCACGCAGCAACGGGAAGGGAAGAGTAAAAGGGGGCGACGCACAGTGGCGTGTTTATAGGGAAAAATTGTGAATAAATTATTTTATGCCCTATTCCTACGTATTTTGACCTGCTGATTTCAAATATATTGTTATTTTTGTTGTAAACTAAAAAATGGTAAAAATGAAGGTTTTATTTGTTTTAAAAAAATCATAACTCATAAACTATTTATATGTATGAAAAGAGGTTATCCAATGGTATTTCTGCATATATTTACAAAATACAAAAACTGAATTTTAAGGGTTGGTGGTGGGGGTAACTTGAAAGGTATGGATGTTTTGAAAATTAATTTTACGCGGTTTTGTAGATATAAAAGAAAGATGTAACTTCTGTTTTAACTTCTTTCCGATATCTCTCACCATTCTCGAGATATTCCACGAAAATAAAATTCTGTTTTTTTTCGAGGGGTAATTTCACCCCCTAAAACCGTACGATGGCTTCAACAAAAAATATAGTTATGTTACGGGTGAATTACTGCACAATTACTACACTATTTGCACACCATGTTTCATAATTTTCTGAATTTCCGGGTTCCCTAACTTCTCTTGTTAATCAGCTATTGAGCATTCGGACGTTGAGCTCCAGGAAGAAGATATATCACTTTTTATGTGATTTCTGTAAATTGTTTATTGATATTAGTATTTTTCTAGTTTTAAAATTGAGTAAGTTCCTATTGTTAGTTTAAAGAATATTATTATTTTATTATTATTATTATTATTATTGTTATTATTATTATTATTATCGACGTATAACATTTATAACATTGTGTTGAATAAAACATGATATAAATTTCATTTGTGTCATAACTTGCTATGTGCATGATATTCTTGTAGTCAGTTATTTTTGTACCTCTTTTTATAACTTTGAGGGGTGGTTTTACTCCCTAAATATGCAAACGGGGCAAAATAAAAAAAAAACGTATTTCTTATTTTCCGGTCGTCTAAAACATATCCAAAATCCAAAGCAATCGGAGGGAACATCTCCTTTTAAATCATAAAAAAGGAGACTGGGTTTGCTACCCAGTTACTTTTACTTTACAATGGTTTTCGGCACCTAACACAAAAAGTTGCGCCTAGTAGCAGCTGATTCCGTTTCTATTCGATAGTATACACTTCTGCCTTCCTTATGAAACAACTTTCAGCGTGTCACATTGTGTCACATTTTTTATATACGTAAAATTGCCGCAAATAAAATGTGCTTATCTAAGAACGTTACAGAAAATGTTTAAAAAATCGGAAAACGTTGTTCTATGGATCATTTTGTTCGCCTTAAAATATACTATACTGTCAACTATCCCGCAGATTTGTTGCAATTTTTGATACGCCAAACACAGAAGAAATAGAACGCCCCCAGAAGTGCCTCAAAAATTTTGCTCAACTTTAAACATTTATAGAGCAGTTGGTAATACTTTTAAGGAAAAAACAAACCTTGACCATTATACTAGACATATTTAAGAACATTTTCATGTGTTTACATTTTCATTATCTGTCAAATCGGAAATTGAATTTATTCACAATTCCCTAGAAAACACGCCACTGTGCGACGTGAACGCGGAGGGAGGAAGGGCGATGCGCACTATCTTCCCGCCCCCGCTATAGTTACTCGTTTCATTTTATCCTTTTTCACGTTCAACGTAATCCTCTTTCTTTGTCATCATGTGTCACAGATGCGTATTCCAAAAGGCTGAAAGAGTGTAACGCCGCTCAACGCTTTATAGAATATCAGTTTCCATACGAGGAGATTGAACGAGCCGAAGCTCCTCTCCTTTTATGCGCCTTTATCGGGCCTCTTTTTACCGACCTTGTACCCGGCGCATACTCCACGCACGTAAGCTCGCTCGATCAAAGCCCCCTCGTCGAATTCCAAGCCGTTAATTATTTCGGGATTATTCGTGCCGCGGACCCGTCGCTGGCGGAGGAATTCCCATTCCTTTCGCACAAGTTCGTGTCACTTGAACACGAAAGCTATACACCTTAGTAGGTACGAAAGATAGGTGCGCCTCGTATTCTGCAGTTTGTTTACCCTTATTTACGTAGCCGGTAAGTATGCCACCTGAGTCTGTGGCGCTCTTAGGATTTAATCTTAGGGGTAGCCGAGATGAGCGGATAAAAATATTTTTAATGCAAATTCAAGGAAATTCATCGGGTGACTGTAAAAATTTATTTAGAGAATAAAATCCAGCTTTCTTTTCTTTTTACAAAGCTCCTTCTTTGGGGGGGGTGCCAGGTTATTTGAATATTATGAAAGGGGGTCGCGACTCAAAAAAGGTTGGGAGAAACTGACGTAGTGAATGCTTTAATTGCAATATAATATTAGTACCAAGCAGTTACGTTGGAACCATCCTCACTGACCCATGAAAACTCACCTGCCAGGTTCGAACATGTACACGGAAAATCAAACACTCCCGCCATAAACTACAGAGAATTATTGTCGCGTGCAGGATTTATAGAAGACACCAGTTTCGCTCGGAACTCGTCCATCGAGATTCGGCACTTTTCGAGCGTATAAATTTTTAACCTCCCCCAGCACTTCCAAACCGAAGCCCCCACATAAATTCAATGCGACTGTCCGTTACTCGGGCTATTAAAAATCACCTTAAATCAACTTCCGAGGTCACTGTATAAACCGCCGCTGAAGGAGTTTGAATTGGGTCATAAATCGAATCGGACGGTCGGACGTCTTAATAAAATTGCTTTTGTTATATCGCCGTCTATTATCTAGATACCGGCAAGTAGTTCCTCCAAATCCCCCAGGAAATTGTACCGCTGCAACAGTTTTATTTATACCCGCCCCGATGGATCCCGAACGTCGCGGAAAAGCGGCGAGGTTTCACGATCTACTGATAGAAACGTGTCAAGAAATAAGAGTGTTTCTATGGCTTAATGTCCGGGCGATCTCCTTCGCTTCCATTCTTCCTCCCTTCATTTCCATTGATTCACTTCAGCCGCCAATTGTTCGGCGTTTATCTGAAAGGCCCGGCTGAAAAGAGGTCGCTGAGATATCGGCTCGGCGGTTATTAGCGAAAGTAAACCACAGTTCCGGTCGATTATGGGCTAATTGTGGAATTCAAGTCGAGAAAGAAGCACTGGAATAATGGCTGTGAATAAAAGATTCAAGGCGCTGGCCTGCTGGCTATTTTAAGCTCGCCTTTATAAAATTCTTATACCATGTGTTTCTTTTTTATTCGATAGAATTTCTGATAATATTCTGTCCTCGAGATCCTTCAGTTGCGCAAGGAATTTATGGAATATAAGAATTTTATCGCGAGAATGAAGACTTAAGTTTGATAAAAAAGGTGAAAAAATAGTATTAATGTAAATATAACAAGGTATGAAATTTTTGTTTTTGGGATTATTTGGTTCTGAAGGGATGGTATCTTTATTTTACTCGTGGCAACGTGTAACGTGAAATGTCTATGTCTGTATTTGTAACTCACTTCTTAACGAGTATAATGACGATAGTCAGGCCAGAGTTGGGAATTAACTAAATAAAAAATTATTTAAATAACGGATCGAATAAAAGTTACTTTAACTTTATTCGTTACTCGAGGTTCGAAAACCCGGGTCAACTTTGTCGAGACATGACGAATAATTGTTTTAACTTCTACTCAAAATTTTTATTTAAATAAAAATTTTAAGGCTTACAAGGTAACACGAACAAGTAGATACGCCCTGTGTATGGTCAGACAAGCATCGGTAGTTGGATTCAGTGAAACTTATATCCATAAATAGACTCTTTGAATATTGAGCATCTAAATTTTGTAATGAAGATTTTTTCCAAGGATACATATTACTAGCTGAACACCTTGTGCAACTACCCATACAGTACACCTCGTTGCAGCAGTATTGCAGGGACGTTGCTGCAATATTACGTTGTTGCAGGTTGCATTGCAATATTGTAGGAACGTTCCTGCAATATTGTCGTGCATTATTGGAGTGGCAATGATCCTACAATATTGCAGCAATATTGCAATTTCGTTGCCGTGCAATGTTCCGTTGGCAATGATGGTACAATATTGCTGCAATATTGTACGATCGTTGCCGTGCAATGTTCCATTGGCAACGATCCTGCAATATTTCTGCAATATTGCGCGCACATCGACGTGCAATGTTCCAGTGGCAACGGTCCTACAATATTTCTGCAATATTGCGCGCACATCGTCGTGCAATACTGTAGTGAAAACTTGTGGAAACATTACAACAATATTCTGAAGCAACTATGACTTTGTCAAAATTTTTCGAAATATGTACATGACGTCGAGTGGATTCTACGGCGTGTTTCATTTAACTGGATACGCACCGCAATATTGCCGAAGAGTTGCAGGATCATTTCCATAATTTTGCCGTTTCGTTGCAGAATCATTGCCGGAACGTTGCAGGACTACATATTCGTAATGTTGCCGCAACTTTGCAAAAATACACACCTGCAATATTGCGAAGGCGGACATAGGACTGAACCTGCAACGTCTCTGCAATGTTATGTTGCAACATTGCCATCTTGCACCGCATCATTGCAGAGACGTTGCTGCAATGTTATGGTGCTGTGTGGGTACTAGCATTAAAGAAAATCAAAATTTTAACATTCGCCACCCTTCAAAAATTGAATCTAAAAACACCCTTTTCTAGGAGAGACGTCGCACATGCGGGAGTGGTGCCGCATTTCTAAGAACGTTTAATTTTCTATTTAAACTTCCTATTTAAAAAAAAATAGTAGAAGCAAAGTAAAATTCACCGTTTATAGCTAAAAACTTTTCAATTTTGATTCCCAAAGCAAACCCAATAAAAAATCGAACTAAACACCCACAGAGACACCTAGAAGTAACGATCCCCCAAATTCCCATTCTTCTCTCCGAAGATCCTTCCCTCCAGGACCTTAAACTCGTGGCACATACGCGAGAGCAAGGTGACTGATGGGGAATTCGTGGAATACTAAGCAAGATTCCAGCCCCCTCCATCCTGGATGAGGTCCGCGCGAGTGAAACAAGCCATCGGGCACGCGGCGAATTTCACTTCACGGAACTTAAGCGCGCGAGAGGAGCCAGCCAGACCAAGTTCCTCCAGCAGAAGACATCAAGATGGCGGAGGGTTGGAGGCGAAACAGAGAAGTGGTTGCCCGGAAGCCGCAGTGGGGGGTGCGAGTCCTGCGGGAGGAGCAGGATGTAGCAGACGGTATCCAGCGTCTCCTCTCCTGGGCCAAAACAGTTTGCCGCGCCAATATTAGTAGGGCGGATAAGGGAGGCATGGCTGTATCGGAGGCGGGAGGTAGACTCTTCAAACGTGGGGGAAAAGTTGGGCCAGGTTAATCCGTGGATTTCTCGAGACTGCTGGCCGGGACGACGATGGTTTGTCTTTTCTTGGCTAACCTCATTCAGAACCTCCTCGACCGCGATCCGTTTAAGACCCGGATGATTTACCTCGCACTCTCAGGCAAAGGCGCTCTATGCTTGTAACATACGGACCCCGCATTCGATCTACTACATCCACGGACCCATTTGATATCCGCAGCCTCGCCCGTACCGTTCTCGCCTCGCTGAATCCCCACTGTGACGTTTCGATACTGTTGTACTGGAACACTGTTATCGTGTTGGGGAATTAGTAGCTTCGAGGGAAGAATGCTGCTTTCATTTAGTTTCTATTGAATTTAATTTAACTCGTGAATTAAATGCGAATATTTATATGAGTAATGGAAGTTCGTGAGATATTTTAATGTGTATTGAACGGTTTTCAGATGTAGTTGATTAAACTGTTTCCAGAAAATAACTACATTTACGAAAACTATTTTAGGATTTAGTTGCAATTTTAGTTCTCATATTCTGCACAGATGATTGTTTAATTCACTCGGGTGTTTTTATTCCGTGCCATGTGCCGTATTTTTTTTAAGAAATTTCACATATATATAGGATCACGGAAAAAAGGAAGTCTCGGACGCGGGACTCGAACCCGCGATCTCTGGATCCGTTGCGCGCTGGCCAGCCGCCTTAGCCACCTCGGCTACCGTCGACTCCCCGGTCTTGGTTATTCCTTGTACTCCTCTTATGTTATGGGGGTTCCTGATCCCACATATATTTCAACAAATAACAAGCCCTTCCCCCTTTTGTTTAACTGATTAAAATGGCAAGATCTGACAGAAGTGTTGATATGTTGGTGGTATACGAATGCTGCAGAAATTACTGGCGTGCTGCTAAAGTATTCACTGTATGTTTCCACGTACATAAATCAAACATGACATTTTTATGGCTATGGAAACCGCTACAGAGTGCTGGTGCTGTATATACATATAGTACAACTCGCACGTAGCAATACTCGTTGTGAATAAAATACAGCTGCCAGTATAAGTAGCTGCTAATGTCAATCTGCAAATTAATACAGTTCAGTTGGTAACTGTGCACTTTAGTTACGAGAATTTTAAGTATCAAGAGTGCTGCTTTCATCATATTTGGTTGCACCAATATCTGTTTGAAAACTATTATCAAAACACCAAAGTTTTCTGTACATGGCTTCTTTATTAGATGAATACAGATAACTCAGTTGTATAGTTTATTGTATTCTACGATGAAACAGCATTATTCAACACTAGGGTGGCCATTATTTTCAACCTGCGATTTCTGTTGCTCCCA
This sequence comes from Andrena fulva, assembly GCA_946251845.1. Lineage (NCBI taxonomy): Eukaryota > Metazoa > Arthropoda > Insecta > Hymenoptera > Andrenidae > Andrena > Andrena fulva. The sequence continues at coordinate 26,919,911 of OX276331.1, read as the reverse complement.
CCCCCTAATATGGTTCCTTTTCATAAAAAAAATGGTCCCTGAAAAGAATTATTGAAATCGGACAACAGGAAAGGGTGCCGACCAGGCCTCAAAGTTTGAATTTGAAGGATTTCTCAAAAATGGTAAGTCCTATCGAAATTTTGTTCAAATAATATTAAAAGAGCATTCAATTTTCTACAATTATTGTAGATATCATTTTTTCGTGCTTCCAACCAGTTTTTAGATAATAGCGTTTTAGTATAGAGAGATCGGCACTGTCGGTATTGTCTATACGCGAGTAGATGCTGACCTCTCTATAGTCAAACGCTATTATCTAAAAAATGGTTCGAAGCACGAAAAAATGATATACACAATAATTGTAGAAAATTGAATGCTCTTTTAATATTATCTGAACAAAATTTCAATAGGGCTTACTATTTTTGAGAAATTCCTCAAATTCGAACCATTGATGAATTCTAAACCGTCGGCACCCTTTCCTGTTGTCCGATTGCAATAAACTGTTTCAGGTATTATTTTTTTTATCAAATGTCCCCGTTCTAGGGGGTGAGAGCAAAGAAATACGTGAAAAAAATTCGCCGCGTTCTGAATTAAGACGGTAAATACCAGATGTGATTCGTATGGTGATCACACTACCACTAAAACACATTCTTTCGTTTCAGAAGAAGTCCCTTTCACAGCCCGTCTGAGAAACGAAGGAGTCAAACGCACGTCGTGCCAAGACGGGACAGGTCAAAGTCCTCAACAACGCCCGCAGCCAGGACCTAGGACGGTTGTTTCCAAGTATATACGGGGAGAGGATCCGCAGGGGTAGCAATTTGCATGAAGATTGGCCAGAGAAATCTCGGGGTCGAGGCTCAACCGGTATACGTTATACCGGCCAGGGTAAGCCACTTCGGTAATTGCGACGTTATTAAATCATACAGCCTCTTAATTAATATATCCCTTAAACGGCGGCGCTGATAAAGAGACGCGGACAGGAAAGAGTCCGGCCTCTTTATGACGCGTATCCCGCACTTCCTCCCATCGTTGACGAGCTTTAATCCCGTTCCCTCGTCTTCCCGTACACCTTTATCTTCATCATCGTCTTCGCTCTCGCCCGCCCCGTTCCTTTTCTCATCCAACTTAAGTAACTCGTTTGGCGGACCGCGCTGAAGTATCTCTAATAAGATCGTCCTCGCGATATCCGTTCATCTTTTGCCTCGTTCCTCTTGCGTTTTCTTTCGACTTGGCCATTCCTTGCCCCCTTTCACCTCGCTCTGCCCTACCCGCCTCGATTTTTCGAGTTATCTCACTCGAATATTTCTCACCGCAGCCTCGAGCTCTCTCGTCGCAGCTCGATTAAATGCTCAGGCCTCGGACTCGTGAAAAGAAAACACTCTCCGCGTGAAACGAAAAGGTTGGGATGGATTTGTTTGCAATTAGCCTGAAATTGTGAAGTATTTTGAGATGCCGAAGTGATAGGCACGAGTAGATTCATGTGCAGAAATTTTAGAGAAATGCTTTTTACTCTCGAAGTAGAGATTTGAATCAGACAGGGGAAAAAATTTATTTAAATAAATTTCGAATAACGAATGGAAGTTAAAAGAATTATTCGTTGTGTGTCGAATAATGTTAACTTTATTCGACGAATAATCTAAAGATGAAGTAACTTTTATTTGATCAGTTATTTAAATAATTTTTTATTTAGTTAATGCCCAACTCTGATTTCAATGCTTCTGCCATGATTTCGGAGTCGTTGCATGTTGATTTATGTTCATTTAAGTGACGGAACTGCTCCTAGCTCTAAATCATAAGAAAATTAATGTAGCGAAATACAATGAAAGGGCGTTCAATAAATCGGGTTTAAATGAAAGAGGGACCGTAGGGTGAAATTGAATATCAGCACCGTAAGAATCGCCAGGAAAGGTGCAGAGTGTCTAGCAGGCTAAAAAAAGCGTTCAAGGGGGAAGCGTATTACCCTGGCTTCGATGGCGGCAGGCAGCTTTTTCTTCGCAATCTGATTCGTAATCACGGTCGAAATCATGTTACAGATTCCCGCGACGTTTCACGAGAAATGTAATTCTTTCTATCCTATATTCCATCGACTCCAATCTACCTTCGCTGCGTCTTTCGTTTCGTGGCATTTTATAGGGTTCGTTGTAACTAGGGCTGCCATCTGTAAAATCGCAAACCCCGGACAGAGAGCATTAAAACCCCGGACATTTACACTTGAAACCCGGACACTTTTAACTATTTCTTATATGTATGTATTAGGTACGCTACCCCAAGACAACAATTTCTGTAAAATATAGACTGTGACCGTAATCAAGAAAGATAGGTAAACTATAGTTGTACAAAGTAGGAATTTATTTATGACTTTTTTATACTGTTAGAACTAAAAGAACACATCAAATACGCAAATTTAATTTACAACTAAAATAAAATAAAAAAATTGAGACCAATCGATTATGCTAAACGTAGAAAAACATAAATTCTTTTTTTTTTCAAAAGTCAACACGAAAATAATCTTACAAACTATTTTGGGTATATAATTAACGTAGTTATGCAAATCTTTGGTAAAATTAGCACGAGATCACACTACTAATATCATTCAGTCTTCTTGTACTTGTCAATCGTTCCAATGGCCATTAAACTATCCTTCTTGGTGATGAGGAATTTGTAGAAGTCACTGCAAGTATAATCTTTGAAATTGTATTTTATTTTCATTAATGATGAAACTGTACAGAATTCTAAGGAATTTCGTTCTTTTGTCCATTGCGATGCAATTAAAGAAAAGATTCTTTCGACATTAGCATTGTGAGCGGGTATGCTAAAGAAATATTGCGTTATTTTTATTAATTCAGAATAAGTATGGGCATTCGGAGTTCCAAAAAATTTCAGCCATAGTTCATTTATACTTAATTGTTGATCTTTTTCGTTGAGCTCTGAACAAAATGTCTTCAAATTTATCCATTCATCAAACAATATGGTGTCATCTAACGCAATGTTTTTTTCTTGTAAAAATGAAACGCATTTTTGAACAGTCATCCATGGTGTGTTTCCAGCTATTGTTGATAAATCCATCCAATCAAATACAGTAAACTCCTTTAAAGGTGTAATCCAGTTTTGAATGTAATCTTTCATTTCTTTATATATTGAAATAAAATTTCTCATAAATTCATTTTTAGCAGTTTCATCTGTCGATTTACTTAAAATATTCTTAACTTTCATCGGCAAGAAATTGTCCGCGATTCTGTCTTCTAAGTTTTTTATGATACCAAAAAGTATCTTGTTGGTTTAAATAATGGAGTTCTCGGATTTTTCCAATTTTTCAATTCTGGTGTGCAAAATATTCATGGTAGAGTGGATGAGAAACAAATACGCTTCTGATAAATCATTCTCAAAAAACTGTTTTATTATTACGGGTGGTTTTTCAATAGCTTCAACATAGGTTATGTCGTCTTATGCTTCATGGTATTGCTGTGGTCAATTATGTCGGTAGCACCTTTATTTGCAATGGAAATCTTCGTGTCACATATTGTACATAAAACTTCCCATTGAAATTTTCCTTTTCTAAATGTTGGAATTTTTTTTTGTAAATCATCGTTGAATGTACATTTACGTTTAGGCATAATAACTGCTGAACTCCCCGTAAGTACGTAAACTTTCCCTACCAACGTTGTACGCTGCCGCGAGAGCGTGATGCGACGTCACGGTACAACTCGCTCCGCGAAACTAAACCTAGCGGTGAACAAATACATTGTCGAAGCAGGAGCCGATAGTGTTTTGTCACTTGTAACGTACCGCTACCAACCGCCGTAGATTTTTCCTTTATTCTTTATAGCAATTACTATTTTTATTCTATCTATCTAAGTTGTAATATTAGTATTAAGGACATTCGCAACGCATGCGCATAACTGCCTGCGAACTCAGTGCCGTGAACGACTCAAGCGCGCGTGCGCAGACCGCGCGAGAAACCGGACGCCGAATAAACCGAGTGCAGTGCGCGAACCGGCGGGAACCGGATGCTAATTCTAATTGGTGCGCGAGACCAGACGACTAGTGATTGGCAAGAGCAAGGTATCGCCAAACGCTATAAATACGAGCCTGCCAGCAGCGGAGATTCAGACTGGGTTCTGCTACCGAACTATAAGCACGCCGCTTATAGAAGTCTCTCAACAAGTTTATATGTATATATTCAACGTCCTGACTACCTACATTCAATTTCCAACATTCAACCATTCCGAGGTCGCTTTAACTAGCCCCTCAACACCTATCCGAGGTCGCTTTAGCTAGCCCCTCAACTTCCATACGAGGTCGCTTTAGCTAGCCCCTCAACTTCCTTCGAGGTCGCTTTCACTAGCCCCTCAACATCTAACCGAGGTCGCTTTAACTAGCCCCTCAACTTCCTACATTCAACACCTTTCCGAGGTCGCTTTAGCTAGCCCCTCAACATCTATCCGAGGTCGCTTTAACTAGCCCCTCAACACCTATCCGAGGTCACTTTAGCTAGCCCCTCAACTTCCATACGAGGTCGCTTTAGCTAGCCCCTCAACTTCCTTCGAGGTCGCTTTCACTAGCCCCTCAACATCAATCCGAGGTCGCTTTCACTAGCCCCTCAACTTCCATCCAGAGGTCGCTTTAACTAGCCCCTCAACTTCCATCCAGAGGTCGCTTTAGCTAGCCCCTGAACTTCCACCCAGAGGTCGCTTTCACTAGCCCCTCAACTTCCCTCCTTAAAAGCGTGGGCCAGCTTATAGGCACCAGAAGCTACTACTAGTTCAGGAGAGGGAATCATCATCCAATTCTACTTCCATCTGGGGACGCCCTAACCGGCTACCTGGCCGAGGTCGCTTTAACTAGCCCCTCGGCTTCCATCCTAGAAAGCGTGGGCCAGCTGATAGGCAACTGGAAGCTACAACAAATCCGAGAGAAGGAACCCTCTCCAAGTATCAACTTAACATTCCAAATCGACCAAGCGTCATCATTGTATCAAACCGTTATATCGACTTAGCGTCGAGACTTTATGTTCAGTTTACGATTTAGTATCGTACTATTATACTATATCATTAATATTAATGAACGCGTCAGTTATACTATATTTAATTACCGGTTTAGCGTAGAGACCGAAATCAAACGTTATTCTTTAATTCCGATCTAGCGTCGAAACCAAAGTCAAAGGAATATCCTTTATTAACGACTTATACGTCGTTACGTAAATATCATATCGTCAAAGTTCACACGACTCCGTGTCGTATTATATGTTCTATTTCGACCTAGCGTCAAAAGCCTTTTCTTGAATAAACCAACTGTTAATTATTGTTAAAAGAAGGACTCTAGTATCTTGAAATTCATTTCTTAATCGCACGCCACCCGAACCAATCCCATAATTTCACAGGTAAACCGCTCTACTTGTGGAATCACCTGTAACTAACGGCACAGTCTCGTTTGAGAACGTTACACACTATCTTCGCCTGTCAATTTATACATCAACGACCCGAATTCTTTACCCGGGGATTCACCGCACGCAACACACACATAGCATGGGAGAACACGGATGATTGGTGGGGTCTAACCACACTTATCAGTTGCGCGACGATACAGTGTACCTATCTCTTCTTCTTACCACAGTACCGGCGCGGTGCCCTCGTGTCACTGTAAAAGTATGTCTAAACCTTAAGCAAGCGAACAGCATCGAAAAACCCGGATCATCACAGAAAATCCGGCCGGACGTCCCCGGACGCCCTAAAAAAGAGGACAAATCCGGGGAAGCCCGGACGGATGGCAGCCCTAGTTGTAACGAGCCCTTCTAAAATATCTCTCCCATATCCAAGACTATCGCATTGTCATTTCTAATTCCATGACACAATGTTTCATAATTGCAGTGTAAAGAATTTACTGATACTAAAAGAATTTCAGAATCCTTTACATAATTAAAATTTGTGGTTCTTCGACATAAAATATCAGCAAAATTAAGCAAACATTGACGCGACCGTTACCAAATTGACCGTAAAATAGTAACAAGCTCTTCAACAGGACATCCCTATTAGTAATTTTGTCAGGTGTAATCAATAATTTGTCGCAATGAGTTTCGACACCGTTGTTCACTCCAAGTCCATCAACAGGCAAAAATTGAGTCGAATCGCTGGATGGCAAGTGGTTGGATGAATGCAGCATTCAACAGCAGACCAACCCCCTTTAATGAATTATCCCTGCTCTCGCGAACGTCTAATCCATGCCAATGCTTAGTTACGAACATGCTAATGGCACCAAGTGACCTTGTGTAAACGTGTAAAGATCGTCGATATGGTTCGAACATGACCAGCCAGCCGTTACCAGCCAGCATTACAAGCTAATAACCGCGAACCTAACATTAAACCCGACGATTTTCGGGTGGGATATCTTGGACAGTAATTATGTAATTACTAATTCTCCTTTGTGTATAACAAGTGACAACAATTTTCACGTGCTAGCATGTACTGGATACCTAAAAAACTTCGAAATGTTAAGAGAAAAGGGTAAATGCCATGGTCGAAAAAATTATGCGAAAAAATTATGCTTCGTTGGGTAAAAATTTATCTAAAAGTTTTAAGGAAAGATAACTTTCGGTTATCCTTTATTCGTACTTGTTTTTCTGAAGAATATATTCAACCTAGTTTATCTGTGAGATTTTATATCAGGAAATACATTCGTCACGTACAGTTTATTCGAAGCTCGATGTAACGCGTATCCGTATTCGACGCCTCTATAGCGGCGAGAAGTTATTCGAGAGGCATTATCCGTGACAGTGTAGCCGAGAGTTTCAGCTTATCTTTTACCATTATTCGACAATCGAAGGCAGCGCCATCATGTATCTTACGGTTGTATCCGTCAGGATTTGGCTACGGAAGTTTATCTGTGAGATTTCAATAGAACGAGTTCCTTCTTAACCCTTATACGTTATTCCAAGCTCGATATAACAAGATAATTTATTCGACGCTTTTATTCGTAACGAGTTACTCGGAAAGGATAAAATCACATGTTATCATGATTCGTAATTTTTATTCGTTGGCTTCGAATAACTGGACATTGCGATCCTACATTGCCAGATCGTAATACATACATATGTATAAATGAACGGTTTAAAAACTATGAAGCTCGAGAATGTTGTAGCTGCTAGAAAGGCAAATTGTAGAAACTGGCCATTTTTGGATCTGTCTGGCAAAGAAACATTTTTACAGCATGGGTACAGATCGCGCGATATAACTTTGCCTCCGAGCGGCCACTGAGTAGGCCGTGAGTTTGCCGTGCGTGCGAGAGAGTCCGACCGTCGCGTCGTCGTTCTTTTAATTCGATTCGGAAAACATACGATCGCACACGCATGACTATCACGCCTAACCTGTTACTTTGTATCAGAGTTGGGCAAAGATAATATCTAGATAACATCTAGTTAAAAGGTCCTTACGGTTAGTCGTTAGTCAAAGGGTGACTAAAGTTGATGTAACTTATCTTCAGTCGAGGCGCCAGAGTTGAAGCTGGTTAGTCAAGAGCCTTTCGTCGTGGGTTGTGAGTAACGTGGTTTCAGCTGTCATTCTATTATTAGTCGAGGAAACGACTAACCGGCGAAAGCCTTTGCGGCCTGACCCGCGCGCGGTCGCCTACCGGTCAGATTCTACAGAATCTGAATTTGTTTATTTTTCATCGTATCAATATGAAAGTGACGCCAATGGATTCTTGGTGTTCTCCCGATTAATTGGACAGAAAATAATTTAAATCGGACTATTTTTAACGTAACGGGCTTTGAATTCTGCAAACAAATTTCTCACGTAATATCCTTAATTATGGTCCAATTTATATCATTTTTCGGCCCATTTTCATTGGGAAGACATAATAATTGTAGGCGAAAGCATCAGAAAGAATATGTATGTACAATCTTTCGATTGTTGAGAAGCCTTGGGCTCGGATTATCGGAAAAGACCTACCCACCCCACCGTTTTGCTTTCTCGCTTGCGAGCGAGGACCTTCGGGCCCCAGTAGACCGCCCGTTGACAGCCGAGAGCAATAAAACCGACGGGCCACATAAAATCTGCCTGTTTTTTGATAAGTGTTAATAAAAGTATTACGAATCGATTTCTCATGTCTTCCCGATGGAAACGGGCCCAAAAATGATATAATTCGGACCATACTTAAGGATATTACGTGAGAAATTTGTTTGCAGAATTCAAAGCCCGTTTCGTTAAAAATAGTCCGATTTAAATTATTTTCTGTCCAATTAATCGGGAGAACACCAAGAATCCATTGGCGTCACTTTCATATTGATACGATGAAAAATAAACAAATTCAGATTCTGTAGAATCTGACCGGTAGGCGACCGCGCGCGGGTCAGGCCGCAATGGCTTTCGCCGGTTAGTCGTTTCCTCGACTAATAATAGAATGACAGCTGATCAACGATAGTCACAACCCACGACTAACGGCTCTTGACTAACCAGCTTCAACTCTGGCGCCTCGACTGAAGTTAACTCAGGTAAGTTTTAGTCGAGTAAGGAAAAAGTTGAAGTAACTTTAGTCGAAACGTTATTTCAATCACTTTTTAGTCGAATGATGCCCAACTCTGCATTGTATGATACTAGTCCGTGTGCGATCGCACGTTTTTCCAAACGAATTGAAAGAACGCCGACGGTCAGACTCTCTCGCACGCACGGCCTACTCAGTGGTCACTCGGAGGCAAAGTTATATCGCGCGATCTGTACCCATGCTGTAAAAATGTTTCGTTGCCAGACAGATCCAAAAATGGCCAGTTTCTACAATTTTCCTTTCTAGCAGCTACAACATTCTCGAGCTTCATAGTTTTTAAACCGTTCATTTATACATATGTATTCATTTATTGAACGGTGCGACATTGCCGCGCAACATTGCGCGGGGCGAACATAGAATCATTGCTGCAACGTTGCATGAATCTTGCGCTGCAATATTACACGGCAACGTTCCTGCAACATTTCTGCAACGGTACGGCAACGTTTCCGCAATGTTGCTGCAACGTTGCGCCAGTATTGCGGCAGCGTTTCCACAATGTTGCTGCAACGTTGCGCAACGTTTCCGCAAGGTTGCTGCAACGTTGCGCCAGTATTGCGGCAACGTTTCCACAATGTTGCTGCAACGTTGCGCCAGTATTGCGGCAACGAGAGTGTGCTGTATGGGAACCCGGATGCCGCCATCCATCGACGAAATAAGAAAAACAATTATAAAAACGATCTCCACAATTAATTCCTCCTTTTCACAGAGTGGGACAATACAAATCATTAACCTGATTAAATCTGATACGATTGATTTGAATAAATATTCGTTTCCGACACGATGCTAATGGGACATTTGTACGTATGCACATAGGCACATCCAGTTTATGTCCCGTTTCACCTCCCACAAAGTCGTTCGCCACCATATTTCGCAGCCGACACGTAACGCCACGATTATCAAAGAAATCAGACGTCACAGTTACCAAGAACGCGCAGCTTCGAGGTCGTATGCGCCGTCCCGCACTAATTATCTCAAAGGCTTTTCCTTTGCTACGTGGGCAGCGTTTTATCATTTCCTCGAGGTTCGTCGTTTCGCGGGGCGGCAAAAGGCATCGTTCCAAGTGTTTACTTCGTTTCTTTGAGCCGCGATAGTGGCGAAAAGGGTACGGGGGAGCGTCGCGACGAGGACGCCTCGAGGAACGGACGGAGGGGCGCGGCAATTGCGCGGCACATTACGGTGCCAAGGCGTTTCGACGTTGTTGCAATCAGCCCGAGTGTAATTACCACCCCCGCCCAACCCCCTTTCGGAGGCATCGATCGCTAATCACTGCGAGTAGGAGAAGTGGGGGTGGCGGTGGTGGACGGAGAAAGGCGAGGAAGCAGATCAGATAGCCGAAGAACGTTCATTCTTTTTTAGTTGCTTCCTTACTTTTGACCCAACTCGCGGGATAGATATCGCCGCTACAAAGAAACAGCATCCCTCACTGGATGCAAGTTCGGCCACTCCTAGGATCGAAAAACTTTCCCGCGCGGAAACTTCTCCCCGAGCGTGGATGGTTATTTTTGTTCGGTATGGTAATTCGAAGCCGTTAAATAGCTGGCGAGGAAACGCTTGCGTGCAGGTTGCGGCCGGCTTTTATTCATAAATTAGCTCCTCGGATTTCGCGGCCGGCCGCCGCTGGGGAAGATAAATACAGCCGCAGTTCGGGGGCTTCTCGAAATGAATCGTGTAATTCTTCCCGTGTTTACAGAAGTTGATTATTTGACGGTGGAATTACTCCAATTTGTTTTAGCTCGGATTCATCCCGCAACTGGCGATATTTTAGTCAGCAATTTCAGTTCGATTCAGGGCGAAAGAAACCTTCAATGGGAGCGCGGCGGGTGAAGAACGCTTTGATGCTGCTTTGGGAGAATAATCATCGCAAGACTGGTAGCGAGACCGTTATAAATATATTTGCGCACAATTTAGCTTCGCTATCAGCCACTAGACGCAAGATGAATATCAGCAAAGTATACGTAGGTAATAACAGTAAGGGTGTCTTTCGAAATTTGAAATTTCGAGGATGATGATTTTTCTCAGAATCATTGTAGAAAAAGAATTTGTACCGTGTACGGTGATATTGACGCGTGTAACTTAATCTGATAAGATGAAAATCACAGATGTAAAATGACTGAATGAAATTTTGAAACTGTGTCTTTGAAAAATTCTGTGGTGAAATTAAATGTATAATCCCTGTATTTCTATGCTTACTGGGTTACATCGTTATCATACTCCTCCTGATTCTGTTGAGCTGACTCAATTTTATTCACATTTAAACACCATAAATTTTGCCAAAATAATGCCACTCTATCTTGGAAGTTCTAATAAATAATCTGATCATGTTCGACTGAAAATTAGTTCGAAAATAATTTATACTGTACACAATGCATAGAATGATAACAGATGTGGGAGGCAATTGTTAAATATAAATATTAATCGAGAGGGTTGCATGCAATAAATAAATATTTGCTGTATTTTAAACTACGCTTACTGCTCTCATCGAGCAATATGAAATATGGGGTGGATACTGAAAATTGAGTTTTGCTGCCACTGTTACTGCTAATACACTTCTCAAACATCAAAAGTATTTATTCGAAGTTCAACTTCACGCCCTCGCATTAAAGTAGAGCTGATTATAAAAATCAAGAGTGTTCAAATATATTACGTCCATTTAAAAAAGATCTCGCAGTTCCTTTTTGTAGTGCAATTTAAATAATTTGAAACTTCATCCTTCCCTAAAATGTGCATAACGTAGAAAAAGTTCATTGTCACTCCTAACATTATCCATTTAAAGTTACTACCAAGTGTAAATTAATAGTTACAAGACCTAGTTCATCTAAAACTATTCTCAATTTAATAGGGAAAATTGTATCTACGTAAACAAAAAAATCTGTTAACGTTTTCACATCGTTCTTCTCCGTTCATCCCACTCACAAAATAGAATTTACGTTGCTAACTCCTTTAAACTTGCCACCGTATTACTATTTTCCTACGAGGATTCTACAGTAAAGGATTATCACAAATTACGCTTGAAATTACCTGATCACTCGATAGGGACCTGCTTTATTTCGAGCTAATTTCTTCTGCAATTAAGGTAGATTAAAGATTTTTCCTTCTGTGAATTCCCCTTAACACTCTACCTCTCTATTACTTTCCAAATAATTAAAATAAAGGTATGTACTTGTGCATATAAATTGTTGAATTTGTAAACAAATCACGTTAATTGTACTGCTGAGGGAGCATACAGTATTTACATATCGTTGATTAATCATTAATAGAAAGTCCCAACTAGCAAAATATCCCCGCGCTTCGCTTCGGGCGTAAGAGATATTCACCACCCCCTTAGGGGTTGATTAGGGCAAAATCCTGAACTAGGTTTTTAGGCATTTACGTGGGTAACCTTTCGAAGTAAAAACTAAGTCGATATCTAATCAGGCCTAAGAGATTTTGAGGAATCCGTGGAAACACATTTCACCCCTTTTTACACCCTTAGGGGTTGATTAGGGCAAAATGCTGAGTCTGGCTTTTAGGCATTTATGTGGGTAACCTTTGTCAGTAAAAACCAAGTTGATATCTAATCGGGCCTACGAAATAATAAGGAGTCCGAGAAAACACATTTCACCCCTTTTTACCCCCTTCGGGTTGGAATTTCATTACCCTCCGAATTTATAAGACTAATCCATGTTACCCACTTGTAACGTAAACGAAGTGGCGGGCAGAAGTTATGCAGCAATACACCGTACAGTTTCCGAGAGGACGAATCTGTCCCTGGAATCTCCCGCGGAGCAGTTAGCGAGCTGGAGGAGCGCGGGATGAAGACTGAGGGCGAGACTGAGCGAGGTATTTAGAGGCGTCCATGCCGGATTTATTGTCGCGCGGCGGGGGTCGTAAAGCAGGGCCCAGTAATTGCATCCGACCTGCACGAAAATCCAGTCAGCATTATCAAATCTCCGTGCCAGTGTTATGTTCCTGATGAGATCGACGCCGATACAAGCGGCGCGCCGACCTCCAACCTCCCGCCGCAACCCGGAGACCCTTAGCCACTCGCTCGCCTCGGATTCATTCGGACGCCGCGCCGGTTCGCCTAACTTCCACGGGGATAATGGCGTTCTCGTTCCACGGCCCTGGCGAGATGACGCAAACGCAATTACACGGAAATCCTGAGAGCCCCGGCGCTCCGCTAGGCCCGGCCCCGCGGAACAGCCTGGCGCCACTTCGCCGCGTGCTTTTGGTTGCAACTAATTGTGAGGCCAGTTCTGGCGGGCGTTTTGAGATCGCGGCACGGCGCGACGCGGATCCATTTCGAGCGGTCGGAATACCCGTGGAGGGCGATGATGGTGAACTGTAATGGGCCTCGAGGGTCTTCAGGGAAGTTCCGCGACACCTGACAACGCCGAGATTGTGCTTCGCGTTGCGGGGCACGATGGCTGAGCTACGATACGCGAATGCAGGGCTCGTGTGTGTGGGTTATTGGATTTCCTTGGCGAGCAGGCGCGGGGGAAGAATATAGGGGTGTTTATAGCTACTGGCAGAAGCTGTGGCTCTTCTCCGCGCGAAGGTACTAAAAATTGATGGAAGGAAAAGCTGAATGTCGTAATGAGGATTACCATTTCTTGGCATCCTTCGTCGATGCAATTTAAATTGTTTTCTAGCTTTCTTTTGCATAAATGGATCCTTTCCGTTATTCTGTACATTAAAGTACTAACGAGGGGAGGACGCGGATGGGGCGAGCGAATTTTTAACGAAACCGGGCAGAAAATGTTGCGGTCGGTCTTCTTTTAAATAGTAGATCTTGATGAAAGGAATACAAAAGTGTTTTGCGTTATTGTCAGAGGATCAAAAATTTAACTACGCTTGTGGAGAACTCATTTTTAACTACCGCTCTAGCCTAAGTAGGCCCAAGCATCTCGAATCACGGGTGAAGAAACTAGGTAGGGTTCGAATCCCGACAAGGGGTAGTTTTTTTATTTTTTATTTTTACATTTTCGTCATTGCGCGCGTTGTGACTAATTAAAATTCCATAATTTTCAGTTTAATATCTCGATAAAAAATTTAAATTTAAATACTCGTTTTCATGACACATCTCATGGAAATAATTGGAAACAGGATGGAATTCTACACAAATTGCATGCTATAAATACCTGCGCTGTGCATATGAATTTTTTAATTGTAATATGTGATGGAATACATATTTCGTTAACATCACGGAATTTTGGAAATTACGCGTCATTGTAAATGTGTATGTATAACGAGTATTTAAATTTAAATTTTTTTTATTAAGATATTATAATTGTGGAATTTTTATTAGTCACAACACGCGCAATGACGAAAATGTAGGGAGAGAAAAAAAAAAGCACCCTTGTAGGGATTCGAACACTAGCTTCTTGAATCGTAATTCGTAGTTCTCCACAATACTGCGACAAAAAATTGCATTTTCTGGTCAAATTATTGATCCTATGACAATAACGCAAAAGACTTTTGTACTCCTACTATTTAAAAGAAGAACGAAGTGGATCCGACGACTTCATAATTTTAGTGTTCAAAACAATTTTTTATAATAATGGCTGTCCATTCACAGCTAATATTCTGGAATTTGTTTATACACATCAGCCCCAACATTTTCTGCCCGATTTCCTTTAAAACTCGCTTGTCCCATTCGCGTCTTCTCCTCGTAAGGTATGACTATTGCCGACGAAATATTTAATTTTGCATGTCTGACACTGCATTTCCATGTTGTAATTACATTTAGTCGATCACGTACCGCTGATGGCCATAACTATGGGTTCCTTCTGGTTCAATCGATGCCAAAAAAATATGACGAAATGGAGAAGATAATATTTAAATAATATAAAGTGTGCCATTGGAACCTGACGATTTTCAAAATGGAATCAACAATGTGAAATATAACATTTCTTTCTTGTTACTTAGTAATAACAAATAGAACCTCATTCTAGTATATTACGTCATCTCATCTGTATAAATTTTGCATATCTTCGCGTTGAAAAGAGGTACAGTTTCTTGCAGTTTTTAGAAAGACTCTGCGTTCGGGTGCATAGGGATTCGAGTTGCGAAGAACTTTTTTCTGTTTTTATTGGTTCATCGTTGCGCCTCAGAGAAGTTTTACAGCAGCCACCGCTGCAGTCTTACAAAATGATTAAAAGTGGGCATACAGTACACGTTTCAGCTATCTTATTGGTGGAAGGGAAGAAACTCCTGTTGCAAGCGGAAGGAAAACTTGTCACGAACAAGAGAAGAGTAGTCCTGTTGTAAACGAAAGAACTTCGCGGTGGGCGGAAACGGAACTTTTGATTTTATCACGGCGCCAAGCTTTGTGTGCTCGATGCAATACTTGGAACTGGTAGGTCAATTACGTTCGCTGGCGTTATGAATTACTTTTGGAACTAACGGAGAGTAACAGTTTCATTCGAGCCTTTCTACAACTACGTAGTTTCCCGAATGCAGATTCTGAAGTGTGAAAAGTGTAGAATAGGTGAATTCGAAAATATATTCTCGAGTGTTAAAAGTGTTAAGTATGTAGAATTAAAAATTTATATTGTAGAGTATTAAAAGTGTTAAATATGGAGCGTTGAAAATGTATACATATAATCCAAGGTAGCAGAATCTATCGGGTAGACAGCTAAAATGAGCGGTTCCTTTTGGGTTGGATCGAAGGACGACCAATAATTCATACCACTTGCACGTTTTACAATACTTTTTATTGTGGATATGACGCGCATTTTAAGACCAGCAAACCTGAAAAATATTAAAAATTAAAGGAAATACAAAGCGTCAAGTTGGGCGCTGCGCGATGCACGCGTTAAAACGGTGAACACCATAAGTCGAGAACGGATTAATATTTTCAGTTGAAATTTTAACCGAACCTACAAAACACTCTTCTCCACAGTGTGGAACTCGGTCGAAAAATTTTAATAAAAATTCACGGAATTATACGATAAATATCAACTTTGAAGGATTTTACTGAAGTAATCCTGTGATAAATGTTGTCTTAAATGTTGTTAAAGTTACGCGATCTTATCGAGCGAGTTCCACATCGTGGAGAAAAGTGTTTTGTAGGTTCAGTCAAAATTTCACCAAAAAATATCGATCCGTTCTCGAGTTACGATGTCCACCGTCTTGAGAAACACGGCGTGTTTGCTCGCCCGTTAATTTTTACGCTGTAAAATTTCAAAATTCCAAATTTTTCAATGAAATCTTTTTTAAAATACTTCCAAGACTTGTGGCTATCATAAACAATCGGAAAAATTTTTTCGATTTCTTAACCCCCAAATACCCGTGTACCCCTTTAAGAAAAGCTTTCATTGCAAGGGTCTACAAAAAGTCACAATACTAAACAAAAAAAAAAGCTAAAATAAGGCTTGCCACAAACTAAAATAATTCCCAACTGCTTTTTGTAAGCGCCCCACAGTAAAATTTTTAGAGAAATATATGTGTCCGTTTATATGTTCATTAACACAAATTCAATGAAATCTCGTCACGAATATTTACAAAAAATCACTAAACTATAAAACAATTTCCAAATTGGTACATAAATCAATCCTTTAAAGAATGTGACCTTCCACCGACATTCTAAGCTCGACTAAATCGTTCCCTTAAACTCTACAGACAATCTAAAATAACAACCGTCGCAATAAATGATTAAATACCTAGCATCGCCCACTGAAGCCATTTCAATACTGCCACCCCGTTCCTTCCTCACCACAACCACATCGAAGCCCCTGCCAATCAATTCCCCACACAGCAGTTCGCAAGAAAAGGACAAAAGGGACGAAAAATTATTAGTCGTCAAGGGATTCAACTCGAGAGCCACCGAGAGCTCTTTCATCCTCAGCATCAGCGTCGGGTGGGTGGCCGGAGGGGCGCGAAACGGCAACGATTCCACTTTTATATCGGCACGTCTCGGACGTTTCTTGTGGTAGTTGGTAAGAGCACTTCCGCGAAAGCAACTCGAACGCGGCGGTATCGACACGTAGTCGTCATAAAGTTCTGGCATGTCGCGCGGCCCGGTGTCTCTGATAAACTCCGAGGAATACCGTCGTCGATGGATCCAGGGATCTATAAGGTTCCGCGGGATGGATCCCTCCCCAGCCCAGCCCGGTGCCACTCTCGCGAGAATTATGATCCATTCGACCGGCGGCGGTTGCTCAAACGGCGAAAGCTTATTCAACAACTGGCACCTGTCGCTCCGGGAATAGTTGGAGAGCCCCGATGGCAGACGATGAATAGTGGGCTGCGGGGCTGCAGAGAGGGGCCGGTGAGTTCCAGTTACAGCTCGGTTAAACGTAGTCCGCAGGACTCGCCGGAACGGGCACCTAATTCCCTTAATCAGCCGCGGAATTCGCCCGCCGTCCGTCGTCGCAGCGCTGCAACATTCAACGGTGCTAAGTCTCTTACCGGGGGAGTTCCCGGCACTTGTTGAGGCGTTAACGTCCCGACAGACTTGGGGCGGGTGTTGGGTGAAACTGCGCGGAAACGAAGGCACCGCGAAGATCAAGCATCAGTGGAATAGGATTTCGGGCTGGTTCGATTTTAAGTCCGCCGAAATCGGCGGTAAGTTCCCCGAGATTTTGGGCGGAAGATTGCATTCGGGGGCTTAACAATTCGTCTGTTCGGATTCGCTGGGATCGAAAGGTGTTACGCGTAGTCATGCGTGTGCGCTTTAAGGGGTTGTACCTAGTCGGGGAGCCGAAAAGAAACGAATGTTTGTGAATTTTTTTTGAAACAGCCCAAGCATATATTTTTACAGAACTTTTTGCATTTAAAAGAGCAACATTTCAAGAACATTTGGTAATTTTTTTGTAGAAAAATGTGTACGTTTATAATAAAATTACAAGCGACATCCAAGAAGCCTTTTCAAAAAGTTGTTTTGAAATCAGGACTTCAGCTTGAAATAGCCGCCAGTTTGTTTTAAATTAATATTTCGGAAATTCTCTCCGTGAATCAGAGGATACATTAATATACTGCGTTAATGATATGAATACACATTAATGAGCTGCGAGGAGGCAGCTCTATAATTTGCTAAAATCGAGTTGTAGCTATCAGAAAAATTATGTTTTCCACATATCAAACATCTTCTTATACTGAGAATATTTCACGAAATTTGTTAAAAACAATTTGTACAGAGTATTTCAATGGCATAATTTTTTGCATTAAACTTCGTGACATGAGATCTTCCATGTTATTGTCCATAAAAACAATAAAGTAGTGAACGAGGAGGTAGTTTAATAATTTTGAATAAAATTGTTAAAATGCATGTTTCAAGAATTTTTGTTAACCTTTAGAGGGCCATTATAGTGGCCACCTAAGAATTTGGACACTTTGCCGGTCATTTTGGTGGTATATACGCATACATTTTAAGTAAATAAAATTTACAATTTCAATGAAAAAATCTCGGCCCTGTAAAGGTTAATCCGAGTAACATTTGCTTAAAACAATTTTTAAAATAATGCACGCATGAAAAGTTACAAATAGATACAATTCTAGTAGTATTGGTCTGCATCATCCGTCTGACTATGTACAGTCTCCTTTCACTTGCTGCGATACACTTGGTTCGTCTCTCGCATTTCAGTGAAACAGATCAATCATACTTCTCTATATCTTGTTGTATCGCTTAAGATGCGCATTGTTTCCAATATCCATTCAAATAAATGTTGTCTAGAGTAACAAAGGGCTTCATAAAGGTATACGAGCTCGAGTGCAACTTCATTCAACGTCCACAGCATATGCTACAAGCTACATCAGTAAAGAAACGATTGAAATTTTGCGTTCCATATAGAACGCAAGGAATTTTCGTACAATAGAATTCTAAAACAAGGGTTAATACAAAATATCGTGAAAATTGCTTGTTATGAAATTAGTAGAAGATACCTTAATTACGCATTGATTTATTCTCAAGACGTGCAACACCTCTTACAGAAATGTGGGAAAATTTAGATGAAACTAACTTCCATTTTTTTGGATTTTGTAAAAATTTTTAGTTGGAGGAGTCAAATTTTAATAAATTTATTTGAAACCAACTTCGATTTTTTTGGGTTTTGTTGAGTATTTTTGTTAGAGGAGCTAAATTTGGGTAAATTTAGATGAAACTAACTTTTATTTTTTTAACTTAGTAAAGATTTTTAGTCAAATTTTATTAAATTTATTTGAAATCAACTTCGAATTTTTTAAATTTTGTTGAGTTTTTTTTATAGAGGATTTAAATTTTAAGTAAATTTAGATGAAACGTACTTCTATTTTTTGGGATTTTGTAAAGATTTTTAGTCAAATTTTAATAAACTTATTTGAAATGTACTTCGATTTTTTTTGGGTTTTGTTGAGTATTTTTGTTGGAGGAGCTAAATTTGGGTAAATTTAGATGAAATCTAATATCTATTTTATTTGGTATACAAAAGTCTTTTGGTTAAAGTATTTAGTTCATTAAATTATTATTATAGAAATCAATTATTATTACAGGGAATTATATACTTCTACTAATCTGCATCTTATCTACCATACACGGTGTTAAATACATAGTAGGGTTTATACAAAAACCAATTTTTGAGAAAACCGGTTTCCGAATTCCAGTGTCGAATTTTTACAAAAAAATTAAAATAGTAAAAAATATTTATCTTCATTTTAAAATTTTTCGGTTTATTCAATATTTATGGAATTATAAAAATATAACAAAATCAAGTATACTCTATCTATACAAAGCCAAATAAATAAGAGAAAACTAAAATAATTAAAATCCGTACAATAAGTAAATTATAACACTTTATTTCATTTAATATTTTTCTTCTGGAAATATGAACTCATGAAGATTAGTTTTACCATACACTTTTACTACAATATGCTTGTGCCCCATGCGATTTCAAGTCAAAATATCAACGTTTTTAATGAAACAATTAATTAACTTTTACATATTAATTGTAGTGTCTAAAACCGTTTTTCGAATTTAACAAATTTATCACAAAAAATACTATTTTTAAACCCGATTTAGCTATCTACAAATCTTCTAATATTCACACTTACTGCACACGAAACAGTATATAAGATCAATACGCAACAGTAAAATATAATTCACAAAAATACAGAACACACCCTCCTCACATATGACGACATGAAAAAATGAACGACGGCGATGGGCCGTTTCCTTAGAACCAATAAGAGAACGTTCCTGAACCCTCAAATTTCGGTATTCGTAAGCAATGAATGCGTAAGCAAAGCAACATCTCTGCGAGCGTAGAAACGGACGGAAAAGAGTGAGAGCGGAGTCTCAAAGGCTTCCCTCGAAGCGTGTTAATAAAGAAACACGAGAGGAAGAAGAGTATCGTCGGAAATAGGAGCCGGGGCGAAGCATGCTTGAGGAGGGAAATAGTTCAGACCACGAACATTTCCGCGTTCATCATGCAGCATAATAGCGAGCATCTCAGCGCAGACCCAGCTAAGAGTTTATAAACGTGTTACTCAAAAAGTTACCCCCGAAAAGTCCTTCGAAACTTTCTTCCCGTCTACTCGCGTTTCACACATTCTACCGCGGAGCCCGGAGAACGTTATCCCCGTTCGGAATAGGTTGGAGTCACTGCTTCACAGGGCGGACATTGTTATTAGGGATTTAGTAAACAGTGGAGGGAAGCACTTAAGACGGCAGAATCCGAAGGGTTGAAAAATAAATGCTCGTTGAACTGGCCTGGCGGTGCCAGCGAAAGTTTCTGCTGCAACGCCTCCTGCAGAATTAAGGGGGCGCGGGGCGGGCAACGGGGGTGGCGTGACTGTGGAGATATCGGGGAAAGGAGCGAGCGACAGACGGGGCGGGGGTAGGTTTGATGAAACACGAGGTGAAATTTGTCGTGGAACGCGACCAACTTGTGATTGTTCGTCGTTCTTTGAGTGAATTAGCGCTGAACGCGAATTCGCTGATTCGTATGATTATACGAAGTCCTGAGTACAGTTTGTGCACGGTTATTAAATGACAATCTAGAGCTATCTGCTTGAAGCGACAATGTTTTTGAGTTTCATTGTTTCTCCTAAGTAAAAAGCCAGATATTAAAAAATACTAGCTTGGAGAGTACTTTTTACAATTTCTTATTTTTCTTTCGCTACAACACTGCAAAGCACAGTAGTTGAACTACACATTTTACATCTGGCAACAGCGTAAAGTGGGACGAAGGGCTGAGTTTTAGGCGTTTTCTTAAAATTCTGATAAGGGTAGGTAAGTATATTTTGGCTTTGCTTTGGTTTTTGAATATGTTTTAGAGGACCGAAGAATAAGATAAACGTGTTTTTTTTTATACAGGCCAGTTTTCATATTTGGGGGATGTAAACACCCCTCAACGTTATAAGATTTTCGGGTGTTCGTTTCCGATTAATTTGGTTTTTGGATATGTTTTAGAGGACCGGAAAATAAGAAATACGTGTTTTTTATTTTGGCCCGTTTGCATGTTTAAGGGTTGAAACCACCCCTCAAAGTTCATACGAATGGGTGGTGTCCGCCTCCGATTGCTTTGGTTTTTGGATATGTTTTAGGGGACCGAAAAATAAGAAATACGTGTCTTTTTATTTTGGCCCGTTTGCATGTTTAAGGGTTAAAACCACCCCTCAAAGTTCATACGAGTAGGTGGTGTCCGCCTCCGATTGCTTTGGTTTTTGGATATGTTTTAGGGAAACGGAAAATAAGAAATACGTGTTTTTTATTTTGGCCCGTTTGCATGTATAGGGGGTGAAACCACCCCTCAAAATTCATAAGGGGTACAAAATTGTGTTGAATAAAATTGATATAAATTTAATTTGCGTCATAAGTAGCTGTACGGATAATGTTCTTATCGTCAGCCACCCTTATTACGGGGTAAACTACCCGCAATCGGTTAACTGCGCATTTGAGAGACTTGAAGCGTGTAAAAAAATTCATAAAATTCTTAAAAAAAACCTTAGACTTAATTTATTTTAGGATGACACATTAGTGGTTTTATGGCCTCCCATCGCTACTGATAATGAGGGGTGAACCATCTCTTGGGTAGTTTACCCCCTAATAACGGGTACTTGTACTTTTATGCCTATTTTTGTTTTTCATTGAATATTTCTAAAATAAAAAACTTAATAGGTACTCCAGAGGTTTTATTTTAATGAGAAATCCATAATCATTAATAATAATAATACCATATAAAAACTTCACAAAAAAATATAGACATTCCAATTGGGATTTCCGCTTAGAGTGCCAATCATTGTACAGTTTACCCTAATTGTATCTATGAAGCACAACGATTCCGACGGTTTTTTAAATGCTACATCCTTACAACTCCTTTTGTGAGTAATGGCGGGATATGTTTTGATAGAGAAGTTATTTAACGACGAGTGAAAGATATTAATGAATGTTAAATAGATGGTGTTTATTTGGACGAATTTAATCCCTTCTTCATTTCTATTTGTAGTTAAATAGAAGATCGTCCACTTTAGATTGTTCTGAGGAATAAACGCGCGAAAAGGCTGGCGCAAAGTGGCCTTATGCTGCGCAGTTATTGTATATCGCGAAACCAAGATGACCGTGTACGAGATAAGGGAAACAATAGCAGGATAATAGAATAATACTGTTTCTCGGGCGCGAAGTAATCTCGGATTAATCTCCAGCTCAGGCGCGAGTTAAGTGGTTTGTAATTCAATTATGCAGAGTACATTCCCGTTAGCATCGGAGAATGAACTTTCTTTTTTACATACTTTCGAAACGTTTACTTCAGATCCTCGACGCGATTAAACAAACTTCTTTCCCTGTTGAAGATACACTTCTTGTCCCTGATACTTTTCAATACACTTTTTACCAATTGTTTCCCCTTATATTCTCACTGAAAAACGGAGATTTTATTAGCAGTAAACAAAATAAGAGTTTCTTGGGAGATAAGAAAAATATAAGAAAGTAAATTCTAGGACAGAAAGGAGAATTTGAATTTAAGTGATTTGCCAATTTTTGGAAATAAACTATACATACGCAATCTTTTTAAAACTCTCAGGCTATATTCTTACGTATTTCAAGAAGTGAATAAACATTTTTTGGCACAAAAATAACGCGGTAATTTCAGATGGCACAAGTGTCTCGAAGCGGTGTTTTTCATAAAAGTATTCTATGGATGAACCTCAAAATAAAATACTTGCGTTTTTCAGTAAAAAATTTCACGTTATTTGTGCAATAAAACTTAATAATATTATTCCGGATTGAGATTCATCCATAGCCTTAATTTTATTAAAAACACAAAACTAGTTAGTTTTGTTTCCAAACTTGCGCCACTTGGAATTACCGCATTATTTTTATACCAAAAAATATTTTAATTCGCTTCTTGAAAAACGTAACAATATAGCCTGAAAGATTTAAAAACATTGCCCGTAGAGTTTCCTTACAAAAAATTCCCAAAAAGAACCTCGATTTTTGCCGATTACACCAGGTTCCACCCTTAATTTATCGCGACAAAACATTATAGCTTCTTTTTTGCAGCAACCTATCCAAAAAAAAATTTACATTCAAATCCACCCCATTGCAGCAAAGTCCTCAATTGTCAAAGGGTACAATGGAAGCCATAATCGCGCGGCCGAACATCGGCGGCAGAATTAATTAGCATGGAAATGTGACTGCGGGAAACACATCGCGAGCCGTACAGCGACACTGATGCGGCCATTTCACCGTTCATTTTTCCCTGGCCATAGTTCACGGGCTCCATGGGACCAACAGATTGCGGCGGCTCAAAAAGAATGTCGGCCCGTTAATAAACGCGCATGCTCCGCCGTCAAGGGGGTTCGCAAGGTTCCGTCCAGCGATTCGTTGATTTATTTATCACCCTGCAATCCCAGTTTCATCGACCTCGGCCATTCCGGCCACTCGTCACGCCTCCCCCCGCACTTCCCACCCCCAGTGGTCTTGCAGAACGCGTACATTGTTTTGACCGTACACGGGACAATGACGAATAGAGAGCTTTTACAGACAATAAATGAACTCCGGTCGGCGCCTGTCTCGTCCACATTAATTCCAATGACATTGTCGCGATTTCCCCCTTTTTTCTGGCCGGAATGGATGGATTTTTAGAGATATTATAACGCTGTCGGGTTACATTCAAATTGCGCCCGGCGAAAAACACGCTGGGAAATACAAGCGACCGCGGGGTGATTTACTGCGCTGCCCTTTTGCTGCTTCGATGTCGAGTAACTTCTGCGGACAGTACAGCGGGATAATTAGGGAGGCGCCGAAATTTCAGGAGTAATTCTTTTTTGGGATTGTCGCGAAACTAGTCAACGTACCTCGCTGCGAGTGTGAGTATTCTCGGGATAGAAAAAATGCGCTTTAAGTTAAATATATTTTGGTCGAAAAGCTTCGTAGAATATATGTGCGGAGAGTAATTGCAAATGAAATTGCAAGGATGGAAGGAATTGGCGCGTTTATTTTATTTCAATTTATTGCTGTAGGAATGGTGACAAAAATATTAACCTTTTTTTGTAAGGAAATGTGCTAATAGGGAAAAGCTGAAATCTTACTCAAGAATTGTTATTTATTGAGTTATTTCGAGTATATGCAATAATATAATAATATCAGTATAATTATAAGAATATCATACTATTAATTTGTAATTTTTTAAAATAGATGCTAGTAAGCTTGTAATATTGCCACTTTATTAATATTTTGTACTGAATTTTGTTTCATTGATTACTTATAATTTTTCATAAATACTTCTCACTGACTTTCCTACAATCGAATAGATTTATTAATAATATTTTTCTTGCTCAACTTTATAGCACAAAGAACCGACATACGAGGACCCATTTTGTGTTTCTCTTGAAGGGTTTGACGGAGATTTCACTTAAGAATCTTAAATTCTTACTAAATTTATGCCGTGTAAAATTAGTATTATTAGTGTAAACTTGTCTAACAAATTCTTGTTACAGTGCAGGCAATAAAAGTTGCAGAGAAATATAATTCCTATCATGCTGGGTGCAAAGGACTTCTGAGTCTGACCATCCATAGAGTTTTTCCCTTGATTTTCTACATTTTGCTCCACTTTTGCGCTGCAACTGTGCAAATGTCGGCGATGAAAATCGGTGACTAGAGAGAAGGCTGGTAACAGCGTAATTAATGATTCGAACGCAGCGCGAGGCGCTTACACGAATAAGGAACGAAGAAAGAACAATCTTTGCCCGACCTGATTAGTTCCCTGGTCCGACCTCAGTCGCCTACCTTTCCCACTGTTTCAGCTACTTCGTTTCTTTCGTACCTTCTTTCTGGACACATCGCGCGGCCCTCGCGAACTCAGTTTTCCGTCTGAATTAAGAATCGTCCCTGAAGTTAAGCTCTGACAAGAGTAGCCCTAATTATAAGTAACGCAAAGCTCCAGGAAAATATTTAAAGTAACTTTACGTGGTTCGTGAAATACCTTAAAATTTACGTTTGTACGCACAGAAGACAGATAAATATTGTAGGTATCGAATGGAATAATTCAACATGGAATTAATTACTTGGGTGCAACATTAGAAAGTCTTTAAAAATAATTTGTACTTAGGTAGCATTAAATAATTATATGGAAATTTCACAAACAGAATCTAGCAATTTTGCACAGATTATTTCAATGAAATATTTTAGAAATGATTATTCAAATAATATATTATCTTATTTGATTAAATTATCTTCGAATAATCGTAGTGTAGTTTATTTGAACAAGCAAATGCTTTCCCTCTGAATTATTTCGTTATTCATTTACTAATCAAATAATATTGTATTGCATTTTATATTTAAATAAGTGTCTTCTGAAATAACCATGCAAATAATTTCTGATGTTCTGTTCTTTCCGATGAAATGTTTAAAATCAGAAAAGTCGTGAAAGTAAACGCGGTTAAGTAAAATAGAATTATTTATTTGCCTTTGGCATAAAATAAGCCTACCTTTTCTACATTATTTTTAACATAGAATTAACAAACTAGGCATCTACTTCAAATATGATTTTTTATTTTTTATTTAAAGTACCAGTTTAGAAGGACTGTTTCATGTACTACAAGAATTTTGTAGGTAAACGATAGAACTGATGTTGTATTTTTTCAAACCCCCAGTGACGAAGCATACTTGCTATTTACCCATGTGAAGGGAAGAGATTCCTGCATACACTCCAAAAACATGTAATAATAAACTTAAAAAATTATGTAGATACTATACTGTATTTTAATAATTCAACTTTGTGTGATTGAATACTTATAATTATTTGAAGAAAGCTACGAGAAAATTAAGGAACTCTATTTAATAAATAATTTTTTAATACTCCGCAAACTACAATGTCCACTATCCTGCTATAGGAAATATTTTAAAATGCGAATAGAGCACATTCTCCAAGCAATCTCAATTTTTTAACTGATTTTTCTATACTTCAGAATGAAGCCATAGAGCAGGGCGTTATTTTCTGGCAAATTGGGAATGACATTTTAATTAATTATCCCTTACCAGGGAATTCTCAGTTTCTCCTCTCAACGACACCTGCAAAGCTTTTCGAACTACAATACTTGCACGAGTCTCATTTTACTTGTTACTTTTCCCCTCGCCAATGCTTTCATATTCATGGAGTAAGCTAACGTCTGGCTGGAATGCGAATGTTTTTGGTTGCACGACGAAAAATAATCGCTCGATGCACAGCCGGCACACCCAGTGCATCTTCAATTTGCTTCAGTCCTGGCTTTTTTTTAGGTAAATTCAGGCGCCGCAGACTGCGCGAGACCATAATCAAAAAGCGAACTGGCGAATCAGTTGGGAAAAGACTTGGAATTACCATTTAAACCTGTTTAAACTATGGGCTATTCACGGAGTGCTTCGACGTGTTTAACGATTTTTTCAACGGCTAAGGAAAATCGCTTTTCGTCCTCGGCGTTGTTCGTGAAGTGAAAAGGAAACGCAGCTCTTAAAATTATTTAAGCAAAATGGATGGATAATACTAATACACAAGTACAGACGTATTACAGTTCCTTACAAAGTGAAGAAGATTATTGATCCCTTCGTGGCAATTACTTCCGCAATAAAAATTATAATTATGAATATTGCGTTGAATATGAAGAATACAAGATTAATGTAAAAATTGCACGGTCATTTTTATCACAAATTACCTCGAACTTTCTGCAACTTTCTACTAAGGTAAATGTACCAGTGCCCGGCCATGTCCCAGTACCTGAACAACAATGCGAATTTTATTTATTTTTAAGCTTAATTTTTAATGTAATTAAAAACAAAAAATAGTACCGTAATGCATAAGTATTTAGCAATATTAATTAAAATCATTATTATAGAAAATTGAAAATCGTTAGATAGAAATAATTATTTTGTAACACACTTCGTACGCATAGCAGATTTCGAGAAATTTCTGTGGCTTCCGTTAAGAAACGCCACTCATTTACTAAGAAAATATTGACTGCATTTCTTATTTATATATTATAACAATACATTATTATAATAGTAAATAGATTTAAATTTAGTTTAAGATGGTTAAACTTGCAAGAAAATTAATATTTTTTTAAACAAGTCTAAATTTATTTACTGGTACAAGAATTTCGTGAATCGGGACATCGGGACATGCATTTTTAGGTTGTCCGCTTACTGGGACGATATAATTCAGGTATTGGGACATGCAGTTTTAGGTTGTCCGCTTACTGGGACATCTGCATGTTTTCGTATTTTCATTAATAAATACGTCTATTATAATACATAAACTTTTTTTTCAGTTTCCGATAGTATAATATTGTGTTATCTTCAACATCTCAATAACATTTTTTTATTTCATGATGGTTTTACAAATTAAATTAGGAGACAAACTTTGCCGCTATTCCTTAAGACCCTTCAGCGGCCGGGTATTGGTACATTTACCTTACTCTTTTTTTCTCTCCAGTATAATTGAATTAACGCACCATTAAAATTTGAAGAAAATGTTCGACCATTTTAACGAATTCTCCATAAAATTAATTTCCAACATATTAGTTACATAATTGTTTACAGGCCAATCGAAGAGTCGGCTTGATTTATCTCTAAATAATTTCTATCTACGTAAGTTCTTCCTGAAAAAATCTTTCAGCTTCGCTATGACGTCTCTCTTTCCAAATTAAACAATCTGCATAAGAACTACCCTTCGAGCTTTTAATTGCTTAAGAAGCTTGCTTTAATTGTTTTAAATCATTGCAAATAATTCTGAAAAAATCTGGATTAAAAGTTTTTGTGGAAATGAGCATTATAATTTATTACTCAGTCGCGATAACAGCAACAGACGGTATTGTGTGTTATTCACAGCATTCGCAGCATTGTCGATCGAGGCAGATCGACTTCGAGTAATTCAGCTCGCGCCCGATTATTCGCGAATGTCTTTAAGTGGTCTCGAGATAAATTGCAAGCGAAAGCGGAGGAGAGGAAGGATCGATCCAAGTCCCTTTGCTCGTTACGTCACCGACGAATTGGACAACGCCGAGGGCCAATGTAAAACATTTATTCCGATAACGATCATGTTTGCTCAGTTATTGTAAGCAACTTGTAGCCAGTCGTCTCGAAGTTTCGAGGGCCTCGCTCATTAGCAAAGTCCTCGTCGGGAGTTTCTTAGTATTTCCATGCTCCGAATTTCCATTAAGGGACGCTAACTATTTTATTTCCCCTGCAAAACCGCCTCCCTTCTGAGTCGCTTCTTACACGAAAGTTCGAAATTGAAGAGTGGAATATGTTTTTGCAACTATTATGAGAGCACCGCGTTTCTTGTTGCGTGTAAGTCATCGTGGCAAGCAAGACGTTTGTATGAAAAGTAGATACTTGAATTTGCGAATAAAAATATTAATGCTGAGGGTATTATATCCACCATTTTTTCCAGTGTTTCCAAACCGAATTTTCACTTGTCTAACTTGAAATCTGAGGAAACAGCAGCCCTGAAGAAGCTACAAAATGTTTAACCAATATTCCCTTCGCATTGTTCCCCGCAACAGTAAACGTTCTAACACATCTATTCTCAACTGTCCGCTAACCCGGAGAAGACGTTTTAATTACGGAGCCACTTAAAAGCTTCGCTTCCGAGATGCGCGCGAAAGGTTGATAAATCCAGCGGGACGCCGAGGCAACGTCGCCGTCGGATTTCTAAACAGAGAAGATTCCGCCCGGCGAAGTGAAATCCCGAAGGGAAGTGTCGCGACAAGACAGTAGACGCGCGCGAAGATGGAAGAGAAACGGCGAGGAGAACTCGATTATTCCACGGTTTCAGCGCCCCGCCGACGACGGGATGGGCGCCCGTAAGAAAGGGGGGAAAAGCTAGATGCACAGTGTCGACCGAGAAATAGAAGAAACGGCTGGGAGTTCCGTTTCCCCGTGGCTGGTAGCGCGGAAAAACGCGTATATAGGCGAGTTTCTGGACTGCCTCCAGTGACTGGCGGATGCCCGGCTATAGTTAATGAATCCCCCTAGAGTTTCTCCAGAAGATTAACGACGAGAGCAACGCCGAATGGGCGGCGAGGAAAGAAGCACAGTGAATCCTTCTAATGGTGTACCGTATTCGGGTAATACTCGCCGCGTGATTTCATCCCTAATGAAACGGGGAATTTATCGCGGGATCGGGCTACGCAAAAACTTTCACCTCCACCGGGTGTATCTTTCGCGAGGGTTAGCTCTCTATTTGGAGCCACCTTTGAACTTTATTAGTGGAAGGGAATGGTTGAACTCTCGGCAAGGAAAACGATGATTCAATTGTTGATAATCTGAGTACAGTAAATCCTCGTTTGGAGCCCGTTTCGACCACGCGTTAGGAGCCCGGCGACTATCCCCACCATTTCTTGGAATCCTTCGGAGGAGAGTGAGGGAACCCAATGAGCGAGCGAGAGGAAACGAACGAGTCGACACGAAGTTGCCGTCGGCTTTCGTTTCCTCTCGCTCGCTCATTGGGTTTTCTCACTCGCGCCAGTGGCCGCGCGGAATAGTGTCCAGTCGCGTTAAGGGCCCGCCGCCAGCCCCGTTCGACGGGCTCCTAACGAGTATTTACTGTAGTTCTAATATTTCAAGGTAAGATTAATTAAAATTGTAACATCTAGTAATTAGAGAAAGTCTAATAGAATTAGGTATATGCAGGATAGATTGTAAAAATAATTGATTGTTTGTTCAGCACGCATTCCACTGTCAAGAATTGGTAGGGTAACTGTGAATACTATGAAGTTTTGTGCAAAACTGAGCTGAAATTATAGAATACTAGCTTGCCCCGTGTCGGCTTCGCCCGAATTATTAGCGTGACTGATTCATGGTTATTAAAATTATAATATGTTTCAACGAAATTAAGTATTTTGAAAAAAGCTTGTTCTCATTTTTGAGAGTCTATTTTGATGCTGCTCGCTCCTTTCGTTTCTTCTTAAGCGGTCTGTAGACGCTCAATATTATTGTGCAATATATTGCACAATATTTTTTCTGTGTGCCCCACACGGTCAATATTGAATATTGCACAATATATTGAGCGTCTAGGGGCTACTTACGGTCAATATTATTCTGCTATACATATATTGCACAATATTTATGCTGAATGCCCCACACGGTCAATATTATTGTGCAATATATTGTACAATATTTATCCCAGATCAGGACTGGGCAACCCGCGGCCCGCGTTCAGTTGACGTTTGAATCTTGTGGAGTGAACATGTCGAGTGACACGGAAGCTGCCTGTGTGGCCATTGCACTGGCTATGAGTTTGAAAATGAAGACGTCGAAGAAATAGCGCAGATGGATGAAGGAGTGGTACACAAGAAGAACTGAGTACACTCATGAGAACTTATTAAATGACCTACGACTAAGTGAACCGAATGATTTCCGAAACTTTCTGCGACTCGACGGTCCATTATTTGACGAACTGCTGAAAATGATTTATTCGATCTTTACAATCGATAATTTATGATTTTTCCAAGAACGTTTCGAAAACATCTGTTTCCCAAATTTCTAAAGGCCAATAAAAAAAATGGGTGACATTGTTCGATCCAAGCTAATCCATATATTGCTCTGTAGGTAGGTAGTACGAGGACCCACACGTACCGTTTTCTACCGCCGGCTCGCGGAACACGCTTTGGCCGATCACCGTGATTAATTTTTGGGAACCAGGTATGGCAGACAAGGCAGCCCGTACAGTTTTTACCTGAATGTCTTTGATTTTTCTTCCTGCCCCCCCTCCCCCCCCCCCCCCGCAAGACATCTTGCCAGTTTGGAAAGTAGAAAGGTCGTGAAATCGGTATCATGTTAAAACAAACATAGGGTAAACTCGGATAAATCCGTGGTACAGGTTATTCCACACGTCGGAACGGGGCATTAGGGAGTCTCAAGTGTCGTTCGGTCCGGGGTTCGGTTCAGATCTGGACGCGGCCTACGGCTCTACGAAGCAAGCGAAGAGGAGAAGGGCCACTGCGGCTCGCGAGCCGCTAGTTCGACACCCCTGCTTTATCCTATCGATATGGAAGTGATGCCGATGGATTCCTTATGTTTTTCCGATGAAAATCATACCAAATTTCATGTAAATTAGGCTATTACTAACGAAATTAGCTTCAGGTTATGAAAATGAATTTTCCATGAAATTTCCTTCATTACTTTCCGATTTACGTCGTTCTTGGTGTCAGTATCATCGGCGAAATATAAGGAATCAATTGGCGTCGTTTTCGCAAAGATCTGATGCGAAATGCGGAAGTCAAATGCGGAGAGAATCAACCTGTACCAGTGATAATCAGTAAATTTGCAAAACCAGTTGAAATAAGGTATATACATTCGAGGTTATTGAATTTGTCTTGAAACGCACTATAAAGTGATCTCTAAAAAAAATAGTGTCATCTAAAAAACCGGACTTGACCATCGTATCTCTTAAAATAATAAATTTAATAAATTTGCTATAAATTTGTCCCCACGAACCATGCAATTGGATATAAACAATTTCATTATCTCCAATACGCTAGGAAATATCCAGCTGTTTACTGTTCCCGCGGACACCCTGTATAATGAAATAAAATATAAAATATATGTCGGAGAAAGTAACCACTTAATCAGCTACGCTACGATGTTAATTAAAATGTAGGTCTAGGTATCTCACGTCACTTTTTCCCCCACGCGATTCACACAATATATTGTAGAGTCACGGCGCGGCGGCCGTACGGTACACACGCGTTTCACATAACCTGTTTGTAGTGTAGTGTAGTGTGACCACGTGTTCATTCCCTTTTTGGACGGGTACTTCCTCTCAACGCCTAAATTTGTGGACTTCTGAGTACAGGGGTCTCAAATTTATAATTTCATTCCCCCAAACGAACCAAACAAACCGAAATGGATCAACCAACCCAAGCATCTACCCCTGTTAACCTAAACAAAAAGTCATACGCTCACGTAACCTCAAATAACTCATTCCCCACAAAAGATCAAGCAGTTGTCATGGACTCATTAGAGGGAATCACTATTGGAGAATATGTAAAAGCAGTGGGTACACTATCAAGCCCAAATGATATTAGATTTGTCTCCAGAATTTCAAACAAACGTATATGTGTGTACATGTCTACAAAAGAAGTGGCGGACAAATTAACCGACACATACAAACAAATCTCAGTCAAAGGAAACCAAATAGAATTAAGACCTTTAATGGCGAAGCAGAAAAGAATTGTGCTGTCAAATGTATGTCCAATTATTCCCCACGGAATAATAGAAGAACAATTGAAACAACTTAATATAAGAATCGTATCTAAAATCCTGTTTCTAAAAGCTGGCATATCAGACCCAGGTTTTTCCCACATCCTGAGTTTCAGAAGACAGGTGTATATTAACCCAGAGGATCTACATCTGTTACCTGAAGCAATTCAAATCCAGTACGAGAACACCAAATACTGGATATATCCGTCTACGGACTCAATTATGTGCTTTGTATGCAATAAGGCAGGCCATACTGCAAACCCAAATAACAAAACATCTGTAGTTAATGAAGATATGGAACTTGTAACGCAATGCCCATTCAGGGAAAATGAAAACAACCTCGCTACGCTAACTCAACATACCACCATTGACAACTCACCAAATAGTTTAATGGATATCGTCTTAACACCAGTGTCAAAAAAGAGACCCCTGTCATCTGTAACTAACTCAAATCCCATTGAGTTTTCAACGCCAAATACGTCATGCATAGATACTGATGAAAGTGATGACGACAAGATCAAAACAGAACAACAATACATAGACAGCAATGGAAATAAAAATCAACTTAAAATCAAAAAGAAAGTTAAACGCAGTAAGTCAAGTGACAAATTAGCAAAAACATTAGACGAACTACTGGCTCCAGCTAAACAGGAAATTGAAAATAATCCCAACAATTATTTAATCAACTATATACAGTTCAAATCGTTTTTGGAAAACGCCTTTGGCTCAGCCAACCCAGGTGAAATAGCTAATGAATACACTGACGACACCAACGACCTTATCACTATGATGAGAAACATCTATCCCCTCGTACTAGAAAGAAGCATTAAAAACAGGTTTAGCAGAATTATTAACAAACTCAAAACAAAAATTTCTGAAAGGGATGACAATAGTACTTCTCCAATCTCGACGCCCCACGACAAAACGTTGAACAAACCTAGTCTAACCCCACAATTATCATAAATCAAGAATCCAACCAAATAAACAATCCATTATTCCAAGCTTAAACTATCCACAATAATGACACTCCAAATAATTCAGTGGAACCTAAATGGCTTCTACAGTCGACTAGAACACCTACAACTGCTCACTGACAAACTACAACCAGAAATAATCTGCCTACAAGAAACTAATTTCAAAAACCTCAACTCCGGCAAGATCAAAAACTATAACACTTTCTTCAAAAACCGTATCACCAACCATGCAAGCGGAGGGGTAGCCACATACATAAAAAATACCATCCACAGCCAAGAAGTTAAGGTCTCATCAAACCTAGAAGTCATAGTGACTAAAATAACAGGTCCTATAAACCTGCACATATGCAATATCTACATACCAAACAGTCAACAACTAGACGAAACCGAAATCACCCATCTAATAAACCAATTACCGAAACCATATATCATCCTTGGTGACTTCAACAGCCACAACCTTCTGTGGGGATCATACAAAACCGATACGCGAGGAGCTACCATGCAGAAAGTGATAAATTCCACTAACCTAAATTTACTAAACACCAATGACCCCACCCACTTCAGCACAGCATCTGGTCGCCTTAGTGCAATAGATCTATCGCTCTGTAGTCCTTCAATTGCTCAAAATATCACGTGGAATGTAGAAGACGACCTATACGACAGCGACCACTTCCCAATCAAAATAACATACCATCTGGGCTCCAACACCCAAACCCACAAACCTCAAAGATGGAAATTCCAAGAAGCTAACTGGGCGACGTTTCGCGAATCAATATCAAACGCACTTCCCCAACTCACAGATTCAAACCCGATTAAACCCGATCAAATCAACTCAACAATGCAAAACTTTATAGGAATTATTATAAAAGCTGCTGACGCAGCTATTCCAAAAACAAAAAATCCTACCAATACTAAAGCCAAAGCCAAAGCTAAGCACAATCCATGGTGGAATGAACAATGCCAAGAAGCCAACAATAACTCCAAGCATGCATTTAACAGATACAAAAAACATAACACCCTCGAAAATCTCATCAATTTCAAAAAGTATAGGGCTATAGCCCGAAGAACCGTAAAATATAGCAAAAGACAATCATGGATAGAATACCTCTCATCCTTAAACTCCAACGCTCCAATCACAACAGTTTGGAAAAAAATAAGGGCAATCAAAGGCTCAAATTCTCAATACGCTATACCCGCATTAACGAAAGAGGACAACTCGCTTACCACAGACCCATATGAAATATCGGAAATGCTAGCAACAACCTTTCAAAACAACTCTAGCAACAATAATTACACAAAGGAGTTTCAGGATCACAAAAAGAAGACAGAATCTGAACCACCCAATCCTCCAGATACAAACCAGACAACACCCGATATATCTGCTCTAAATATGCCTCTTCAAGCCGATGAATTAAAATACTTCCTTACTAAATGCACGAACACCAGCCCTGGACCCGACGGAATCCCAAACATCTTCCTATCTAATCTACCACCAGAGGGCCTTGACTTTACACTCTCACTATTCAACTGCATCTGGATGCACAATGTATTCCCTGATTCATGGAAGGAGGCTACAGTTATTCCCATCTTAAAACCAGGCAAAACTTCAACTGACCCTAACAGCTATCGCCCGATCGCTCTAACCAATACAATGTGCAAATTAATGGAGAAAATAATTAACTATAGACTTCGATGGTATTTAGAAAAACATCAACTAATCTCCAAATTTCAAAGTGGCTTTCGACAGTTCCACTCTACTCACGACCATTTAATAAACCTGGAGACCAATATATGCGAAGCCTTTGCTAATCAACAACACTTGACGGCCGTGTGCCTTGACATAGAAAAAGCCTATGATATGGTGTGGAGAAATCGAATACTAACAGTTCTGACGAACCACGGACTCAAAGGGAATATTCATAAGTTCATCAGCAACTTCTTACAATCAAGAGTTATTAAAGTCAGAGCCAACAATACTCTCTCCTCCACAAAAGTCATCGAAAACGGTGTACCACAAGGCTCCGTTCTAAGCGTACCCTTATTTCTCATTGCCATAAATGACGTACTGAGTAATGTGACCAACCCAGCGAAAGGATTACTGTTTGCCGATGATCTAACTATAATATGCAAAGGGAAAAACCCCCGCACAACACAAGAACACATGCAAGAAACACTAAACAAACTACAAAAATGGTCACAGAGCACTGGTTTTAAATTCTCGAGCCTCAAATCAGAAATAATTACCTTTAGCAGAAGCCAACAACCTATAAGCATAAAACTAAGCCTTAACAACCAAGAATTGAAGGAATCTACTACAATCAAACTACTAGGACTAACCTTCGACACACGATTATCGTGGAAGCCTCACATAGACCAACTTAGAATCCACGGTAACCAACGCCTCAACATACTAAGAACAATAGCAGCAAACAACTGGGGCTCAGACCTAAACACCCTACTACTAACTTATAGGACAATAATTAGATCAAAAATAGACTACGGATCAATTGTTTACAACTCTGCCAGCTCCAGCGTACTAAAGAAGCTAGACACCCTACAAAATAACGCCCTTCGGATAACAGTAGGTGCTTTCCGATCAAGCCCAATCAATGGCATCCTCAGCGAGGCAGCTGAACCGCCCCTAAGAGTACGGAGGAAATACCTGAGCATAAAATTCGCAAACAAATCATCTGCCCTTCCCCAGAACCCTGTATTTCAGAGCGTCTTCAAGAAGAACAACACCAACCAACCACAGACAAAAAAAAGAATCCCGCTCCCTTTTTACTGCAGGTTACACACCTATGAAAAAGAACTTGAAATGGAAATCCAACCTACAACAAGGAAATCGATCCATAGCATCCCTCCTTGGATCATTCCAAAAATAGAATCCAATACCACACTACTAAAGCATAACAAAAAGGACACCAATCCTAGCTTGTTTAAAACCCTATTCCGAGAACTAGAAGAGACATACACAAACCACTCACATATATACACATATGGATCTAAAACACAAAATGGCACTGGTTATGCTTTCACATCTGAACAATCGACCACAAAAGTGAAACTCCATCAAGAAGCTTCTGTCCTCTTCTGCGAACTAAGCGCGATAACACATGCTATCCAAACTATAGCCGGCGAACGAAATAAATCCTTTGCTATTTTCTGCGACTCTGCTAATGCCATTCAAGCAATCCAAAACCAATGGACAAACGATTCCACCATCCAGGACTGCCAAAAATCCTATGTCGAGGCAACCCATAGGAACAACTCGATCACAGTAATCTGGGTCCCTGCACATACAGGGATCGAGGGGAACGAAAGAGCAGATAGAGCGGCTAGAGAAGTAGCTGACTCACCAATCTTCGACCGTAGCTCCACCGTCCCACCGGAAACTATACTCTCATGTTTAAAGAAAAAAA
The DNA here is from genome assembly GCA_946251845.1 of Andrena fulva. Lineage (NCBI taxonomy): Eukaryota > Metazoa > Arthropoda > Insecta > Hymenoptera > Andrenidae > Andrena > Andrena fulva. The sequence continues at coordinate 26,883,348 of OX276331.1, read as the reverse complement.
TAAAAGATAAATGGAATGAAGAATGGAAATCCACAACTAAGCCACGACTGACAGTATTTAAAGACGACTTTTTTGAGAAAAGCATATCACGTTCGCTACCAAGACACGATCAGGTCGTAACATCAAGAATCACGATTGGACACACAAAACTCACGCACCGGTACCTTCTTGACAGAGAAGAGCCCCCATCCTGCGATCTATGCAAAGTGCAACTGTCAGTGGAACACATCATCCTACACTGCAGGAAATACTACCTCTATAGACAAAACTACGACTTGAGGCCCACCCTAAAGGACAACTTAAACGACAAAGAAGCAATGCAAAGATTATATTTTTATTAGATTATCTGAAACATACCAAAATGTATAACCAACTGTAGCCCAGACCCCCGGTCGCTAATAACCCATTCTAGTGGTTGATGCGACGGTAAATAACGGAGAGAAAAAAAAAATATATATTGTACAATCTTCCAATATGATCCACAGACGGTCAATATTATTGTGCAATATTCAATATTGCACAAAAAATATCAAAACCGTTTCGATTCACGCAATATATTGTGCAATCATCCAATATGATCCACAGACGTTCAATATTATTGTCCAATATGAATATGACAATATATTGCACAATATATTATTGAGCGTCTAGGGGCCGATTATCTTCTTCATTCACGCAATTTATTGTACAACCTTTCAATATTATTGCGCCACTTTTCAATTTTATTGTGCAACCTTCCAATATAATCCACAGACGGTCAATAATATTGTGCAATAATATTGAGCGTCTACAGACCGCTTTAAAGAACGTCTAGCACCGGTGGATGACCTAGAAAGGTTTTGTTTTGGCATATTTATGTTAATTAACCAGTTAACCCGAAAATATAAACGTCCGTTATCGGAAAGTGGTGGTACTCGAGATTGATGGTACACAATCTGCCCGGCTCTCTTATAGGCATGACTGCTGTATTCCACCTGCGAGAAGCGCTCGGCCCGATTCGCCGCCTGGCGGTCGCGGCGCGTAGTATCCATCGCAGCCGGCCGAGTCATGACTTCTTTATGTACATAATAATAAATTACACAGATGAATTATATTTTACGTGATTAAACATGGCCTATGTCCGTTCTTGTTGTTCAAGGATGCTGTAGTTAAAATTTCGTGTTGATTGGTTCAGTACTTTTTGAGATTTTTGTGTACATACAAACAAACGCTGTAGCTTTATTATAATAGTAAGAAGTAAGATAAGATAGTAAGATAGTAAGATAGTAAGATAGTAAGATAGTGAGATAGTAAGATAGTAAGATAGTAAGATAAGATAGTAAGATTTCTTTCCGAAACGAGGTTTCTTTTCGACGAAATTAATTTTGCTGATTTTATTAGTCTTCCAAAAGTGAATACATTTGGAGCTGTCCTCTTCCCGCTGCAAACTCGTCAGTTTAAAATAATTGCAGCCCTGTAATAATTGACAAAAAACATATTTCGTGGTTTTCAGCTTCACAGATGTTGTTCTACGCGCCAGTTGAGTGGTCATCAGTCACTATACATATTCTTGCGAGGCACTGCCAGCTTCGAAGATCCATTGCTTCTCCGCTTGAGGCACGCGCGTGACCCTCACGTAAGTACCTCCCTGTACCTGTTGTTTGCGCAGGTGTTGCACTCTGCGAGAGACTGCGTCTCATGGAATCGCGCTTCGTTTACAACACGGAAGAGAAAGTACAAGCTCCGGAAAAGAGACGGCACAGGTGGTAGGTCACCGCGCAGCGTTCGTGTCTGAGACGTCTGCACGAAGAGCGAAATACTTGTCTTACGTTTGCTCAACTTGCCGCGTTATAAAAGTCTCATTTCTGCGAGCAGGACGTCTCTTACCGAGGTTCGTGCTCGCTGTTTCAGTCACTTCGGAAAACTGTTTCCCGCCTTGTTGTTCCAAACTGGGAGTGACGGCGAGTGCAGCACGCTTCGGGCTGGGACATCAAGGATATTGTGCGCGGTAACATTTTTAACGTTTTTCAACGGCGACCCGGGATATTTATAGCCAGCGGAACTTTTATCAAACTGACAACTGTGTCTTCCAGTTTGATAATGAAGCAGAAGTGAGGGTTTTCAAAAGCGGTAATTTTTTGTTGTCGCGTTTAATGTTATTTAGGGATTTTGTTGGTTAGTTAAATAAATTCAACTTTAACTAGGCTTTATACAGTTCTCAATTCTCTATCAGAATATGTATATTGGGCACATGTTGCAGTTTTGAGTTAATGTTAAAAAATAATAGGGGTAGAGTGGATCGAAAAAGCGGTGACTTTTTTGTCCGCTACTGTAAATGACGAATTGCAATACTTAAAATAAACTTAGGGTGTATTAAAATTCAACTTGAAAGAAATGATGCAAGAGGGATCACTTTACCCTTTTGCCGTGTTACTTTACCCTGTGTAAGGGGTAAAGTGAGCTGAAATAAAATAAGAACTTTAATTAAGGATATAGGTGATTATTAACCCCTTGCGCTGGGCTGACGTGGCTTTTTTGCATCGTGGTTGACAAAAACTGTGGCAGATTTTTTGAGGTTAGTTTCTGTTCCATCACGCCGCGTAATTTTCTAGCCAGCTGACAGGTTAGGATATTGCGCACTTCACTTGCGCATCTGTTCTTTGCAGCTCAATTTACCCCGAATATGTACTCAGTGGAAAATTAATTATTTAATAATGTTGGGATTAATGTCTTCTTAAACGCGTGTACATGTTGTAAGATTGTTTTAAACACGTAGAAAAAATTTGGAGTTAAAATAACACATTTATGACTCATTTATCCAAAAAGCTAAATTGAAAAGAAAACTAATCGGAAGTCTCTAAAAATTAATTTTTAAATTTTCAAATGAATTTACATTTTGCGATATCTGAATGCGCATAATTATCATTGTTATATTACATACATTTATTACGTCACCAAAATTTGTAAATACATTCTATTTTTAAAGAACAAATTAAGAAAGCTCATGTTAGCCCGAGGCTCACTTCACCCAGTCTCTCCTAGTGAAGATCACCTATGGTGTAGTCTTCGTAGGGCTGGCCCATAAAATCTAGACATTAGCTGGCCACACACGGGGGTTTCCCCGTGGTCTTCATCCGTCGCGTTTCAAGTCTACGGACTTATCATGGTTCTCGTGACAAACTTCAACCGCGTGACAAAACAGTTGTTCAACATTAACGTGCAGTTTTTGTCTCCAGATAAAAACCGACATATTTCATTTTGTGCAACTCCGTTTGAGCCTGCATGACAACTGAGAAAACTTTCAGCAAAACGAAAGTCCACAGTTTAGGTCAAATCCGCGGATAAATCAGCGGTTTTCATCCATGAACACGCAGTTTTATCCAGGGATCGAAAAAGTTCTGAAACTTTTCAATAGGTTCCGTTTAAAACAAATGCCGCGGAACTTTTTTAAAAATGTTCTCACATTATAAGTTCTCAGAAGAACCGATAAAATAAAAGTTCTGGAAAATAAAAGTTCTAGTTGGAATGGAACTTATAAAATATAAGAATAAAAATTTCTGTATAACAGGAACAGATATTTTGTTCACCGGTATTAAAAAAGTTCTCAATCGTTGTAACAAACACTAAATACTATTCAATGGATAGTACTACAAGAATATTAAATAATTCATACAGTTAAATTGATATTTTGAATTTGTTATTTATATGTAATACTTACCTACGTAGATGTTTTAGAATCGGTATAATAAAAGTTCCATGAAAACAAGTTATATTAGAACGGCTATTAAAAAAGTTTTCATAAGATAAAGAAAAGTACTAAACTATTAGGTACGAGTTTTATTTAACAATATAATATCATATTCTTCAAATGTTTATTTAATAAAAGGTATAAAAATCATAATATAATTAATGGTTTCATAACAAGTATTGAACAGAAGAGATCTTGTCAAGAATATTTAATTTAATTTTACATTTAATTTAATTTTACGAGCAAAATATTGTGTAGGTTTGTAGAACTTAAATTACATCTATGGTCGTTTAATATAAACTTCAATAGTTTAGTACTTTTCTTTATCTTTTGAAAACTTTTTTAATAAATGTTCTAATGTAACTTGTTTCCATGGAACTTTTATTATATAGGTTCTAAAATATCTGTTCCATGAGAACACTTTTTAAAGAAGTTCCTGAAGGTAGCATTTGTTTCATTAAAAATTCCACAGAAACAGATATTTTCCGAATCGAAACAAATAAGTTCTAACAGAATTTTTAAAAAACGAGGGTCCGAGAACTTTTTCGATCCCTGGTTTTATCTGTGACCGATTTATCCAACGTGATTTGTCTGTGAACTTTCGTCGTATCTTAGTGGGTATTTGCAGTTTTGATCCGCCGCAGACTTTGACCGCAGGTTTGTCCGCGACGGATGAAGACCGCAGGGAAACCTCCCCGTGTGTGGTCAGCAGAGTTGGGCATCATTCGACTAAAAAGTGATTGAAATAACGTTTCGACTAAAGTTACTTCAACTTTTTCCTTACTCGACTAAAACTTACCTGAGTTAACTTTAGTCGAGGCGCCAGAGTTGAAGCTGGTTAGTCAAGAGCCGTTAGTCGTGGGTTGTGACTATCGTTGATCAGCTGTCATTCTATTATTAGTCGAGGAAACGACTAACCGGCGAAAGCCTTTGCGGCCTGACCCGCGCGCGGTCGCCTACCGGTCAGATTCTACAGAATCTGAATTTGTTTATTTTTCATCGTATCAATATGAAAGTGACGCCAATGGATTCTTGGTGTTCTCCCGATTAATTGGACAGAAAATAATTTAAATCGGATTATTTTTAACGAAACGGGCTTTGAATTCTGCAAACAAATTTCTCACGTAATATCCTTAAGTATGGTCCGAATTATATCATTTTTGGGCCCGTTTCCATCGGGAAGATATGAGAAATCGATTGGTAATACTTTTATTAACACTTATCAAAAAACAGGCAGATTTTATGTGGCCCGTCGGTTTTATTGCTCTCGGCTGTCAACGGGCGGTCTACTGGGGCCCGAAGGTCCTCGCTCGCAAGCGAGAAAGCAAAACGGTGGGGTGGGTAGGTCTTTTCCGATAATCCGAGCCCAAGGCTTCTCAACAATCGAAAGATTGTACATACATATTCTTTCTGATGCTTTCGCCTACAATTATTATGTCTTCCCAATGAAAATGGGCCGAAAAATGATATAAATTGGACCATAATTAAGGATATTACGTGAGAAATTTGTTTGCAGAATTCAAAGCCCGTTACGTTAAAAATAGTCCGATTTAAATTATTTTCTGTCCAATTAATCGGGAGAACACCAAGAATCCATTGGCGTCACTTTCATATTGATACGATGAAAAATAAACAAATTCAGATTCTGTAGAATCTGACCGGTAGGCGACCGCGCGCGGGTCAGGCCGCAAAGGCTTTCGCCGGTTAGTCGTTTCCTCGACTAATAATAGAATGACAGCTGAAACCACGTTACTCACAACCCACGACGAAAGGCTCTTGACTAACCAGCTTCAACTCTGGCGCCTCGACTGAAGATAAGTTACATCAACTTTAGTCACCCTTTGACTAACGACTAACCGTAAGGACCTTTTAACTAGATGTTATCTAGATATTGTAAGCGACGGAAAAAGAGAGCCACCGGCGCCGGGAATCGAACCCGAGCCGCCCGCGTGCTGATCAGCAGCGTTAAGGCGGGATCTCCTACCTGCGACTGGTCGCAGTATACTGGTTCAATGGGAAAGCATTCATCTGTTCTCCTACAAGCGTCTGCGATCGTCGGGTATGCGCCAGACATAGGAGCCTGACGCGAGTCTGTTTGAGTACCAGCCTAGGCTACTCGAGAGGCAACACAATGCGATAGGGTCTGTTTCGCATTATACCTAGTCGCAGGCTGGGCACTGCGACCACCGGTCGCTTGACTCCCTCCGGAGGGAGTCTAGCGACCAGTCGCACTGCGACCCATTGCCACAGTGGGACAGAATCCCAAGAAATAAAGAAATAAGTCAGATTTCAAAAGATATGGGAGTATGTATTTTTATATGTTACCTGTAGAGTACTAATATGAGCACCTAAAAAAGGTAAAAATATCATGACGCCTACTTCTGATCTGTGTGTAAACACGTGTTTATGTTTGACACACGCGCGAAGTTCCATGATGTAGCGTGGTGAGTGATGCCCTAAACGGATTGTTAGCGGGTCACGGTTTACTACAGCTTTATTACACTAGACCTTTGGCCCCCTACACGATATAAAGTAATTAGAAAATATCTGCCAAATAACTTTGAGAACAGCTGAACAATTTTTAGGCTTAATCCCCAATTGCTACAAGCTAATTCCTCTACGTTCGACAGGCAATAAACAGTGTTTCGCTACAGTATAAAAGAATAAGTATGGTCGGAACGTTGACCGTGACGAAAATTAATTTTATAGTCCGCACAATTACCAAAAGAAGATGTTCTTATGCTAGATCGAAGAATGTTTCCCTGACAATGGGGTAGGAATCGAAATTATTCTGCAGAAAGACCAGTACGCCTCGCGGAGAGCCGCAGGAAGATAATGGGTGGACCGCTGACTGCGCGTGGTGCCGCCTGCTTTGTCCTCCAACAAATTCGAGATCGATCTCTTATCTCTCGAATATAAACACGCGTTGGAATATCAAAACAAAAGCACGCGCTGACGTATTCAGATGTGAGAGAAGGTGGGCCATTGGGAGGATAGAATATTTTTAGCTACAATTTTTTCTATAATTTTTAAAATCTTTATTTTTGGCTTCTTTTTGGGTCTTCTTTCTGGGTTTTTACCTTTTTTAGGAGCTCATATTAGTAGCTTGCAAGAAATATTCGGGTCAGGCATGAATAACAGCGACGCTGAGCCTCGCCCATTCTGTAGGTACTTTGCGTTTCTAACTCCACTGCGTTGTATCAAATATTATAAAAGAATAAACACGATTTATTATTATTATTATCATAAATATATAAAAATACATAATCCTCCCACAACTTTTGAATTCTGACTCGTTTCCTTGTTTCTTGGGATTCTGCCCCACTGTGGCAATGGACTTGGTGGCAGGTAGGAGTGTGCGGATCGTCCCGAGGCTCGGGTACCTGGCCCTCGGGACGGGTCGGGAAATTTCGGGTGGGGTCGGGCGGGGTCGCGATACTTTCGTATTGCTCGAGATCCCGAAGGTTTCGGGATCCCGAGACTCGTTTCGGGCTACAAGCAAAGAGGAGATATAATAAGAGGCGTCACTCGACAAGGACAGAAATAAACTAGGGAAATCACTAGACAACCAATTTAAATGCCCATTCGGCAATGATTGGTAAACTTCGCCAATAATCAGCAAACTGCGGTAAGGTACATTTAGTCGATTTGAATATCCCGCTCGAATAGACAACCAGTTTAAACGTCCGAGTTTTGCCGAGCCGACCTGAAATCAAATTGCCCGCTCATGGCGGCTATGCTTGTAGCCCGAATCGGGTCTCGGGATCCCGAAACCGTCGGGATCTCGAGCAATACGAAAGTATCGGGACCCCGCCCGATCCCGCCCGAAAGTGTCTGGCCCGTCCCGAGCCCGAAAAGTCGGGTATCCGCACACCCCTGGTCGCAGGAAAGGAGATTCAGCCTGGGGCCAGTCGCTGGGTCAAATCGCTGCGACCAGTCGCAGGTAGGAGGATCCCGCCTTTAGCCACACCGCTACGCCGACTCTACGCGGTCCCCTTCTATTCCGTCGCTACATTACTTTCGTTGGGACGCCACCTATGGTCATAACTTTGCACTCATAGGCCGTTCCCTAATTTGCCCTAAACTCTTACAATATTATCTCTGCCCAACTCTGGTGGTCAGCTATTGGATCCACTTTTCTCTCGGACAGTTTTCACTGAAAGTCTCCAAACAAACCAGACCTAGACAGTCATTATCATCTGAAGAATTCCTATCCTCCTCACGCATCCTATTTCGTCCGCAGCCATGTTTTTCTTTTGCCGTGTTGCTTTTGTCCCCAGCCATGTTTCTCAGAATACAACTGTTATATTAACTGTAATATTGTGACGTCCCGGCCCCACCACGAGATCGCGACTTAGTGTCCGCCAGCGCCACCAGAGGTCTAATCTTCCTAACTCTTTATATACAAGTTCCAAATTGTGGCCTCTTAACCCCCGTGTGTGTCTAGGCCAAGTCCTAGGTTTAGAGCCGATTTTTCCTAGGATACCAAAGTACAATCGATCTATCATTAAAAGATAAGACAAAGCAATTAAAGTGCAAACTAGCGTTCATTTAAAGTTCCTTTTATTGTTTAAGCACGAGCGCTCGTATCAGACTGCTGCTTAGTATAAGTTTCTATTGTAACGAGGTGCCAATTTCGGCTGTGTTTATACCTAGTACACATTTATAAAATTGTTATGTATTTTCTATGGCAAAATAAACACATTTACAAAAAAAAGTGTCTAGGGCAGGGGCCGTCAGCTATCTTGGAGGATGGCCTAGCGAACGTATCGCTAGTTTGATCTCGCATAAGAATGGCCATCTTCCTTGCCGGGTCTCTTGCCTAGGCGGTTACCGTGGTGGTTTTCGTGGGGCAACCCCCACATAACCCTGGCCCTCCCCTGAGGGTCAGGGTATCCGTTAGGAATTTCCACCCCGTAAGAAAAAAAAATGAAGGGGCCGTCAGCTGTAGCCCTACTGATGAGTCTAGCTGACGGTCCCAAGACGGAAACGCACCTCTTCTTTTCCTCCTCGATCCTTCAAAGCCGATCCACCCGCCCCGCACAGTTTACTCCATTGCGGCGTAACCGGCCGGCTTTAGGGTTTCGGTTACGTTGGAGGCGATGGGGGGCAAGAACTCTCTTACGTGACAATATTTAAAAAAAAAAAAAAAAGGAGAAACTGACCTGAATGGTCTAAATAAAAAAATTCAGCTTGCCCACAGTATACGATTCGCGTTACTGCTTAGCGTCACTCAGCACAACAAAAGAGACACTACCTATACACATGTAACTGCCTAAAGCAAGCGTTTTGGAAATGTTTGTAGAAGGTGGAAGAAGGCGTGTTACATTCATGACACCGTCACTTTTGTCCCTATTTATGAAGAATGTGTAGTGTCTAACAGCAGTAACATTCTACTATGACAGCATTTCCTGTCAAGCGTTAAGAACTCACAATGCAATGCCGGGGCAAAGAGTTCAGAGGCCATTATAATTTCAGACAAGACCAGCGCATCGTTGATACGACATTGCCGCTACCCCTCGTTGGCAGTTAATGAATTAATATTCAAAGCCGGCGGCTAGTGCGCGAAGGCTAGAATCCAGAGAGCAGTTCGTTAGAGGTTGCGGTTTGAATGAGTCGGCTAGCATCAACAATGTCCTATTAGCAGTACAAAGTGACTCCTCCGGGTTTCAGCCTCTTATTATACTCAGGCACGCTCCGCTAATCTAATTTCGCCTAGGAACATAAATTTACCTTTTAATTAACGGCTCGCTGCGAACGCAAATCACGAGTATTCAAAATATACGAGAGTCTCTTATTCCTCTATTAAAAAAATTCTAGACAAGTAGGACCGAAAGCTTAGCGCGAGACGATCGCGTTCCTCGCGAAGAATAAATTATCTAAATGCCACGATCTCACCCGAAACCGCATGGAAGACAATCGAACGCAAAGCGCGTAATAAAAATGAATCGAATTTTCGCGCAGCGAGCGAAAAAGATCAAAGATCGTTGGTCCAGCCTCGCGCGATTGGCCGCTGCTCTCTCGCGTTCACCCCGTCAATTACGTGATTAAACTGTTCACGGTGGACGCTGCGACAATGCCAGGCTAATAGACGCAGTGTATTAGTTTAATTTCAGTTCAAACGACATCGCGACGATCGCTTATCCGGCGTGATCACTCATTTATATTTCGTCGCCGTGTCTGTTAATTGGGACGCGGCAATTGGGCGGGCGCCGCTAATGAAAATCCCGAAAAGTATACTAATAACTCCGGGGCTGGCTGGCCGGGAACGGCGACGCGACTCGGTTGTCGTTGCGCGCGACAAAACGAATTTCGCGCCTGCACATCGGAATCAGTTAATTAACGGCTCGGTCGGATTAAACTGTTATCAAAAAACATTTACGCAGCTCAGAGCCGGCCGGCTAATTGCGTTGATAGTCGTCATTAATTCCTGCATTCGTAACAGCACCGGATGCACGGCGAAAAACGCGCGCGCGCCGGTCGCCACGGCTAATTATTAAGTTTGAGAAATCCGCGAAGCATAATTATTTCATCAAAATGTGCCGGGGAATTTATAATAAGTCCTTGCGAACTACTGTGTTTGAATGCCCGCCGATTAGAGAAGCTAATAGGTAGGGGAAAGACCCTAATAGGAGAACTACCTTAGGAATTTTTTTTTACACAAACAATAACACAAGTAAAATAGGTCAATTGCAGATATAATTTTCAGGATTTCATAGTTATTGTGAGTATTTAAAAATATATATTCCAAATAGGGAAACTATATTTTTTATAAGTGAATGTTTTTACTTGTGAGAATTAAAATAACATAACGCTGCAATTATAAGCTATATCTTACGAAAACTTCCACCACATTTTCTTTTCACGGATATCGCGAATAAAGTACTGTTATTGAAATTTTTTTATTCCAAAGAATAAATAATTTATAAAACATTCCTCGTTTCTTTGTAGGAGCTTTTGTGTCTCAAGACCTATGCTCCGATGCTTTTTTCTTAAGCTGTTTAGTGTTCTTTGTCGTATGATAACTTCATTTTTCCCATTGTGAGAGAAGCTTTACGTTTTATCAAAGAAAATAGTATGAAATAATTCGTTTATGTAGCATTGCACAGAAGTTGTTATTGTTAATAAATTTATACTTGAGTATTATTCGTAATAATTTATTACCCTGAGGAATATAACGGTGTTTCCCAAACCTTCACACTGAAAAATGTCTCTAAATCCATCGAAACTGCAGTTTCGGCGAAATGCTTGACTTGTACTACTGCAGAATGAAAGAACTTTGCTGCAAATAAGTGTACGTAATAACCAAGGACGAAATAATGCACAGGCTTCTGCACATCGACTATTTCGTGACATAGTACCATGGGAACAGGATATGAAACAATAACCTTCGCTTAATACCGGAGGGTGAGCGCGAAACAAAAGTAAGTGCAACACCCATTTAGTCGATGGCTTCTACTACTTGTTCGCTCACACAAAAGCCTCTGGTGAAATCAGTGAAATCCTCGAGAAGTGAATATCCAGATTCGCGGTATGCATTTGATAATTGGCTATCTTCGTAAATTGAAACCATTTGAATCACTTCAATCTATTTTATTCGTATTTTAAAAATTCACCTTAATGTGGTATGATTTTTAAATAATTGTTAGGATGTGACTTGACTTTGTATATTACTATTATACATGATGCAATGTAAGGTTTTGAAAATACCGAACTGTGAGCAGATTAAATACGTATATGGAATGTCGATTCGAGCTTTTAAATATGCTCCCTAATATGGTTCCATTTCATAAAAAAATAGTCCCTGAAAAAGATTATTGCAATCGGACAATAGGAAAAGGGGCCGACCAGGCCTTAAAGTTTAGAATTCATCAATGGTTTGAATTTGAAGAATTTCTCAAAAATGGTAAGCCCTATCGAAATTTTGTTCAAATAATATTAAAAGAGCATTCAATCTTCTACAATTTCGGTAAATATAATTTTTTCGTGCTTCCTACCATTTTTTAGATAACAGCGATTGAATATAGAGAGGTCAGCACTACGCGGGTCCCTATTGGCATGACGTGTTGTCTAAACGCGCGTAGTGCTGATTTCTCTATATTCAAACGCTGTTATCTAAAAAATGGTTGGAAGCACGAAAAAATTATATATACAGTAATTGTAGAAAATTGAATGCTCTTTGAATAGTATTTGAACAAAATTTCGATAGGGCTTACAGTTTTTGAGAAATTCTTCAAATTCAAACTATTGATGAATTCTAAACTTTAAAGCCTGGTCGGCACCCTTGTCCGATTGCAATAATCTTTTTCAGGGATTATTTTTTATGAAAGGGAACCGTTCTAAGATATACGAGCAAAGAAATACAAACAAAATTTCGGCTCGAATAAATAAGGGCCACCCTAATACCTATATATGTGCGAATACTACGAATGATTACTACACCTATCACAAAATTTCTTTAAGCCCATTCATACGATATAATACAATTCCAAAATATTTCATTGAACTATGAAACCATTTTTTACCAATAGTATAGATTGGCAAACATTGGTTTCCTTGAAAGGTTTTTAGCATTACCCTTCCTGCCTTTTGTGTTCAATTATTGCAGTTAAATACAATCAAATATCATTATTTCAACCGGACCCAATCAGAACGAATTTTTTTTTGCTCATCGATTCCATCAGAATTCAGTCCACAATTAATCTTATTCTCTTAGTCGAGTGAATTGCTCCGTCAACAGGGGACGTTCGTTTCTAAAGGTTCTATCGTGCAGAAAATAAAACTTTATCGGTGGAAATTCTGCGGGATCGATGCAAAATTAAGAGGGAAACACAGAGCGGGAAGGTAGGCGACTTTATAATCTAGAACAATCGTATTCTTTCGCGCTTGTACAGGACTCGGCGACGAAGCACCGTGGATAAGAAACTTGGTCGAATGCAAACCAGAAGTTAGCGAGTTTACTTCCCAAGACACGAATAATTTTCGCTCAAGTTCCAGCGGCGTGGAAATTCAAATTCGAGAGCGCTCCTTCGCCGACAATTTATTTTTATACGAGATTATGTTCCTATTTGGTGAGAAGAGAAATTATTTAATTTGTGATATGTTTATTAAATGATACCAAAATAATATAATAGTGTAAATTAACAGAACAAGAATTTGAAATGCGTAAATAAAATTTGTTCATAAGAAGCTTTCTTTTTGAGAAAATGGAATTAATTTTTATGTGAGAATGAGTCGAAATGTAAAATAACATTTTCCTCAATTGAGTTTTTTTGTAGAAGAAATCGATTTAAAAATAGATGGGATTCTTATTGTTATATATATCTACGCTTAATAGACAAATTTTCAAAATCGATTTCCATTAACGATTTGTATTATCAGCTAAACAAGTATCCAGTGAATTATAGGCCTAAGATTAAATACACAATTAAGATATTCCACTGAAATTTTAGATTGTGTGCTTAATTGTAGATTTTTGTGCTTACGAAAGTATGATTACAGTTTTTTTTTTTTTTTTTTTTTTTTTTTTTTTTTTTTTTTTAGAAAAGTGTTTGCCGCAAATATTTTGCATTTTTTTGCTCCAAATATGAAGATTATTATTATTGCATTTTAGGGATTCCCAGTAAGAAGAAACGCGCAAAGTGGTCATTAAGGAAGAATTGTATATTTCGGAATTGAAAATGGACGGAAATTGTCTGATATTCGCGAACGCAGCAGAACCTCGATTATACGAGCGCCGTTTAATCGAGTGTTGGGTTCTACAAACACCATTTCATTTAAAGTTTGATTATTCGAAGACCGTTTAACCTGGAGTTCCAATATCGAGGCAACGTTATCTGGTAAAAGAACTGAATCAGGGATTATTTGAAGAGGCTGAAGTTCAACAGTGCAAACAAAGGCGAAGCATAGATATAATAATTCGATTGCCACGTGCTCGAGAAGATAAAAGTCGAAAAAATTCTTAAGTATTATACATGATAAAAATTGAAAATAAAATGTACAAAATTGAGTTTCTAATAACATTTGTTACTATAATGTCCGAAATAAGTGACTCACATGGAATTCAGAAATCTACACAGTTTGACAAATTAAAGTGCAACACGAAGGAAATTATTCAATGTTTATGTAACTCCTGGTTCATAAATGTAATATTAAGGAGTAATTGAAGATTCTTCGTTCCAAATACCTCGACGAATTAACAGAATTTAAAGAATGACATATTTATCACGACAATTAAAACAAAAATACTGAAGTGATAAGCACTGATTTGAATTCAATTTTTGTACGAACATTTTGAAATAATATTTGACACGTTTTTTTTTTTGAAAAGAGGCAGTAGAAAAAAATTCTTAGCCGAATATTTGGAAACTATTAGTTTCGATACGAATGTTATGTCTTTTAAGAAGTATTAAACTTTCCCGAATTGTTATTCTAAAACATGGATGCACATTCACGTAACTTTGTGCGTGTAAACGACGGGCTAAGAATATTTTCGAATTTTGATTTCCTACGTTATAATAAAAATTATTTTACTCGTAATTTACTCACATTCTCTACGAGATAGAAACTGTAAACTTTTTAGACTTTACATTACCATCTCTTGCCAATTATAAAAAGAGTCCTTGCCTTGACAAATTGTTTCTTTGACGAAATTATTTTTCTGCTAGCCATCGTCCAAAATCAAAATTTGTCTTCAGAACGCTATTATGGCGAAGTAGAATCGATATCTCACTGTCGTGAGAAGAATTCTCAAGTACTCGAAGTCACTTCGAAGCTGAAGGACCCTTTTTCTGAACGGTTTCGAGTTTATTTGCACACTCTGATCCTGCTGAACCGCCGAAATCTCCGTTGGTTCAAGGAAGTTTCGAACACTCTTGTCCCTCTTGGTTGGAATCCGAGGTAGGTCCTCGAGGTCGACACACTGAAACTCGAGACTTCCCTCCTCGGCGTTATTCCAAACGAATACCACGACTTCGCGATCCACAAATCAACGCAATACTTAATTTTCAATAACTCCGTTGCAATTATTCCAACGGTTTAGGAACTCGGAATTTTGTTACTTCCCCTACAGCACATTGGTTGCCGAAATGTCTCAGTTATGTTGCGGTTTGATATCTGAAACATTGCACGGAATATTGCCGAAAAGTTGCAAGTAAATTGCTATGTCCGCCCTATGCAACATTGCAGGATATATTTCTGCAACATTTCTGAGTTTTTACAGCAATGTTCGCGCAACATTTCTGAGATTTTACAGCAATGTTCGCGAGCGCAATATTGCACGGCAATGTGTGTGCAATATTGTCACAATATTGCACAAATGTGGCCATTGCAATATTGCACGGCAATGTGTGTGCAATATTGCACGGCAATGTGTGTGCAATATTGCCGAAATATTGTTCATACGTTGCGAGCGCAATATTGCACGGCAATGTTTCCACAATGTTGCAGGAATATTGCAATGCAACCTGCAACCAAACGGCAACATTGTAATGTACTGCAACGTGTGTGCAACGTTCCTGCAACAAAGTGTGCTGTAGGGGTTGTGTTATTGTAGACGTGTGTGTTACAGCAAAAATTGAGAGGACGATCAACTTCGTGTAGATATAATAATAATAATTAACAGGGACTCGTTCAAATAAAATTCTGCTGCAAGAAACTAATGCTGAAAATAGATATTCTAACATGCTTGTTTCCTCGGCTCAGAGTTGGGCATTAGGTGAATAAAAAATTATTTCAATAACGGATCGAATAAAAGTTACTCTAATTAATATTCGTTATTCAAGACTCGAATAATCCGGCACATGAATAATTTTTTTAACTTGTATTCGTTATTCGAAATTTTTATTTAGATAACAATTTTGCCCTTCGCTCCCTCAGGTGTAGAAGTCGACTTGGTGCAAAGCGGGGCCGAAATTAACATTTGACTAAACCAACATAAAAGTAGCCTTGGAGAATATTCATTTCTGCACGAACGGTATTTGCATGAAAATTAACTCGTGAACTTCAGTTTATTTATTAAGAAACCGGAAAAGCGTTTGCTAAGATCATCAAATAATACGTTCAGCTCCTTGTTATATTCAGACGAGAGCAAGAGGTAATTAAGTATTCCTCTTCTGCAGAACCTATACTGAAACGTTTCAGAGATCTCGATAATGAAAGGCGAGTGGCCCATGTCACAATATTCACTTATACTCCATGAGAGAAGTAAATTTTGAATAGGGTGATTAAACTTTTTCTGTGTTAGAGTCGACCTCTTTCAGATTTTGGTGAAATTTTAAGGGATGAAGAATATTTTCTGCCAATGCACATTTTTATAAACAATTGATTTGGACCCCTTAGAGCATCTTAAGTTTATCATAGACACGTGGTAGGTGAGTGAGAGGAGCATGTGGCTTATAAAGTCTCATTTTTTTAACATTTATTTCAACAATTTTAATTGTTTTACTAATATTTTGCAAATATTAAAGTTGCTTTCGAGTGTTATTCGATGTGCGCATTGTAAAGAATTTTTATTTTTTAGCTGCTTTTACAGTATGTATCATCCTATCAGTTGCAAAGATTAATGTAATATATATGTGTACAGTTGTATTTTTTAGTAGATAAATGTATTAATTACATATTTATAAATAACACCTGAAAATAACTTTAATATTTGCAAGATAGAAGTAAAATAATTAAAATTGTTCAAAATGAAGGTTGAAAATGAATAAATAACTTCAAGATGTTTTAAGGGGTACAAATCAATTGTTTATAAAAATGCGCATTGGCACAAAATATTCTACATAGCGCCATCATATGACTTCCAAATTAATCCCTTAAAATTTTATCAAAATCTGCGGGGGGTCGACTAGGATCTCCCTCGGAGTTGGGCGTTAACAAAATAAAAAATTATTTAAATAAGGATCAAATAAAAGTTACTTTAAATTATTCAAAGAATAAAGTGATCTTTTTTATTCAATGAGAATTGTATCTCCAATGACGAGAATTTAAATCTTCATAATTTTTATCTTACCTTTTCGAAAATAGTACTAATTTAATGACGAATAATTTTTTAACTTTTATTCGCTATTCGAAATTTTATTTAAATAAAATTTTTGCCCTTCTCCGACCTCCTTGTAAATAATTCCACATCCAAGTTTCTACTT
The DNA here is from genome assembly GCA_946251845.1 of Andrena fulva. NCBI lineage: Eukaryota > Metazoa > Arthropoda > Insecta > Hymenoptera > Andrenidae > Andrena > Andrena fulva. The sequence goes on along the minus strand of OX276331.1, from coordinate 26,866,476 downwards.
CCTCTCTCAGTATTCACGTTTTCCTGTTTAAACAATTTTTTCGTGTTAACATTGGATGCAGTTTAAATCAATAAACAATTAGGCGAAAGTTTCCTATCGTCAGAAGTATAAAGCAATTCTCTAAACCTTCACCGGGAAAAATAGTTACAAATCCAGAGAAATCCCATTGGCTCGGAAACGCTTGACTTGTACTACTTCCGAATGAGGAGACACGCTGCAAGTAACTCCAGAAAATATCCGAACCTGACAAACGCGCGGGTTCCTGCATATCGACGCATAAAATAGCATGATTAAGCTGTCGCCGTATGATCAATTATACGAGACGAAGTTTTTCCGCGTCACACGGGTATGATGTATCGATGTCAACGCTAATCCGACACCTACCCTTCTTTTTCCCCTCGCAGCATTCGCATTTTCTCGTTGAAACGAGTTTTCCTAGGGAAGCTGCCGCGGGAAGGGGCGCAACAAGAACTCGTGTTGCAATTCTGCCAACGAAGGGGGGCGGTTGCGAGACGAATCCTCGAGCTTACGAGTTGGCAGTCGCGAGGGTGGCGCAAAAAAGTTCCCAAAAAAAAAAAAAAAAAAAAAGGGAAACGAAAAAGTGCGAGCGTCGTGTGTTTTCGATGCCGAAAGATTTCGCCGGTTTGAATAAATAAATCGCGGCGACGTCGAAACTTTTCAGGCATTTTACGGCGCCCGGGCATTCCCCGAAGGGGTTGCCGAAGAAATGCGCGGAATGCCACTTATCCAGTGAAGTACCTGTAAAGTCTCGTTCACTTTCCGAACTATCGCGGAGAGGCGACCGTGATAGAATGTTATCCACGCGCTTCACGACCGTCCCAGCCTGAAACTACGGTCGTTTCGTAAATCGGGAACGCTACACTTTAAAATGTCTACCCTCGGCTCCACTAAAAGCTGCGCCTGCTATTTTGATTATATTTCCCCGCGATTAAGCCGGACGCTTGTTTTCATTCCGCACTCCGCAGTGGGGCTTGCAACTCCTCTGATCGCCTTGTAACCGACTCGTATCGACGTTCTAAGAAATACACTGTATATTGCGTGGGAGTGTTTTACTTTGATAAGATCTTCATCGATATCAGCTTGGCTCTTATTTTCGAGTTTTGAATTTTCTCCGCGACACCCCCAGAATAGTTCCAATTAATGAAAAAATCTGTGTAAAGTTTGAGGCCGATCGGAAAAGGTGCCCCTGGGCCCTTGAATATTTATTTATAATTATTTAACAGGTCATAAAGTCGATTTTATATAATATCCTCCAAGTTATTGATTATATCCAAAAATATGTCAAACAAAAGTTGTAGATCTAGATAAGGAGCATCTTTTATGTTATATTACTTTTTCTCGTGGGACTAACGGGTTTTGAATAAAGTTCGAAAAACTAAAAAAAAAAATATTTTTCAAATTTTTCTAAAACATTTTTTATTTATGAAGGCGAAGAAAAAATCATAATTTTTATTTTCGAGGACTCTATTTTTTAACATTTAAGGCGGGGGGCATGTACCGAGATATGCCAAAAAGATAAATTTTTTTTTCATATTTTCGGTGTTCGATGCGTCATCAATGTTTCCTGAAATTTAGGGACTGAAACTCGCAAAAATATCGGAGATATAGACATCAGAAGTGAGGTGTTTCAAATTCAAATGCATTTTTCTCGAAATCATGATTTTCAAACATGTTACCCACCATTACTCAAAAACTATTCAACCGATTTACTCTAACTTTTGCATGGCTATATGATACACTATTACTTAGTTTTCTGACAGCGCGAATTTTTTATTTGATGCATAGTTTCTTTTATATTGCCTAAAAAGTGCAAGATGTCATGCCTGATTTTGTTTTAAATTTTGAAAATTTAAATGTATCTCGGACATTTCATATTTATGAAGACGAAAAGAAATGTATATTTTTTATTTTCAACCCTAGGTTTTGATGAAAATAACCCCACATTGCGCATTGTAGACGACCCGATACACCACTTCTCAGTTCAAAATAAAAGAAATCCAGAGACATTTTTTCTGCATTGACTCTTTTAGGTACCGTTATTTTATGCAGTTTGGCATTCAACCGATTCTGTGATTAGTTGTAAAAGCAATGAAAAGTTTGCTGAAAAATGCAAAATATATATTTAAATTGCAAAAATAACCAAAATTAGTGAACTTTTGTCTGAACAAAAATAATAATTATTTTATAAAACTTCACAATCAATAAAGCACTTACATTACATTCAATAAAAACATACACACGTGACCCAGAATTTTTTCATTATTATTCCCGGGTTCACAGGCAAAGTCTATGTTAGAAAATATATATTTTTTTTTAAAAAATACGCAGTGTAGAGTTAACACATTTCAACCAAAAAACAATTCGCAGTTCATTTCCTCATTATTTTAATGAAACATGACAATGAAAAATATATTATGACTTCGAAAGTTTCGCTGGAGAGCTGTGTTCTTAAAAATCAGGAAAATATAAATAAATTCTTTGAAGCCTTTTCCACGAAATATGACGCTGTTTAGGGACTTCGCAAGGAACAGTTAGAGGCATATGCACGCTATATTATTCAAATGAAGCCTACAGACGAAATTTATACATGAAAATTCGAAAGTGGCAGTCCATGTAACAAATATGATTCCATTATTGGAATAGGATAAGTTACGAAGCATAATGCCCTCTTTAAAAAGCTAAAAAGAAACCGAGGAATGGAGAATGAAATGATAATGGCGAAGATAGCTGGATATTCGAAAGCCACGTAATAACGTAGCTATATATACGTCGAAGCAAAGATCCTGAAACGCTGGATCTTAATACCAGTTTGTTGTCCAATGTTTTCGCTTGATGTGGTTTTACGGTTTACGGACCTGCATTACCTCAATGGCATTCTTCACCAGTTTCTTCTCGTTTATCGCCAGACATTACGTATTTCATGCGGAACATGATTCCCGACGGCATCAAAAGAAATAATGGTCCTCTGCAAAATACGGAAAATAAAGTAGAAAAAATAATGAGAAAGAACTATCACTTCAATTTTAAAATACCGCTGTCTATTTTTTAATTAACGCTGAATTAATAGCCAGAAGCGTCTCCGAGTAATAAATTTTTATTCGAATAAGATTTGCGAATAAAATGAAGTTATAGAAAATAGAAAAAATTCTGCGTGGGAGCTATAAAGTAATTATCTTTAAAGAATTCACGGACGAGTAATTTATAATTCGATTAAATGTTTAGAGATGCATTAACTGCTAATCGTATTTTGCACCGCGAGCAAATTATAATCATCGCGACGCGCAATCAGCATTTCGGCGCAAAGAATCGATAGCGTGTGACAGTTGAGCTACATTGATTACGACTCAGGGTCATGAATATCAACTACACGGCGCGGGGTGATTTATATAACGAAATTTATGCACCTAAACATATGAATATTAATTAGAATGGTCGCCGCTATAACTGTCGAAGTAGATAAACAGCACACGACGGGCTTAATCGAGCCCACCTCCAGTTTGTTCCGAATCAAAACTAGAGCTATTGTTTTTGCCCGGGTATCCGGGTACCCGGGTACTCGAGTACCCGGTGAGACCCCGGGTAGAAAAAAATTACTCGGGTACCCGGGTACCCGTGGGATACCCGACTACCCGGGTACCCGTGCAATACCCGGATACCCGGGTACCCGGGTAGACAAAAATTACCCGGGTACCCGGGTAGACAAAAATTACCCGGCTACCCGGGTAGACAAAAATTACCCGGGTACCCGGGTAGACAAAAATTACCCGGGTACCCGGGTAGACAAAAATTACCCGGGTACCCGGGTAGACAAAAATTACCCGGCTACCCGGGTAGACAAAAATTACCCGTGTGTCCATGAGATACCCGAGTAACTGAAGTGTGATGAGATAGTTGAGAATTTCGATTTGACAGCATATTCCGTTCATTACTGAGGTTAGCCGAAAATGATCGAAAGTCGAAAAACGATCGGCTGTCAAATCGAAATTCTCAACTATCTCATCACACTTCAGTTACTCGGGTATCTCATGGACACACGGGTAATTTTTGTCTACCCGGGTAGTCGGGTATCCCACGGGTACCCGGGTACCCGAGTAATTTTTTTCTACCCGGGGTCTCACCGGGTACTCGAGTACCCGGGCGGGCGGGTAGTAAGAGCTCTAATCAAAACGCGCTAGAAACAAATACCGACACTTGAAAATACTAATAAAACTAAATATTCGAATCTCGTTAAATCACGTCTCCCACACATAACGATGGACATGTTTCGGTAACGAGTTTAAATAATTTCACGCGACATGGCAATAATTAACGCAGCGTTCATCCAAAATTCCCAAACGCGCTTTAAAATTGTTTCGTTAATAACGCCGCGATGCCCACTGAAGTCCATTGACGTCGCGTGAAATATTTAAACTAATATGGGCAAGCTTCAGGCCGCGTAATATATATTCGACGGAGTAATCGTGTCTGCGAAAGCCTCTCCCGCTCGGATAACAAATTCGAAATGTATTCCTCGCGCATTTATAAAACAATAGCCGGTGTTTACACTAGAAATTACACGTCAAAACTCCGGGCGAATAATTTGCGATACCCGACGCGCATACCGAAAGCCGTATCGCCGGGCTCTTCTCGCCCCGTTCGCGGCGGGGGCCGAGAAACCATTTGAAAAACGACTGTGCCCCGTATTAATAGCGGCTACTTTAAAGTTATACGCGGTACGTGCTCGAAACTAACTTCGAAACCTACCGGCGGCGGTATACGTGCCGATGGAACCGTCGATGGCGATGGATTTGTTACAAGGGAATTCGGTTTACGGCCATGCGAGCTTTGTCGAAAGTTCGCTGAAAGTCCGACCATCGGCGAAGTATCTGAAATAAATTGCAACAAAAAGGACAGCCGCGGTAACAACGACGCGAAGCCGCTTGGCAGTCGGGCGACGTTACTTATTCCGTCGAGAAACCGCGATGCCTATGTTTGCTTAAAGCTCTTCGAGGATCCCGAAATATGTATCGCGGCTCGAGTGACTTTCGATTCGCGAGGTAGATTCGGAGGTATGCTTTGTCTATTGCGCTGCTGGGGGATTTTTTTCCTTTTTTAATGGTCTCGTTTAATGTTGAAAGAAGTAATACGTTTCATGGCGAAAATGGGTATTTTCATTATTTAAGGGGTGGGATTTTGTTTTGAATTATTGTTTCGCTGAAAGTTCCGATTGTTAATAGAGAGTACGTTTTGGAATGTATGGTCGATATTTGATCGGTAGATTATGGATACTTGAAAAATATATGTCACGGGTGAAATACACTAAAGTACCCTTTCGAAAAAATATCTGTTATCACCCATTTTCTACAAGTATTCACTCGCAATTAGGGCTGGGACTATTCGAATATTTTACAAGTATTCGAATGCTACGAATAAACTTCGAATATTTGAGTATTCGAATGTTATTATTCGAATACTATTATATATATGTTATATTCGAATACTATTCGAATATCCAAGTATTCGAATACTATTCAAATATCCAAGTATTCGAATACTATTCGAATATCCAAGTATTCGAATACTATTCGAATATCCAAGTATTCGAATACTATTCGAATATCCAAGTATTCGAATACTATTCGAATATTTAAGTATTCGAATACCGATGTATTCGAAAAGTATCGTGTGAAGTGGGTGAAAATTAGCTTACAAGATTTCACCCTGACAAGTGAACCTAAAGAACTTGATTTATAATTCACACCATACTATTCGAATACATCGGTATTCGAATACTTAAATATTCGAATAGTATTCGAATACTTGGATATTCGAATAGTATTCGAATAGTATTCGAATACTTAAATATTCGAATAGTATTCGAATAGTTGGATATTCGAATTATATTCGAATACTTGGATATTCGAATTATATTCGAATACTTGGATATTCGAATTATACTCGCCAAATAATTGAGCAACTGAAGTATTCGAATATTCGAATACCGAAAAATTCGACAAATACTCCCAGCCCTACCCGCAATGAAAGTTATTTAACGTTACAGATACTCGAAGCTAGATGCAAGTGTGTTATATTTACAAAACTTTGCTATAATATTCGGGTTTGCAATAAAAACAAATTATATTTCGAGATTAAATGCATAAATTTATTTAAACTGGCCAGCGTTCCTTATAGAGAATAAAATTATTTGCGATTATCCTTACTCTTTGAATACTCCAACCTTTATAACAAAGATAATGTTGGTTCACTAACACAAATTAAGTATGACTTGAGAACGCATAGATTTCAATAAAGTAATTTTCGAAATTTTAGGGAACCCTTCGCACTGCAGGCAATTTTTTCTTCTTTGCCAATATTTGTGTACATTTTTAGACCATACTATTAAAATTTCAAAATTTGGTGAATTTTATTCAGAAAAATCCCTTTTTTCATCAATCATTTTTTCAACTACAAATTTCCTCATATCAAAATTTACATTTCTAGTAAAAGATCGCATGAGTGTTACGAATGTACAATTATCACTCAAAAGTTAAAAGATTCAAAAATACGAAAATGGTAACTCAAAACTGACGCACTGCAATGAACCCCATATGATCACGAAGGGTTAATAAAACCATCAAAAATATGTATGTAGATTTTTAAGACAAAAGAATCACGATTTAACTGATTTTTACTGGATTCTCCATCGAATTTTACACGCGACGCAATCAAATATCACACCCACGGAAATTGCAATTACACGTGTTCGTGGCGCGCGTTTCAGGTCAGTTAATCATTAATCGATTGTGATCGCGATTAAAATCCCGAAAGGCGGGCATTGTTCTCAGTTTTAATCAAATTTTATTGCCAAAAGTAAATTCAGCGGGAAGGGACCAACGGCATGGAACAACGCGGATGCACAGATTAATCGGTGAAAGCGGAAATCTACGTATTCGGTGCCAATGTGTCGTTCTACGGAAAAACGTGGCGTCATGGCAGCGTCAGACTTTTTTCGTATCGGCATGCCAGCCGCTGGATAACGACGGAGATGCGCGCTGAATCTCCAGCCAATTTTTTGTCCGGCAAAAGAAGGGAAGGGCGAGGTGATCGCGCGTGTAAGATGAAAAGTGGACAAGGACAAGGTGAAACGAAAAAGTTACCATGTGGCGACGCGAAGCAGACTCGTAGGATGCAAATATATTTCACCTCCGATTTAAATAAATATAGTGATATCTGCACTAGGGCTGTAACGAATATTCGAATAATCTAAGCATTCGAATAATCGAATACCAAAGAATTCGAATATTCGAATAATTAGGAATATTCGAATAATTAGGAATATTCGAATAATTAGGAATATTCGAATAATTAGGAATATTCGAATAATTAGGAGTATCCGAATATTCGAATAATTGGGAGCATTCGAATATTCGAATAATTAGGAGTATCCGAATATTCGAATAATTGGGAGCATTCGAATATTCGAATAATTAGGAGCATTCGAATATTCGAATAATTAGGAGCATTCGAATATTCGAATAATTGAATAATTAAGAGCATTCGAATATTCGAATAATCGAATAATTAGGAGTATTCGCATATTCGAATAATTAGGAGTATTCGCATATTCGAATAATTAGGAGTATTCGCATATTCGAATAATTAAGGGTATTATTATTATTATTATTATTATTATTATTATTATTATTATTATTATTATTATTTATTAATATGAACGGGATACCCCATTGAAATACAGAATAGAGGAACAATGCTTTGAGTCAGACAGCTTATCACATTTACATAAAGCTACGGAAGTATTCGAATATTCGAATAATTAGGAGTATTCGAGTATTCGAATAATTAGGAGCATCCGAGTATTCGAATAATTAGGAGCATCCGAGTATTCGAATAATTAGGAGCATCCGAGTATTCGAATATTCGTTATAGTAACGGGGATAGAAATTGTTTATGGGGTTTTAGTTTTCTTCAAAAAACTCTGCTTATACTGTTTGTCAGCCGCTTATGGCGGGACACGGGTGGGCCTAGAGGAGGGGGCCCTCCAGAGTTATCATTCCTAATTATTCGAATACTACTGATTATTCGAAGAAATTATTCGTATTCGAAATTATTCGAATTATTCGAATACTCTTAATTATTCGAATTATTCGAATACTCTTAATTATTCGAATATTCGAATACTACTGATTATTCGAAGAAATTATTCGTATTCGAAATTATTCGAATAGTCGAATAATTACAGCTCTAACCTGCACAGGGTGCGACACCTGAATTTTTCATATTTATCAAAATTTTGTCTAGCCTTTTCCGTTGACTAATTTTATTTTATCGATTTTGATTCGATTATTCGTTGACCAATTTTATTGTATACCAATTTATTTATTAATCAATTCAATTTACATTTGAAAGCATCTTTCACATTTGCGTATCAAAAATTCAAATAATAACGGGACTCTAAATTTTGCATTGTATTTTCAAATATTTTATAAGCTTCGTTTTTCCTTACGTAGATATTTAAATATTACGATTTTGTTAAACGTGCGTCAACTTACATGAACAGAATTTTTCTTGCCAAAAAATATTAATTTGAACCGACCCTGGCATTCAAATGCATTTTAATCTTGTCAGTGTTAGGTCATACACTAACAAAATTTTCGTCGATTTAACAAAACAGACAGGATAAATGTTAGACTTTACGCTTATCATAAAAATATCCGACTTTGAGGGGCTGTTCTCAAGGATCCTTTCCCGGCTAACAGAAGTTAGAACGGACCTGTATACAGAAAGACGACGCCCGGACGGTGCAAGAGGAACGGGGCGATACTGAATCCACAAAGCTGTATATCAATCGAACGTGTAACGAGCATGACCTAGTTTGGAAAAAAGCTTTGAGGACGGCTTACATTTTGCGTCTTTTGTGTTCCTTAGGTGTGGCAGTTTTTCCACATGCTTTATACGTATAGCGTCCCGTTCCACTTGAAGCTTGGGTCTCGCAAACGAAAGGAGATCCTCGGTTTGGTGCACTGCTTCTCGTACACCATTAGGGGATGTAAATACAGTACTGGAAATATTTATTGCATCGCTCGAAAATTTACGTATCGCGCACAAGTCTACATTCCTGACCAACTTATTTCGACCATTCTACATTTTTGCTGTAAATAAATTTTGCAATAATATTTTTTTTTATTAATAATGAGGGAGGTATAAGTGATGTGTCTACTCGAGTGATGTAAATGTTTCCTGCAGTGTATAATAAATTCGATTGTGACAAATTTTTACAATAGGGTCACTGTAGTCGTAGTTGACAGTGTACCAATAGTTGACACTTTTATCTTCAGTCACGAATAATAAGCTTTCTATTAAAAAAATGTTTTAGACTAATACGCTGCTTGAAAAAGTATTAGTAATTTTTTTAATAGAAAGCTTAGTATTCGTGACTGAAAATAAAAGTGTCAACTATTGGTACACTGTCAACTACGAGTAGGGGAAAGGTGGGATAGTTGATCACAGTTTTGCGTTTTTATTGAAATAATAATAATGGTTTGCTTTGTTTCTATTTAATTATATAAGTTGTGATTCTTAGAGTATTCTCAATATACTTTGACAAATTTGAGAGCTGAAAACTAATTTTAATGACAGAATTTCAACATTTTCTGGCAGTGACGTTATTGCACAAGTATCCCCCACTGAAGGGGAGACTTGATCAGTGAACTTTCAGGGTAAATAACAGATTAACTTTCTAAAAAATATTTATTATCTTCGTCAATAACATGAAATAAAGGGAATATCATGAAAAGAAAGTAAACTATAACAAACTTGAAGGAATTACTGAAAAAATGAAACCGAAGAATTAAACTGTATGACATAAAACAACATAAATGCATTCTTAAAAGACATTTCACTTAGATATCATCTGATTAAGATGATGATAAAGAAAAGATTTTCCTTCTCACTTTCTTTGCCGTATTTTTCTGTTTCATTAGCCGTTCTATGGTTCTTTATTGGAGCATTTTCAGCTGTTCAAGTATCCCACCTCACACACTGATCATGTATCCCTCAATGCACTCGATTTGAAAAAGATGAACAATTAAACTTCCCTTAAATATTTAGATAAATTAATAAATACTATTAATTGACTCGAAATTGCCGTTTTTACTTAGTATATTTCAAATCGTTGAAAATGCAACATTTACTCGAAAAGGAGGAAGAACAAGCAGACCGAAATATTTACTTTTTGGCTGCAAATAAGATCGAAGCTTATAACAACATTATTTTATGCTCCCAAAAAAAAACTGCAACGTGAAGTGTTGCGATAATGTAAACATTACCACGCTAGCGTGACAGCAGGCACAAATTGCCAATATATTAAGTAAAAAACTGATGTGATCATGTATCCCCGCTGATCAACTATCCCACCTTTCCCCTACAGTTACCCTAATTGATCACTTTTGACTGTTTTAAGTGTTATAAATATGAAGTAGTTATAGAAAGCACATTATTTTTAGTTTGAAGATTGGATGGAAGTATCTTAAACAATTGACGTACATTTTGTGACTTCGAACAAATTGACAGAAAAATGGGAAGACTAATTTTCATTTCAGTGGAAGGATTTTTGATATATTTATAACACACACAAATAGTGAGACTAAACTGGCACGTTAATATTTACAAGAAAGAATAGGATAATAAAATTCCACGTGGCCCTCAAACTTTCAAAAAACCTTTGCTGATAAATCTTTTTGTTTACACAAAAATAACAACACATCTGGTACTTAAACTTTCTTCTTCAGATGCTTTTCGAAAATAATGACAAAATGAAAACTTCTAACAACTAATACCAAAAAATAGAACTGATAATTTCATTTACCTAAAAAAAATGAGTAAAAAATATTCATATCTTCTATTATAATATTCCTCAATTGCACTTTCCAAACTTTCATATATTTCCAAATTGCCCTTATTGTACACTTGCACATTCTTCTCAAACTACCCCCCAACACACTCTATCCACTCTACAGAAATTAAAAATCTGATACATCTTCCCTACTCCGAAAAAAAAATACAAAAATAAATACACCCTTACACGCTGAGAAGCAAATGGATCAAGCTACCAAATGCGTCCGCACTATTGTGTTCCTGCAATAACTGAACAAAGAACAAAATTGATTTGTTAAAAAAAAACTGCCGCAGAATTCACAGTGACCTTGAATTTCAAACTGATTCCTTTAAACTTTTAACCCACTCTATTCGAAAAGGGGCTAAAAAAGATTAAAAAAAATAATTCCTTAGAAACAAGCAGCTCCTCGCGAAAACTATTAAGCTATAAATTATTTAGAACTGAAAAGTAACTGGTCCAAATCGTTCGATCACGTTGCATGGATTCACAGAAACGCGGTTTCCGTTACCAACGTGACTCGAACGTGGCAATCAATAATGGTGGATGGGAACGATTAGATTGCAGCTTGAAGAAGATCGTGGAACAAAAGCAGCTCGTCGACCATACATTAGTATTGTTAGACTGGACCTTTTATCCACTACAAAAGGGACGATCCATTGATCACGTCCCGCGGGCCGCGAGCAAACGATGCGTCAGCATCGTTCCGGCTTTGAAATTATTAATTATGCGCGCTCGCGTGGCGTAATAAATATTAATTAAAACGCCGTGTTTCCAATGGTACGCCGCCCGGTTCCGTCTTTGTGCCCGAGGAATAGGTAAACATTTAATCAAAATTTAAATTTCACGCATAAAACTCGCGATGCACCAATGCATCCTATTATTATGAACTTTTCGAATTTTCCCCACAGCCGGCGAGGCTCAAATATTTATTGTCGATATAAAACTGCCGCGCCCGGGGAAATATTTGTTTTTACGAAAGAGTCCCCGGTGACTCGCGGGGATATTCGCGCGAAATTAAATATTCCGTTCGGCCGCCGGGCATACTCGAGCAGCTGGTAATGCTTTTAATCGCAGATAACTTATTAGGAATTGATTTTTGCACTTGCAATTCTAATTTACAAATAATCCCTCGGCTGTACAAATATTTTCGGCTTTTCCGGCTTACTAGATTTCGATTGCTGGTCGAATGGACAAAATGGTCACAGTGACGCTTCACTGCTTTTTGACAGCAAAATCGAACGGTAGATCGACAGCACTGTGCCTCAGCTAGAAAGCTGGTCCCCGAATTTACCTAGAAAACGGCGTGAAAGAATGAAAGGGACGTGACTGTGTGAAAAAAAATTTCATTTAATATATGTAGCACGAATTGATGAATTTACGAAGTTCCAAAATCCATGATGAATTGGTGAAGTGCCAAAAATGAAAATTTTCAGGAGAGAGAAACGAAGCTCCCTGACTTTAAATTATTTACGAAATTTCATTTGATTCGATTGCTAAATATGCTCAAGTATATAATAACTCAAATGCATTACATAATTTTCTATTTGTTTGCAATACAGTCCAAATTTATGAGAAAAGGAATTGTATTTGTAGAACACCCTGTATGTGTCACTCGGGTGTAGAGAAAACTGAATGTGTTATTTATTTAAATTTGCAAGCACTGTAAATGCCAAAATTGTTGGTCGCTAGCTAATTAGCTCTTACATTGTTTTCTACAGAAGTGGCGTGCGACGTACCAGCGGTACCATTTTTTAGTACTTGGTAACTTAATTATTTACAAAGGGAAGTTGCATTAAAATTCTCTAAAATTCTATGGGTGTCATTATTTTTATTTTCGCACTTATAGTGTTTTCTACGAGGACTCTTCAGTTACGAAAGCAGAATAGTGTATTTTTGTTAATATCTTAGTTCTTACAAGGGGACCTTCAGGTTTGGCAATTTCGAAAAATTTGGATACTTAGTGTATGTGAATTTGGTTGAAAATAAATTTTATTTTAATCGATTGCGTTAAAATTCCTCGTTGTGGGATCTGAATTTTTCGTAAATTTAGTCGAAGTTCTTAATTTCTATTCATAATCGATTGCATTAAAACGTCCGGTTTGTGGTGCAAAATTTGTCGTATCTAACCCAGACATCTTTATATTCAAACGCTATTATCTAAAAAATGGTTGGGAGCACGAAAAAATTATATATACAGTAATTGTAGAAAAAAGTATGCTCTTTTAATATTATTTGAACAAAATTTCGATAGGGCTTACCATTTTCGAGAAATTCTTCAAATTCAAACCATTGACGAATTCTAAACTTTAAGGCCTGGTCGGCACCCTTGTCCGATCGCAATAATCTTTTTCAGGGACTATTTTTTTATGAAACGGAACCATACTAGAGGCCGAGAGCAAAGAAATATGAAAAAAAAATTTCGGCGCGTATAAATAAGGGCCACCCTGTCCACATCTGTGAGCTGCTTATAGAAAACGCTATTAGGGTAAATCCGGGAGACGCGGTCGACCTAATATAAAATGGCTATTAAAACTAATATAAATATTACTTATTTTATCAGAACAAACCTAATATGTTCAGAATTTTATGCCGATTCAGAAAAACTGGTCGATATTTGCTTTAAGACAATATTTACTGTGAATCGGGTTGAAAACTGAAGTCAAGACATCTGACCACCTCACCCGAGGTGCCGGGAGAAATGGTTTTCGTCGTTGGCAGACGCCACTCACATAATTATTCATGGAAAATTAACAAAGGATAAAGCAAAATTATTTATGAGTGAATACAACTACGGATTCATTGATATTTAATTTGTTTACGCTAAACAAGTAAAGAACACATCAAAGAAAAAGTGAATTACCTACTGGCGATTAGCAAGGCAAATGAATACAAAAGTGAATAAATAAACTAAATAAACAAAAATAAAAATAAAAAATAATAAAAAATAAAAAATAAACTAAAATAATAAAAAAATCATAACTCGACCATCTCACCTTTCTGCAGCGAGACATGGTCTTCTCGTTAGCTTTGAGATGAAGAGTTAATAAGGTAAATGTCCCAATCTCTGGACACGTCCCAATACCTGGACACTAGTGTAAATAATGCTGATTATTACATTTAATATATGCTTTATCCATAAAAGAACTATTTTATTCAATTACACAAATATTTAATTAAATATATTCATATACATATTTTTCTTAGTAAACTCGTAACACTCGTAATAAAAATAAATTTTCTTCAACTGACCGGTTTACACCATTTTAGTATTGCCGTTAGCTGATTTGCTAAACAGTCTCTACTTTTTCTTAAGCGAATATTATTAATAATGTTTAGTATATTGGTACAACTAATACATTTTTAGGAAAATGTTGCTTTGTAGTATTATTTTCTGATTGAATTATTAAAATTTATGGTCGTATTAGTTTTTTATTCGCGTGTCTATCTATCGGTACAGTGAAACCCCGGAACGACCCGAAACCTGACCACGCAGACCATCTATGCAAACTGCGACTTATCTTACGCGTTATTGTTGACGGAATAATACAATAGTTATGTAGGACTGTAGTACTTATTACTTTGTATTGTACTTATCCTTCTGTAAGTATACTTCCCCTTTTTTATCTTGTTTTAACGATAATATTTAATTTGAAAGATTTTTTTGACATATAACCATAAAATTAGTCATTCGATAATCTATTCTTTTTACACAATTTCATTTACTGATTTCCATAAATTACTTATATAGAAGGAATTGCTGATCTTTTATCATGTGTCTATGTAATGGGATAGTTAAATTGGGACACCGGGACATATTAGTTAAGCTGTCCAGGTATTGGGACCGTAAAATCGGGACACCGCGACATACTAATTAAGCTGTCCAGGTATTGGGCCATTGTAAGGACTACGAATTTTCAATATTTTACAAAATTATTCAATCCAATAATGGTTTTTTTTTTTAATGATAAAGTACACACGGTGCCCCATGCAATTGTAAAATCGTTTATATATATATATCGACTTGTATAACTGGACAATTCTCAAACGTGTTTCCGCCGTACCTTAAATGTCCAGGTATTGGGACATTTACCTTATGGCCAATTACTTTGGCTGCATTGTCGCTCAATATCTCTACTATCTTATTATTCCAAACAGTAAAGGAAAATAAACTTAGAAGTATATTTTAAATACGATTCTGTACAACCGCTGATTGACAAAAGAGGTTAAATGTAACATCAATTTACCTTTTATAGCCTATAAATCCAGAAAAACACAGAGGGAAGCGAAATAACGCTATTCATTCAACTATTTGGCTTCTAGAGAACCCAGATAGCACAAAGACATCTTATGTACGTCCGAAGGACGTCCGTTCCGGACGTACTGTACGTTCGGAGAATGTCCCGAGAAGGTCCATATATCCTCTGTACCTCCTCGTTAAGTTCTTTAAATGTCGTAGGAAGGTCCTATTTACAAAGTGGAACGTCCTGAGGACGTGCTGTGTCAACATTCTCAGAACGTTTTCCGAACGTCCGAAAGTAAAGTTAAATACGTCCAAAAGGCGTCTTAAAAACGTTTTGCAGATGGTTTAAAAGCGCCTTAAAGACGTCTTCATCAAGTCTGGGTTAGGACATTAAGAAAAAAAATTTGGCGGTGACGGGAATCGAACCCAGGACTCCAAGATTACGAAGCAACTGCTTTTCGCAACTACTCAAGACACTTCCTTGCAAATAATTCCAATTTCTAGGTATATAACAATTATTAATAGTTTATAAAAAATGTGCATTGACGCGAAATATTCTACAGAATATCATCATTCGACCTCTAGACTCATTGCTTAAAATTTCACATTCGTCTCAAGACAGATGTTTTAACGACGACTTAAGACAGACGTCTTGAAGACGTTGTAAGCTATCTGGGAACATTTCAGCATTTCAGCGTCTTCATTGCACAAAAAAATAGCGCAAAGGCGAGGTTCAGTCGTAAGACTGTTTTGCAACCGAACCTGAATCATCTGCAAAACCTACAAGACGGTTGTTCTTCGAACATCTGAAATTTAGATCTTCTAAGGATTCACAAGACTTACGAGACGAATGTTCTCTGAACATTCGAAATGTAGTCGTGCAAAATAATCACGTGACTTACAAAATTGTTTGATGTTTCTAGAACATCCGAAATTTAAGTCCCAAGAACGTGCGTAGGACTTAAGAAACGGACGTTCCTAGAACATCCGAATTTTAAGTCCTAAGAACGTCCGTAGGACTTAAGAAACGGACGTTCCTAGAACATCCGAAATTTAAGTCCTAAGAACGTCCGTAGGACTTAAGAAACGGACGTTCCTAGAACATCCGAAATTTAAATCCTAAGAACATCCTATGTATGTTCAAAATGGACGTAGGACGTTCGGATATAAACTGGACATGAAAAGGACGTCCTTGGGATGTACGGTGCTATCTCGGAAGTCAATTGGTCTAATTGGTCTGCACTTTAAAGCATTTTTACGTATAGACTCCGAAATATAGCGACACGACCAACTCTCCGGCCCGACCGCGTCTCCCGGATTTACCCTAAAGAGTGTCCATCGCCGCCATTATTTACAGTCGCTTGATAGCCCGCAATCCCGAACCGCAGAGCTTCCTCTCGACATCAGACACCCTGCCCTCGGTCCAGATTTCTCTTGTCCCTTGCGCCAAATTCCCCAGTAATTTCGTAGTCGTCGTACATCAGTGGCGGGACTTTCGCCGGCAAGAAACAGGCCACGCCGGAAGCGATAAAGCCGCCCTAACATGGACGGGCCGAAAAGTGCCGAAAATTTCTGGGACGCCGAAGGAGCAGCCAGGATCGGCCTTGCTCCGTTGGCTCCCAGCTCACGTCTTGAATCGCGGTGATCATTTCACCGAGACGTGCTTCCGGCCGCTGGGATCCCGTGGCAGCGGCACGAACCATTCCGCACACGGAACGCCCTTGCACCCCCCTGGGCTGCAGTCCCGGCGTGTCGAAGTCGCAAGAAGCTCCGGGGGCTTGCTCCTTTCCCCCAAGAGCTTCCGGCCGCGACTTTCGCCGAGCACGCTGCTGCCTCAGCTCGGCCCCGATTCCACGGATGGCCCCCGGATCGTTTACGGTTTAAAAACTTAATTAAATTGACAAGGAGACAGGGCCGGCTGGCCGGCCGGCAGGAAGAACAACGCGCGGCACGTGAACGGGGTTCGGACGCGGAACGGCACCCGTAAATTCCTCCCGTCCAGTTCGCCCGCCCGTTGACAGTTCTTACGAATAGCCGGAATAAAAATTTATCGCTCAAGCCGGAGCTTTCATCAACGGCGGCAACGAGAGCTTCTTGCAGCCGGAGTCTCGTTCCGCGCAATTAAGAATTCCCTGCACCCCCGCGAGTGGATCCGAGCTTACTCGTTCCCCTCGAGGGTAATTCTTTCGCAGGCACAATGTGGTTTGCGGTAATTGGGGTGCTGCGTCGGCGGCGCGCGCGGAGCAAAACGTTTATTTGACAGTCGCCGAGTTAGCAACAATCTCGTTTGTGCGATGTGTTTTCGTTCGTTTCGCCCTGTTTGCTGTTTAGAAGGAATTGTGCTTGTGGCCTGTTTCGGCGGGCTAAGGGTGTAACGCGGAGCAGAAGTGAGAAATTCTTTGTGACACGGGGAATTCCTGCTAAATTCTAGCAATTAAGGTAAAAGTACCAATAACTGGACACGTCCTAATACCCTGGACACCAATGACATTTATATTTTTACTAAGCTTCATAGAAAGTTTACAACAATATTGTTGGGAATATATGTTATTTTGCAACTTGATCTCTTATATAAAAAATTAAGAAATCCCCTAGATGCAAAGTTGAATATATAAAACAGTCTTTAAATATCGGAGGTGCATGCACTTGAATTCTGCGTAGATTTCTTAAGTAATTCTTTAGAAAAATACAGTTAGTTGTTAAGGTGATAATAATCGTTACATAACGTTTTTCTGAGAAGAAAACGTATGTACAGAATCTCAAGAAGTTCCTTGTGACATACAAAACAAAACATTGATCGGTTAATGTTGATTTTAATTAAAAATATACGTGTTCATGTACCAGTACATAATAATGTTGTCTGTTACACGCTGCCCCAATAACTGACCAGCCGTCCAGGTGGTAGGCCTGTCAGCATTTTAAACGCTTAAGGGAAGTCCCAATACCTGACCGCATTGTCCAACCGGTAAGGTGTCTGGGTTTTCTCAAATTTTTGTATATCAAAAGTGTAAGTACAAGTATATTGTACATAAATTAACAGTTTTTTTATTTTCAAGTCCTATTTTTAGTCAATTTCATGCTACACTTTCAACATAACCTAAAATTGTATTTGCTTTCTCCGCGCGCAAACCATTCACACAAACACTAGTGGCGCCCTCTGCGCCGTGCTTTGCGCCATCTTCCCCATTGTCCAGGTATTGGGACACCAAAAATGGGACGCTGGGACAAATCAGAATTCTATTGTCCATGTACTGGTACACATAGCTACTTGTGTTTTTACTCAATTTAATTAAAATAACGCACTGAAAACAAGTTTTTAGTAGCTCATTTGATAGAAAGAAGTAACATTTATCTGAATATTGACACTTTTGTTAAAAAGAACATTTATTTTTAGTCCATTTTTAAGCTATACTACTTTGATATCCTTAAGTGTCCAGTTATTGGTACCTTTACCTTATAGTGGGAATGCTGCTTCTCGCGGAATGGTTGAATAGTTTTATTCTGCTAAACTGGGTTATTTTGTTTGACACGTATTTCTGAAGAAGATACTGTGATTAAGAAAAAGTTGTATGTGTGTGTATAGCACTGCAAAATGGAATAATTAGGTTAACGTAGTTGCGAAAAAATTATATAAACAGTTATTGTAGGAAATTGAATGCTCTTTTAATATTATTTAAACAAAATTTCGATAGGGCTTACCAGTTTTGAGAAATTCTTCTAAACTTTAAGGCCTGGTGGGCGCCCTTTCCTGTTGTCCGATTGCAATAATATTTTTCAGGGACTATTTTTTTATGAAATGGAACCATATTAGGGGGTGAGAGCAAAGAAATAAAAAAAAAATTCAACACGTATGTATAAATAAGGGCCAACATAATTATCACTCAAAAGTTAAAACATTCCAAAATACCAAAATGGTAGCTCAAAAAATGACGCTGGGTTGCAGTGAACCCTATATGACCAATTTGTGATTACAAGGTGCGACCACGGAGGGTTAATCACAGATTGCGATAAAAATAAAACTCGCAAAATCTTCGAAAATCCGCCATTATAAATTCGAGTAATTTTTACAAGAAGTTGCAAATCAATTACTTCGACTGCTTTGATAGTTCCCGCGCAGAAGCTGACATTTCGTCGAGTAAAATAATTCCCACCGGCGAGGGGGATGTACGTATATCACGGGAGCACGCAAACTGCAATAATTAACGACAATGGGGTAAAGTCCTCGCGGAGGATCGTAATCATAAAACGAGGATTTGCAAACGGGCGTTGTCGTCGTCGAGAGCAGAGGGGGGGGGGGGGGGTTAAGGTAAATTCTGCGAGTCAGCCGAACCTCTCTCCCCCCCCCCCCTCCGCCGCCCTCTCAAGAGAGGAGGTACATCGATAATACGGCTGAAACGAAATTGCACGGTGAACGAATTGTCACCGACAAATTCGGTAGGAATAATTCAGGGGTGGACGACGGCAGTCCGCGGGATCAGGCCGAATTGCGCGGGGCGACGTTATCGCAGAAAATTAAATGTCAAATTAATGCGACGATAAATTCCCGTCGAATGAACGTGCGGACGCGCGGCTGCGAGGCCAGCCAATTTACGGCGCATTATCTGGAGTTTAATTCGACGACACTCAAAACGGGCGCGAAGAGTACGACTGATAAGACGGCGAGAGGGCGGGCGGTGGGGGCGGCGTGAATTGGGGCGCACCGTCACCGGTGGATCGAGCTGATAACGAAGACGGAATCGAATGCGCCTGCTGTACGAAGAAACCAGGATCTGAAGGCTAAAGGCATTTTCGCGCGAGGCACTTTTGAGGCTTGCGACTGGTTTCAGATGTAGTCATTTGATTGTGATTAGGCCTGGGACTATTTGTCGAATTTTTCGGTATTCGAATATTCGAATGCTTCGGTTGCTCAATTATTTGGCGAATGTAATTCGAATATCCAAGTATTCGAATACTTTTCGAATATTTAAGTATTCGAATTCCGATGTATTCGAATATCGATGTATTCGAATACCGATGTATTCGAATACCGATGTATTCAAATAGTATGGTGTGAATTATAAATCAATTTCTTTGGTTTCATTTGTCAGGGTGAAATCTTGTAAGCTAATTTTGACCCACTTCACACTGATGTATTCGAATAGTATTCGAATAATAACATTCGAATACTCAAATATTCGAAGTTTATTCGTACCATTCGAATACTTGTAAAATATTCGAATAGTCCCGGCCCTAGATAGGTTTGGCATAGATAGAGCGTCAGAAATTATGAGAATGTGCTGGAAATGGTAGCTGTTCGATGGCTGTTGAATGTAATTTTGGATCCAGGGCTGGTAAAGGTGCAAATCCATGACGAGATGCAAATATCGTGTCTCACGTGAGTCTTTAATCTCACGAGACAATTATTTAATTACTTTTTAATTATATAAATATTAATGATTTTTTGTCATTAGTTTCATGAACTGGACTCTCGTGGGACAAGTTTTATGCAGGGGTGATAACCGCCGCGTAACTGTAATCCAAACCCGGTTAACCGAGGAAGGTCACTGTTATGAAGCGAAGTGGATTGGAAACCCTCGGGTTCACTATAGGGCTGTAACGAATATTCGAATAATATAAGTATTCGAATACCAGAGAATTCAAATATTCGAATAATTAGGAGTATTCGAATTATTAGGAGTATCCGGATAATTAGGAATATCCGAATAATTAGGAGTATCCGAATAATTAGGAGTATCCGAATATTCGAATAATTAGGAGTATTCGAATATTCGAATAATTATGAGTATTCGAATATTCGAGTAATTAGGAGTATTCGAGTATTCGAATATTCGTTATAGTAACGGGGATAGATATAAAAATATTATAGTTTCTCAAAATTGTTTATGGGGTTTTAGTTTTCTTAAAAAAAAACTGCTTAAAGTGTTTGTCACCCGCTTATGGCGGGACACGGGTGGACCTAAAGGAGCGGGCCCTCTGGAGCTATCATTCCTAATTATTTGAATATTCGAACATTCGAATACTCGTAATTATTCGAATATTTGAATATTCGAATACTACTGATTATTCGAAGAAATTATTCGTATTCAAAATTATTCGAATTATTCGAATATTTGAATAGTCGAATAATTACAGCTCTAGTTCACTAATTACACTTTTATTTCAAACAAGTAACTTTAATAATAAGATACACTTAATTAAATCAGGAAAGGATCCTCGAATACTCTGCTGCGCGTGAGTAACTTAATGGTAATGACTGCTCGTCTTAAAGTCGCGTATTAGAACTGAACTACTCTTGTTTTGGGGGTCCTATTGTATGTACCTTTTGATAAGGCGTCCGCGTCATGAACGGGCCCAAGTAATTCGTCACTGAACAACTAACAGTAGATACATTCGTGTTTACTCTTAGACGGCTATTTTGATGAACGTATTCTTAGGCAACTCACAACACTATTCCCAAAACATTCAAGAACCAAAAAGTAGTTGGGAAGGAATCACATCTACTTGCAGCCTATGGACCCCTATAAGATTCATTGCAGGCTGCAGTGACAAGGGAAGCATTAAAAACTCACCACCAAAGGAGCACTCGCGCGTTACACCCTCGTTGTAAATACTTCACAAGAACCCAGCGACTATGCAGCGGCAGGACATCCCTGCACTCGCATCTACCCACAGCTCGACGCAGCTCAAAACAGTCTACACACAAATTAGGTCCAAACGGCAAAGAATTTATTTTCGAAAGCCGTCGAACCAGCAATAAATAAAACACCGGTCGCGAGCCGCAGAAGTGTCTCGGGCGAAAGGACCCTGACGCCAACCCTTCCGGCCACGATGATTTACTGTTCCTTCGTCGGGCATCGGGGTTTTAAAATAACTTGCCCACAGTCCCAGCCGCAGTTTGCGTCTGCGGAACAGCGGAGTTCTTTAATCAACGCTGCTCCGTACTTTATCAGCACCTGTATTCAAGCACGTCCCCGTCTCGCTTTCAATGTTATCCTTCACCTTCGTGCGGAAGCAAACTAAGATTGTGCGCCACGAGGGCCGCAGCTGCGGAGTCGTAAAAGGGGTCTCGTGGAGGGGAAGAGGAAATAAGGGAAAGAAATAACCAGGGATAATAAAGAAGAAACGCGTGGAGGGATAAAACGGAGGAAACCGGACGAAATAATGAGGGAAGAAGATGGTTTAAAGAAGAAGCGCGGAGCAAAATGAGAAGACGGGAAAACCAGGACGAACGGGGTAGAAAGGAGGAAACAGAGAGAGAGAGAGAGAGAGAGAGAGAGAGATTGCTGATGAACAACCTTGAAATTCTTGCGATTTCCTTCGTTTAGACCCTGAGGATGTTTAATGGAGGTATGAAGCTGTATCGCCAATTTCCTTGTTTTATTAAACGGCTACAACCATCCCCAGGCGTGTTAAATTAAACTAGATGTAAAAGTTAGCACCATGATAAGCGCGAAAAATTTTACGCCGCGCGGAATGATTCTTATAGAGTTTCAAGGGGAGCATTAAGAACCGTGGCGGAGTTGCTGGGAAATACGAGTTCAACGATGAGTGATAAAATATTTTACAGTCCCTTATACGCGTGGGGTTGTTACAGAAATTTGCGAGCTGCTCGTGATTTCGCGCGGTTCTTAGAGAATGGAACGGTTAGATTAGCTGGCAGTATATTCGGTCTCTCCGTTTTTGGGCCTATCGTTGAAGGCGTACATGTAGGACTGTGGATTAAAATTATTAGGACACTTTTTAAGGATTAAGGAAAATGATAAGTAACATCTGCGTGTAGGGAGACCGGGGCTGGCTGTCTCAAGGGGTAGGTTGATTAATACTTTGCACTTTTTAAAGTTTGTTTATCAGACGACCTATTGAAACAGTATTTATGTTTATACATACATAATTAAAGATGATATAGAGTATTGGTATTTACCAAATTGACTGTTCGGGGCTGGTTGACTAATAACGTTAATATTTTATTACCACCGACAAGGAGAGGTTCCAAGGTGCCCGTCTCAGATTGCTTTGGTCTTTGGATATGTTTTAGAGGACCGAAAAATAAGAGATATGTGTGTTTTTATAGTTTTCATATTTAGGGGGTGAAACCACCCCTTACAGTTATAAGATTTTCAGGTGTTCGTCTCCGATTGCTTTGATTTTTGGATATGTTTTAGAGGACCGAAAAATAAGATATATGTGTCCTTTTATTTTGGCTCGTTTCAGGCGTTACTTTGGCGTGGTTTCACCCCCTAAACATAAAAACGGCTCAAAATAAAAAGACTCGTATTTCTTATTTTTCGGCCCTCTAAAACATATCCAAGAACCAAAGCAATCGGAGACGAACACCTGAAAATCTTATAAATTTAAGGGGTGGTTTCACCCCCTAAACATGAAAACGGGCCAAAATAAAAAGACACGTATTTCTTATTTTTCGGTCGTCTAAAACATATCCAAAAACCAAAGCTATCGGAGGCGAACACCTGAAAATCTTATAAATTTAAGGGGTAGTTTCACCCCCAAAACATGAAAACGGGCCAAAATAAAAAAACACGTATGTCTTATTTTTCTGTCCTCTGAAACATATCCAAGAACCAAAGCAATCGGAGACGAACACCTGAAAATCTTATAAATTTAAGGGGTGGTTTCACCCCCTAAACATGAAAACGGGCCAAAATAAAAAGACACGTATTTCTTATTTTTCGGTCGTCTAAAACATATCCAAAAACCAAAGCTATCGGAGGCGAACACCTAAAAATCTTATAAATTTAAGGGGTAGTTTCACCCCCTAAACATGAAAACGGGCCAAAATAAAAAAACACGTACCGTTAAGGAACTAGTTTTTGATCAGTTTAGAGGGCTTCCCGCTTTAATATTTATTTTTAACCTAATACAACTTTAAACCATAGACTTTTTGTATACTAAAAGATGAATTAATGTTTAAAATATAAGGAAAATTTAAAAAAGTTGAAAATAAGTATAATTTAATTATTTATAAGGTATGGAATAATAAGGTGACTAGGAACTAGTTTTTGATCATGTAAAATACATGGGAACTAATTTTTTATCAGGTCAGGAACTAGTTTTTGATCATCTAAAATACATGGGAACTAATTTCTTATTAGGTAAGGAACTATTCAATGTAAATAATCGGATACTAATTAAAAAGAAAGTACCAAATAAACTTATTTTTGGTATTATACCATCTAAATTTAATTTTTTTTTATAATTTTATAATGTCCTAACCTATTTTTTATTCAGGTGACCAAAAATTAGTTCCACAAGAAAAAATTGAAACTAAACAATGATCAGTGACTTTTAAAGCAAAATGATACATATAATACTAAAACTTCTTGCTCTACATTGTAAACTAAACTATTGTAAGCAAAATGTATGAAAATAACCTTTAATACCGCAACAACCAGCAAAGAAATCGACTGTGGCGTCGATGGTGATCTATTACTTCGAACAGTAAGAGATGGCGTTCAACAGGGGCTTCCGTCAAGTGGGCCACCTTACACATTTATTTTTACGAAAACTAACAATACTAACTGCTTTCACGGACAACACATATATTTTTGAATTATCAATTTTTATGTTAGTAATTATTTCAAACAATCATTTATTCACATAAACTTAAAAGAACGATTTATTTCATGAACTGATCAAAAATTAGTGCCTGATCAAGAACTAGTTCCTTAACGGTATGTCTTATTTTTCTGACCTCTGAAACATATCCAAAACCCAAAGCAATCGGGGACTGACACCAGGATATTTTATAAGTTTGAGGGGTGGGTACACCCCCCAAATGTGAAAACGGGCCGTTATAAAAAAAACATGTATATCTTATTTTTTCTGTCCTCTGAAACTTATCCAAAAACCAAAGCAATCGGAGACGGACCCCTAGGCACCTCCCCTTGTGAGATAAGTTGCTAATAACATTTTCTTCACTGACTGTACCTATAAAACCAAACTACCCATACCGAGCTGATTAACCAGCATGGAAGATGTTAAAAAAACATTAAAATACCTTAATTGTTATCACGTTGAGTCAACTTTAATAATTCAGTCAGCTAGCCAAAGATATACCTACCATACCAAACATAATAACTGTTACAATGATATCTTGCCCACATAATTTTTAAAAATCAAACACTGAACAACTGGCCTACTCATAACAGAAACTCTTAACAAGAAAAACCCACCCAAAACTTCACCTACCACATAATAAATTTCCTAAACAGTCCCTCAGAGGCCATCATCTCTCAAATTCGACAATGGATCGTGTTCTTCTAATTCCAAGTAGGTATATCCTCCACTCCGCCATGGTTGCAACCCCCTCGCCAAGAAAACTTCCCACCGGAGAGGTGAAAATAAGTTTAAATGTAGAAGTTCCTTAACGTGGCCAGCTCAGTCGGTTCCAGGATTCACGATGGAAATCAATTCCCGAACAAGCGGAGGAAGTTCGCTCTTAATGGTGAGGATAGGAATTAGGCGGGGCACGCTTTGAATTATTGAAAAAAAAAAAAAAACGAGCGCCAGACGAAGGAAGTGAAAAAAGGGGAGGCGGCGACGGCGGAGGAAGGGGATGGAAAGGCGAGTCGTTTGGAAAATCGAGGCCGAAACGAGGCAACTTTTGCTGCAGCTATGGCGTCGACCTGAGCGCAGCCAGTTGAGTGTGGCCATTGTTGGTGAATGTGGGTCAACCCAGACGTACTTCCGGCGGAGGCATACCGAAGTAAAGGGCGACTGAAACTGCGGGAAGAAAGAGCGGCGGGGCGGGGCAGCTGGGGAACGTAGAAAATGGGGGGAGGAAAGTGGAAAGAAATGCAGACAGTTGGGGGATGAATGGAAGAGAGTCCGAGTCAGTAGTTTCCGTCTAGTCGACGTCGAAGGGGCAGAAAGTCGTTGTTCATCACCTTTAAGGGTTGCTTGCCACTGGACGAAGGAACGCCGTTAAAGGAAACGTCTTAATCCCTGTAATTGCGGGGCTGCGTGCAATTTGAACTGCCGTGCCGGGAGCGTGTGCCGGCAGGCGATGTTTCACAGTAAACTGCGGCGCGATATACTTAAGTGTTGATTGAAATGGATTGGCAGTGACGCATTCAACGAACATTCCGACGATTGCAAAATTTCTACAATTTTTAACAGACTTCAAAAAGGAGAAGGTTATAGATTCGACCCGTATGTTTTTTTTTTATGTTAGTTCCCTCATAACTCCTCAGCATATGGACCGATTTTTATGATCTTTCTTTCATTCGAAAGAGGGCGATGCCCCGGTGGTCCCATCCTAGACTAAATCAATATTGGCCTAATATTTTGCCAGTTATGATTAATAATAATTTATATGTTTGTCCCCGCATAACTCCTCAGCATATGGACCGATTTTGATGATCTTTCTTTCATTCGAAAGAGGGCGATGCCCCGGTGGTCCCATCCTAGACTAAATCAATATTGGCCTAATATTTTGCCAGTTATGATTAATAATAATTTATATGTTTGTCCCCGCATAACTCCTCAGCATATGGACCGATTTTGATGATCTTTATTTCATTCGAAAGAGGGCGATGCCCCGGTGGTTCCATCCTAGACTAAATCAATATTGGCCTAATATTTTGCCAGTTATGATTAATAATAATTTATATGTTTGTCCCCGCATAACTCCTCAGCATATGGACCGATTTTGAAGATCTTTTTTTTTATTCGAAAGGAGCGATGCCCCGGTGGTCCCATCCTAGACTAAATCAATATTGGCCTAATATTTTGCCAGCTATAGTTAATCATAAAGACTATTGTCACCTAATTATTATTATTTTATGTACGTACGCGCATATTTCCTCAGCATGTTGTGTCAATATATATAAAACTAAAAAGTTAAAAATAAAAAAAAATTTAAAAAATTCAAACCGACTTCAAAAAAATAAAATTGCACTAAAAAGTAAAAAATAATTTTTTCCCTTATTTAATCCTACGACTCTCATATTTTTTAAGTCGGTGCCTCATCATTTGCACGGTGTAAATCTGGCGCCGGCTTAAAAAACACGAGAGTCGTAGATTAAATAAGGGAAAAAATTATTTTTTACTTTTTAGTGCAATTTTATTTTTTTGAAGTCGGTTGTAATATTTTTTAAATTTTTTTATTGTATTTCTGTATGTAATTCTATACTGCATAAAACTACTTGTTTGGGAAAACTAAAGGTACCACTCAGGCATCAAGGTGCTGTTAACGCCATAGTAATTTAATATTCAAATTTGCTTCTTAACCTGCCTCAAATTTGTCACTTCCTGAATCTCTGTAACAATGCACGTGCAAGCTGCGCGCAATCTTGTGCTTCTTCGCGCGGAAATCATCTATATTCTTTTGTTCCATTCGTCGTGTAGTCAAAGGAAAGATGTGAATAGCAACCGGAGAGGATCGACAAGAACATTCTGTCGCATTCATTGATCTTCGCTGTTGCTCATTGAAGCAGCCCCTCGCTCCACTCTTGGGAGAACTTCGTGCTACTAATGCGCAGCAATTGGTAATTTATGGGAACGTTACCATTTGGGGGTACGAAGTTACGACACAGTTAACGACGATCGTTGATAAACATCGATTCGCATTAGTAAGCCTCAGACATGCAACAAGGATTATCTGCCAGTTTCTACTTGGGCGTCGAGCTCGAGTTTCGATATGTCGAATCAGTGGATGTGAATACGTCAAGTGTAATGATTTTATACGAAATATTTATACGAGTTATTATGAAAATATTAATACTTTACTTTGGGTGTTTGAAATAAATACATTTAACGTTTGGGCTTCTGCTAATTATTGCTATCTAAAGCACAGTTTATCAATATCCAGGGTGACGCGGTTAGAACACTGCGCAATTAATTAACGAAGTTGATGTTTCATAATGGAGCAGCAATTAATGGGGAGGAAACCGTGATGTCTATTGAGAATTCACTATTATAGATTGCACTGAGGGATGCAAGAAAACAGTGAAATATTCACCACTGCTTTGGTACGCCGGAAGAGGCGTGTATTTTCTCCGAAATTGAAAATCAACTGGCGAAATAAATGCAATCGGAAAAACATTCTAAAAATTCTCCTTCTTGGATAATGTATTCGACTACAGCTTTTGAATAGACGTTCTCGTCCTGAAGCTTAAGGGAGGATTCTCGTGTGACAGCCCCAAAAGTAACTGATATTTAAGATTTTTTTTTGATAAAACTGTTGGTCATATTGGATTGAAATCTTTTGGGATATAAGGAGGCATCTTTAAACTTGCAGAAAATATTTTTTTTTATGTCGATCCTTCTTATTATTTATTAATAATTCTGGAATCTTGTGCACCTTTTCGACGATGTAACTCCTATTGGCGGGATGTGTAGCACCTACCACAGTCATCTGATTGCAAAATAAATAGAAGTTCCTTAAAGCTAGATAGTTTACGCTGGTATTGGTCCACTTTAAAAAATAAAATGAAAAATTAAACGAGTTATAGCGTTTGAAAGAAAAAATAAGTCTTTTCGTTAGACAAATTTTTCATATAATTCTTTATATCGACGAAAAGAATATTATAAATAAAAACTAAAATTAAAATTTTAGGTCCAGCACCAGCGTAAATTATTTAACTTTAAGAAAATTTCCTTCTTTTCGCAATCAGAGGACTGTGACAGGTGCTACACCTGACGCCAACATCGTCGAAGAGATTCTACAATAATTAATAAATAATAAGAAGGATCGACATAAAAAAAATATTTTCTGCAAGTTTAAAGATGCCTCTTTATATCCCAGTAGAGTTTAATGCAATATTAACAATAGTTTTTTCCAAAAAAATTGGAAACACTGTTAAAGTTCCGCTATCTGGAACTTTTTTTGTCTCAAAAACAATGTGTCTACTAAATTGAAGTTTTTCCTATTAATTAATACGTTCTTTGAGAATGTAAAATTATTTTTTTCATATATTTTTAAAGCTTCAAAAAATAGAAAAAAAATTGTTGTATTTCCAAAACACACATTAATAAATAGAAAAATCTTCAATTTAGTAAACGCATATTTTTTTGCGACAAAAAAATTTTCTAAACGACGGATACTTTATCAGGGCGTCACAGTGGAAGGACCCCCTAAAGAAGTTCCTTGTAAACTACAATCTGGAGTGTTGTAAAAGCAACAGCTTTGAATAATAGTTGTGCTTACGTCGTACAATAAATTCTCGATTTATTTTTATTGACAATATTTTCTAATATTCTGCTGCTCACTCAGTGTCTCCTGTGCCTCGCAGCGTGTTCACTGTTCTGTTTCCGAATTGATTTTAATAGCACGGAAATAAATAATATACCACTGAAAGTGGAATACGCGAAATGATATTCTGTTTCAAGCGTCTGCTCGAACTTCTGAAAGCGCATAAAAAATTCACTCCCAATGTGCGGAAAGATCAAAAGCTACATCCACGCAGCATCGATAATGTACCATAAACATAACGCTCTCTGCAGGAGCATCGTGTCTTGTTACGCTTACAAGATACTAGCAAGGAAATACTGTTCGCGACGTTCCACTTGAGTTAAAAGCACTAGTGCCTTCAAAGCGGGAACTTACTATCGCCGTGTAAGAATATTGCGCGGCCAACGATTTTCGTTTCGTGCTCAAAGCAAATTGAAGCGTAACGGTGAACTTTCAATTCCCTGCGAAATTCATATGGAAAATAAATTAGCAGAATATTCACACCGTGTAAGAGTGCGGAATATAAGTGAGTTGATACGCGCTTTAATTAATTATTTATATTCGCACAGCATGGGCCAATATAAAAACAGTGTTAAAAATAAATATTTAAAAGATACTAAATTTTACTTTTTTCACGTTACGTTTTACACAACACGCTGTGTTTTATATTAATTAATATCATAAGATGGTATAAATATTTTAGTATTCTGGAATTTATACATTTTCATCGCACAATTCTTTTAAATGAATTTTCATTTGCACATCATGGAAGAATGAATATTTTTCCTTTGATGGCAGTAATTTTGTATCCTATTCACTAAAGGTGGCGTTATTTTGAGAAAGCCAGAATTACGATCCATCGTTACTAATTTTAAGTAGGTTAATTTCTGGACGGTTTCGGTTCCCAGGTTGCCTCCAACTTGCTGTGAGTTACAGATTGCTTTCGTAAAACTTCTTGTCACGAGCCTGTAAACATTTTGCAACTGTCGCTGAGTAAAAATCGGTGACAGGAATTTAATTTCATCGCAGATGTTTTAGCTTCACTTTCAATCAAAGCAAGGAAAGGGAGACGTAGAATAAAAACAAATTTTGAAAATTATGGGTATGAGTTATTTTCGAAAAATTAGGTTCCTTTGACAAACCTACTTCATTCAAGTTTGGTAAATTATAATGTTTGCTACTTGATACTTCAGTGTTATTAATTTATCTACATAAACCTTTTCCTTAGTTAACACTAAGTCAGCATTTTCTGAAAACATTTCATCTTCAGTATGGTCTAAACTTGCGCCAAATAAATTATCACACTTTTAACACGTTCCTCGATCAAATAATGACCATTTTTCAATAATAAATTAAGCACAGCACAATCCATGGGAAGGAAAGCCGAAAAGTATTAATCCAAAGTAAATTACTGACTTTGCTGTAGCTTCGACGAGACTTAAAATTAGTAACATTCAGATAAGTATAAAATCTGCAAGCTCGATAAATCTTAAAATGTGAAGTTACTTAAAATGTTTCCCGTCGCGAGCGAGGGGAAGTTTTAATAAAGTCGCGCGAATTTTTCACCAATCACAAGCGCATATGGCGAAGTGAATCGCGGAGTGAAAAAAAAGCGACGGGAACCGCTAACACTTCATAAATTATTGCGAACGTGGTTGTAATTTCGAATGACAGTCCGCATGTTTCATTACACAGAATTAAAGAAGGTCGTTCGTCGCGTAGAAAAAAATTCCTTCCCGCGATGTTTAACGGCCGACAGCCTCCCTGAAGTACGTAATACGTATGTACCAGTTCCGGCGTGGCTCGAAACCACTTTAACGTGCTCGTTAAAGTCCCAGCCATTTGGAGGCAACCCTTTATTAAAGCCTCGTTACTTCGCGAAATTAAAAACCGTGGGAACTTACCATTCCATGGGCCTGATAATGTAGGTCCTCCTGGGAAAGTACGCTCGTCGCCAATTGACTGTAACGTGAGAAAAAAAAAAGAATCGATTAGAGAGTGGTGAAAATAGAAGGAACAGGTGTTAAATTCTAGTGGCATTAAATCAATTCTGTTTAATGCAGAGGGAGCCCAAGTTTGTTTAAAGGCAGCAAAGACGAATGCCGTGCCTGTCGAAAGATTTAATTAATTGATTATTTATACTATCGAGAAGAGTTAAGGAAAATAAATGTAGGTTGCAGAATAAATCAGAAATTGTAATATGTATTAGATTTGCATAAACAAGGGATGATTCAATTTTTAATGTGAATGTTTTCGTTGATATCAATTGAATTTGTCAGACTCACATAGGTACTTGTAATCTACAGTGTTTTGTGGTTGGGTGAATTTTACAAAATCGAGATTAAAAAAAGCTCAAATTGTTCAGCTAAATAGCTGAATTGTAACAATTTGTATTGTAAACAGAGTGTATAATTTGATGTTACAATGGAAAACAATTTTTTTATTTGTTAATGAGGATGACCATTCTTCTTCTACTATTATCTTCAAATTGTGTATTAATCATTAGATATAATGCAGAGCGGATATCATATTTTTATTATCGAAAATAATTCGCTTTTCATCAGGAATCAGCCCAGATAGCACAAAGACATCTTATGTACGTCCGAAGGACGTCCGTTCCGGACGTACTGTACGTTCGGAGAATGTCCCGAGAAGGTCCATATATCCTATGTACGTCCTCGTTAAGTTCTTTAAATGTCGTAGGAAGGTCCTATTTACAAAGTGGAACGTCCTGAGGACGTGCTGTGTCAACATTCTCAGAACGTTTTCCGAACGTCCGAAAGTAAAGTTAAATACGTCCAAAAGGCGTCTTAAAAACGTTTTGCAGATGGTTTAAAAGCGCCTTAAAGACGTCTTCATCAAGTCTGGGTTAGGACATTAAGAAAAAAAAATTTGGCGGTGACGGGAATCGAACCCAGCACTCCAAGATTACGAAGCAACTGCTTTTCGCATCTACTCAAGACACTTCCTTGCAAATAATTCCAATTTCTAGGTATATAACAATTATTAATAGTTTATAAAAAATGTGCATTGACGCGAAATATTCTACAGAATATCATCATTCGACCTCTAGACTCATTGCTTAAAATTTCACATTCGTCTCAAGACAGATGTTTTAACGACGACTTAAGACAGACGTCTTGAAGACGTTGTAAGCTATCTGGGAACATTTCAGCATTTCAGCGTCTTCATTGCACAAAAAATAGCGCAAAGGCGAGGTTCAGTCGTAAGACTGTTTTGCAACCGAACCTGAATCATCTGCAAAACCTACAAGACGGTTGTTCTTCGAACATCTGAAATTTAGATCTTCTAAGGATTCACAAGACTTACGAGACGAATGTTCTCGGAACATTCGAAATGTAGTCGTGCAAAATAATCACGTGACTTACAAGATTGTTTGATGTTTCTAGAACATCCGAAATTTAAGTCCCAAGAACGTGCGTAGGACTTAAGAAACGGACGTTCCTAGAACATTCGAAATTTAAGTCCTAAGAACGTCCGTAGGACTTAAGAAACGGACGTTCCTGGAACATCCGAAATTTAAGTCCTAAGAACGTCCGTAGGACTTAAGAAACGGACGTTCCTAGAACATCCGAAATTTAAGTCCTAAGAACGTCCATAGGACTTAAGAAACGGACGTTCCTAGAACATCCGAAATTTAAGTCCTAAGAACGTCCGTAGGATTTAAGAAACGGACGTTCCTGGAACATCCGAAATTTAAGTCCTAAGAACGTCCGTAGGACTTAAGAAACGGACGTTCCTAGAACATCCGAAATTTAAGTCCTAAGAACGTCCGTAGGATTTAAGAAACGGACGTTCCTGGAACATCCGAAATTTAAGTCCTAAGAACGTCCGTAGGACTTAAGAAACGGACGTTCCTGGAACATCCGAAATTTAAGTCCTAAGAACGTCCGTAGGACTTAAGAAACGGACGTTCCTGGAACATCCGAAATTTAAGTCCTAAGAACGTCCGTAGGACTTAAGAAACGGACGTTCCTAGAACATCCGAAATTTAAGTCCTAAGAACGTCCGTAGGACTTAAGAAACGGACGTTCCTAGAACATCCGAAATTTAAATCCTAAGAACATCGTATGTATGTTCAAAATGGACGTAGGACGTTCGGATATAAACTGGACATGAAAAGGACGTCCTTGGGATGTACGGTGCTATCTGGGAGAAGCTGAAATTTTATCTAGCAAACGAAACCCAATACACGGAGTGGAGAATTAAAGGTCTATAGTTACAGTAGCCACAGGCTAATATTATTTAAATTGAATGCAATATCTCCCTATCGTTTGGTTTTTAACCGACTTCAAAAAGGAGGCCCAATATTTTACCAGTTCTGGTTAATAATAAAGACTATTGTCACCTAATTATTATTAGTTTATGTACGTACGCGCATATCTCCTTAGCATGTTGCGTCAATATATATAAAACTAAAAAGTTAAAAATAAAAGAATTTAAGAAAAAAATAAAAATGCACTAAAAAGTACCAAATAATTTTTTCCCTCATTTAATCTACGACTCTCATATTTTTTAAGTCGGCACCTCATCATTTGCACTGTGTAAAATTTGGCGCCGACTTAAAAAATATGAGAGTCGTAGATTAAATAAGGGAAAAATTATTTTTTACTTTTCAGTGCATTTTTATTTTTTGAAGTCGGTTTTAATTTTTTTTTAGAAATATCATGTTCATCATTCTGAGCTTTGTAGGTACACTTAATATTGTCAGTACACCCTATTATAACAGCTCAGATAACTTGTATAATAATAAATTAAAAAATGATATTGCAGTAAATCGCAATTACTTCGCGATCATTGACTGGGCACATCCAACGATGGGACGTACCTAGATTCACCGATGGGAATAATTTCACATAATATAAAGTGTTATGAAATCGATATAGCGGTGCTCTACCGCAATGGCCTAATTAGCACGGAACTTGACTGTTGACTGATAGACCACGTTGGTATTTATCAGAGACCGATTTTGCATATTCTCCATTACTAAAATTTTCGGCATCTAGTGTCAGTGGGAATGTCCCATGCTCGAGCACATCGAACATTCTAAATGCCATGCGCATGCATGGAGCTTCATTCCAAAGGGGGTGCAAAGCAGATATGTATAGCAATTATCGGGACTATTTCATTGTCGTTATCCTTGACCCACTTTCCCTTTTGCCCTTGAATATCCTTATTGTAATTTCAGTGAATACACTTGTAGGCACACAATGTTCTTGAAATTATTAGTCAAATTTTACACACGTAGGGGAGAGCGGGGACAAACGTAACACTTTTTACATTTGGCCTAGCTGCCAATTACCTGTTACAGATATAAAAACGAAAATTATGCCTTAAGCTAGTGTGTTTCTTGATCTATCATTTGACCACAAATTCAGCCTTCCATGATAAGTAGTCAATGAGTTATGGCAATTTTCCGCAGTGACTGTCATTGTTACTTTTGTCCTGCAGGGGTAGGACGAAAGTAACATACCATGGGGACGAAAGTAATACTAATTATTTTGAGGAGAAACACTTCTTCCAAAGCAAAATAGGAGTTTTTATTATCAGAAACGATAGAAACAAACATTTAAATAAACATATTTTAAGTAGGTAACGATAAAAAAGCATAACCAGCTTCAAACATTTATTTGATACTGTCTATTTGATTTAATATGGGATCTCGTGTAACGGCCCCAAAAGTAACTAATATTTATGATTTTTTTTTAAAAACTATTGTTAATATTGAATTCAACTACTCCCCGTAGTGACGTGTTACTTTTGTCCCCAGCCATGTTTTTCAGCATAGAACTGTTATAACGTACAAACTATACAAGACTTATTGAAATCAAATACAGGAACTTATAAAGACATCATATAAGAACGCTCTAACAAATAATTGGATCAATGTCTATAGTTTAACTATGAATATTAACCAAAAAACCAACAGGAGGAGACACTTTCCTCAATGATCGAAATAACGAAATCAGCTTGCCCACGGTATAGGAATCGTCGTATTGCTCAGCGTCACTCCGTGAAAGAAAAGAAACACTAAACACGCAGAACTATGTAAAGCAAACGTTTTGGAAACTTTTGTGGAAGGCGGGAGAAGGCGTGTTACTTTCATGACGCCGTTACGTTTGTCCCCGCTCTCCCCTACTATTTTAATGATTTGATACAAATATAGATTCTGATGGAATCTATTTCACAGAAACATAGATTCGGAAATATTGGAGAATTTGTAATGTATTCTGAGATTTATAGCCTCCTACAGTCTATCACTCATTATCAAGAGTACAGAAACCAGAATATTAGTCATTCTTTTTTAAGGGAAGATTCTCGTCTGACAGCCCCAATAGTAACTGATATTTAAGAATTTTTTTTTAACAAACTATTGATAATATTGCATTAAACTCCACTGGTATATTAGGAGGCATCTTTAAACTTGCAGAAAATATTTTTTTATGTCGATCCTTCTTATTATTTATTAATTATTCGACGATGAAACTTCTATTATTTTTGCAATCAGATGACTGTGGTAGGTGCTACACATCCCCGCCAACATCGTCGAAGAGATTCTTAAAAAATGAATAAATAATAAGAAGGATAGACATAAAAAAAATATTTTCTGCAAGTTTAAAGATGCCTCCTTGTATCCCAAAAGAGTTTGATGCAATATTAACAATTGTTTTTTAAAAAAAAATTCATATATTTCGGGGGCTGTTACAGAATCCCACTTTAATTCTATTTGTGGGATAATTTTTGTTAGTCACTACACTTTGTCACTTTTTGCTTTTAGCGTTATGCTTTCCTCTTAGTCATAATTATTACACTATGCTATTCACGATAATCTCCGATAAACAAAAATTTTGTAATTTTATATAACTCACAGTGCTTATATTTTCTTGATATTTTATCGTCGATATGAGTAGCAGAGTGCATTGACAGAACTTTTTAGAAACGTCCCATATGTATGTACAGTGCACCTTTTCTAGCATACGTATATGATAACAGAAACAGAGTAAAGAAAACTGCTTTGTTTCTAGAAGAGTTTGCTATAAGACTTTCAGAATAATGCGTTCGCCGATTTCACCGGCATATGCAACGTAAACATTTTTCCTGCTGCTTGCTCCAAAATTCCGCTTCTCCGCGGATAAACGAATATAAAATTACGGACACGAATATTCTACATAGCTACACAATTCAACCAAAATTCTTCAATGCCACGTATAAACCATTATTTATTTAATTTCTGTTATTTGGTCTCTTCATAGAAAACCGTTCTTACAAGCAACGTTCCATTTTCACGTTCCTAGGAATTAAGCTGACAGCTAATAACAGGAAGAAGAGGAAATCAAAATACCTTTCAGAAGATCATGCGTATTTTATTCTTAGATTTAGAGGGCAATTTAGAAAAAAGTGCTCCTCTATGGGGTGCTCTTACAATTAAGCATACGTGACCTATTAGGGATGACTGAAATGTTTAGTCTAATTAGAAGACTGCACAATAGGGTGGAGTGAAAAAAACTTTTTTTCGATGATCAAATTCTAATAGTGCGGAAAAGTTGTCCACTTGGCCCAATAAAACGTGTAAAAAATTTCAGCTCGATCGGATAATTTCTTCTGTGTGCACCAAAGGCCTTAACTTTCAAAATTTTAGTACAAAACTTAAGAAAGTGCAACTTTCTTCAGCTGGTGGATTCTACCTTTTTTTTACCCAGGACTATATTTGTTGCGTAAATGAAGTAAAGAAACACCCGTGGCTGGTTTCGGAACGATAGGAACGGCCTGTCGGCACTGTAAACTATCAAAAAATGCAGCTCTTCGCTGACTTTCCTAACGGAACAAGTGGCCCAGAACCCACCACGCGGAGGTAGCTGTACGTCGGGCTCCTTGTTTTTTGTATTTTATATTTTTTTAAATAATTTTATTGTTTTTTTTATGTATTTTGTATTTTATGTATATTTTTTTTTTTAATTTTAAGTTACGTACTATAAGTTTGAAAGTTAAGGCCTTTGGTGCTCACAGAAGAAATTATCCGATCGAGCTGAAATTTTTTACACGTTTCATTGGGCCAAGTAGACAACTTTTCCGCACTATTAGAATTTGATCATCGAAAAAAAGTTTTCTTCACTCCACCCTACTGCACAAGGTTCAGTTGTTTAACTCGATTAAAAGCATATAGTTAAAATCTTGAGACAAAATCGAGATCAAAATTTCGTATTCTGTAGATTCCATGTATCGCTACATGAAAACGAAATTAACTGAATTATCTCTGCATGCGAATAATTAAAATTGCGGGAAAAATGTATGCACACTATAATAATTATTGCAAGTTACAAACGCAATAAGCGTTTATATAAAAATATTCACGCATCGGTGTAAACAGAACTCTGGAAAACACAGAAAATTCAACTGGAACATCCCTTAAAATATTCAGTCAGGGGTAATGACACTGTAGAGCCCGGAAAAGCAGCCTCATTTTGAATTTTTTTTTATGCGAGTATAGTGAATGGAATACAAACTCTGTTTGAAGGGCATTATTGTATATATCTTGAAGTATGATGACAATTTTTTTAAATTTTTTTAATACGCATCTAATCACGGTGAAAAAATAAATAGCATGCATCATCTAGAAGCGAATTTTTAAACGAATGAGTGACCTCGAGCGCAGCCCCTTGCAAACTGCCGAAATGGCCCCTCCAAGAACGAACACTAACCCAAACCCCGTGCCCCAATCAGAAATTTCCCACAGAAACGTATATATTCCCAAAATTGAAAGACTACCCCCCTCGGGCCGATACTCCCGCGGTATTGAAGCAGCGCTCGAGCTGGCGAGCACAAAACGCGCAGCAGTAAAACAATCTAACGATCCAAAGGTTGGGGGCACAAAAACCAATTCAGCAAAATCGCGCGCTGCGCCCCAATTTCTCTCTCTCTCTCTCTCTCTCTCTGCCCGTCAGCCGCGCTTTTTTCCATGCCATAAAATGCAATTCGCTTTCCATCACGTTCGCGTTCGAGTTAACAAGTTTATACCGCGGCGATGTTTATCCGTTTCTTCCCCGCGCAACAATTACGTTTCCCCGCGGCGCGACGAGGGGGGACGGGAGGCGTGCTGATAGAGACGAGCGACAGTTGAAAGTGGACAAGGGGTTGAAAGAGTCTCGCAGGATCTGAGGCGAGGCGACCCGATTACCAGCCGGCGAACAGCGAGCCCCGCCGGCCAGTTGCGAAATGGCGGATTCCGGCCGCGTTTGCATGCGTAATGGGCGATGGGGTACGACTTAATTACAC
The DNA here is from genome assembly GCA_946251845.1 of Andrena fulva. Taxonomy (NCBI): domain Eukaryota; kingdom Metazoa; phylum Arthropoda; class Insecta; order Hymenoptera; family Andrenidae; genus Andrena; species Andrena fulva. Next base: position 26,827,836 of record OX276331.1, on the reverse strand, counting down.
GGAGGACCATAAACCTGCGCTGAATCATTGTCACAACCTTCTCGATTTACGTTGCGCCACGCCGCGGCCGATGAATTATTGTCCATTTCTATCGCACGATTTATGCGCGAATGTACTTTGCATTTCGCCCGCGGACGCGGGAGAAAGCGCGAAACGGTACATGCTAATCCCTGGACGCCGCCCCACCTTCGCCCATTACGCCTTATTTATACGCGAGTGACGAGTAGCCCGCCACTCTTTTCCGTTTTGGCCGTGGCGGTTCCTGCATCGTAATTTCAGATTCGCAAGTAATCGTTTTCAGAGGTTGAAAATGGGGAGCGTTTTGGGGAGGAAATTATAATTTGGCACGCGGATTTATTCGTGGGGTAGTGGGGCAGGGATCTTTTAGGGAGACCTGTACAAAACTGTATAACATAGGTATTTATTTCTAAGAAGAAATAAAAGAAATTCCACAGGCGTTTGGCAATTGATTTTCGCTATATTGAAGTGTTTGTCGACAGAGATTTGTCAGTAGGGCTGGGACTATTCGAATAATTTAATATTCGAATGTTATTATTCGAATGTTATTATTCGAATATTTAAGTATTCGAATAGTTTTCGAATATTTGAGTATTCGAATATTTGAGTATCCGAATATTTGAGTATTCGAATATTTGAGTATTCGAATATTTGAGTATTCGAATATTTCAGTATTCGAATATTTCAGTATTCGAATATTTCAGTATTCGAATAATTAAGTATTCGAATATTTCAGTATTCGAATATTTCAGTATTCGAATATTTCAGTATTCGAATATTTCAGTATTCGAATATTTCGGGTATTCGAATATTTCGGGTATTCAAATATTTCAGTATTCGAATATTTCAGTATTCGAATATTTCAGTATTCGAATATTTCAGTATTCGAATATTTAAGTATTCGAATATTTCGAGTATTCGAATATTTCAGTATTCGAATATTTCAGTATTCGAATATTTCGGGTATTTTTCCGAAGTAATGGATCTTGGTGTATGTATAACCCCGTGCTTTGACTTTAGACCGCACTATGCACGGTGTATTGGAAAGGCGATGCGGACCTTAGGTTTTTTCTCGAGATTCTGTAAAGACTTTAAAAATAAAGAGACATTAAGGCTGTTATATGTAGCCCTCGTTAGGCCCCATATTGAATATGCCTCAGCTATTTGGAGCCCAAGGCACGGAAGGTATATTAAAGCGATTGAAAGGGTCCAGCATAAATTCTTAAGGTTCGCTTCGCGTATACTTGGCAGCCCAATGGAAAGGGATGATCATGACTACCGGACGAGATTGAGTATGTTTAACATCGCCACTTTGGAGGGTCGTCGACAAATCGCGGATATGATCTTTTTATTTAAGATCATCAATGGCTATATAGATTGCCCCGATCTTCTTGCCTTGATTTCCTATAATGCCCCAGTGAGGCATATGCGAACTAGGCCGCTCTTCCCTTCGAGTCGTCCTAAATATAACCATTACGCAGTTGACCCGATTAATAGAGCTATGACTATAGCCAACGAAATCTTTAGTGGCGTTGACCCTTTTTTGGACTCCCTAAATTCGTTAAGAGCATCGTTACAATTGCGCATAGAGTAATAATAACTCGTCAATAATCAGTTGTTTTCCGGGTGATGCCAAGATGCTCCTCTAATTGTAATTGTAATTGTTATTAATTGTTCTAAATTAATTCTATTATACACGCAATACTGTCTAATATTAGTGCTAAGGACTCTGTTATTTAAATGTTATAGTAATTTGTATACTATGGGTATTCCCGTAAATAAATAATAATAATAATAATAATAATATTTCGGGTATTCGAATATTTCGGGTACTCAAATATTTCGGGTATTCGAATATTTCGGGTATTCGAATATTTCGGGTATTCGAATATTTCGGGTATTCGAATATTTCGAGTATTCGAATATTTCGGGTATTCGAATATTTCGGGTATTCGAATATTTCGGGTATTCGAATATTTCGGGTATTCGAATATTTCGGGTATTCGAATATTTCGGGTATTCGAATATTTCGGGTATTCGAATATTTCAGTACTCGAATATTTCAGTATTCAAATACATCAGTAAACTTAAAAGTCGATCGGATATGTTGAAATGGGTAAAAATTAACTTACAAGATTTCACCCTAACAAACTAACGAACTCACAACTGAATCTAAATAAAAGCTTGTAAAAATATGAACCCAAATAACTTGATTTATAATTCACACCATACTATTCGAATACTTAAATATTCGAATAACTTTTTTTTTAACGTGGGGAAATCTTCAAAAGACACCCCGACGCCTCCAGAAGGGAAACTTCCTGGGGCGCCAGGGTAGTGTGGGATTTTTACCCACTGAAACCTCACTTCCACCACGAAATGTTTAATAATTTACATGTAAATATCTGTATTATTAAGGCCTATTGGCTTAAACGCTCGGACACCTATTTACTTATTTTCGACAATAGATCCATCGTGCCAAGGCTGATCAAAATCGATGTACACCTCACCCTGTCCTCCCCTTATAAGTAGTTCCTTCATTCAACTGCTGGTTCATAAATAAAATAGGATATCGCCTGCATAATGCTAAATAATCTGCTGTGCTTCACGTTGAACGTAGGTGCAATTACTAGCAAAGCCCAACTACTTACGTACACAACACCACTACCATTCCATTAATACTCATTTGCAAAGCATTAGGGTTGCCCACTTAGAATTTAGAATTTAACGTTTCTCTCGGCCCCAATAGAAGCCCAGGACTGTCATACACCGCGGACTTTCTGACGTGCAAGATGGAAATTAGTTTAACAGTTCCTGAAGATAGATGCGCCTGAAACAAAGGAATCGGAGTTTGGTGGAAACTGTGACGTTGCCAAAGTTCTGTCCACGAGTGAGTATGGAACAGGTGCCATTTCGCTCGCTCTTTATCTAAGCCGTGTCGAGGTGGATCGACATATCTTCGAACAAAAGTCAATTAGTTACCAATCAGTTATGGATCGGTAATCATCGAACTCTGAAACTAGCAGATGCGGAGAGAAGCAATTAGTCCTTGAATAGTTCATTTCAAGCAGGGATCGCGCAAAGCAGGCAAACTTCTACGTGTTAGTTGTTACAGATCAATGAAACCACTAACTTTAATCGGTTTATCGCGAAATCAAAATCAAATTGCCCACTGCATTCTCTGTGCTCAATAGACAGCTAATATTTCAGGGTCTTTGCATATGAAAGGAAATTTTTTAACAAATGAGTATTTAATCTGTAAGTGCAGAGGCATGAGTGTACTCTAATATGTATTAGAATATAATAGACAGAGATTTAATTTTCTCGTTCTTTTGGGTTGGCATAACAGGACACCTGCGTGATATAGGTGGGTAATGAATGTCTTTCATTTGTGGAGTCCTTGACAAAGGGAAGACTAATGTTAATGGCTACTTTGCACGAAACTTTCCTAGGAAGGTCTGTTCAGTTTGTCAAGAAGAGGAAGAGAAGGTTTGAAGAATCAGGCGAACGAATGCAAGTAAAGTTTGCATGGATTGTTGGTCATCATACGTTTGTTCATCGTGAAATTTAAGAAGGCTATTTAATTACAGGAATAATGTACACGCAGGGGAAAAGTTAGATTTGTTTTCAACTTTACTGTGTTAAATTTATCAATTTTTAATGGTTCTTGTAATGGTTGAAATTTATTCTCTCGTGTAATTTGGATGTGGTGATAATTTTCCTCCGGGTAATACTTAATATTTAATAACATGAAGATACAATAAAATAACATGAAGAATCATTAATATAAATACAATTTAATAATCGTAATAATGTATTGATACAAACAATGCTGCAGCACTCCCAGTTGAATTATTATTATTTCTTCCCAATCAATACCTACGTCATAAACAACCACACCGTCAATTATAATTATTATCTTTAATAATCGATAACTCGACCACGACAGAAACCTCTTTATTATAGTTTATTATTCTGATTAACGATTCCCATAATTAATGATACTAACAGCCATCACTTGCGTTGTAATATCAGCTGCACACTCCAGCGTATTAGATCCAATTCATACAGTAAATACATAGCTGATATCTAGTGGTGGATTTAAGGAAGGAAGCCCAAGTGGGAAATGTTCTGGGACACCCTGTATTAGAGCTGTAACGAATATTCGAATAATCTAAGTATTTGAATATTCGAATATTTGAATTAAATATTCGTATTCGGAATTATTCGGAATTATTCGGAATTATTCGGAATTATTCGGAATTATTCGAAATTATTCGAAATTATTCGGAATTATTCGGAATTATTCGAAATTATTCGGAATTATTCGGAATTATTCGAAATTATTCGAAATTATTCGGAATTATTCGGAATTATTCGAAATTATTCGGAATTATTCGGAATTATTAGGAATTATTCGGAATTATTCGTAATTATTCGAAATTATTCGAAATTATTCGAAGTTATTCGAAATTATTAGAAATTATTCGAAATTATTCGAAATTATTCGAAATTATTCGAATAGTCGAATAGTCGAATAACCGAATAGCCGAATAGCCGAATAGCCGAATAGCCGAATAGTCGAATAGCCGAATAGCCGAATAGCCGAATAGCCGAATAGCCGAATAGTCGAATAATTACAGCTCTACCCTGCATACATAATAGAATTACAAATAAATTTACAGCGCCCATGGGCTGAAAATTATGGGAAACAAAAAGCATAGTGTTTGGATAACATCATATTTGTTTGGAAGATGGGTCCCTGGAGTTTGGAGGGTTTTCTAGGCAGGGGCCCAGGCGACAACTACCCTTCGTCCTTTCGATAAACCGGCACTGCTGATCTAACTGTACCAGCAAAATTCTTTACATTTTCTCAATCCCCAATTTCTAACACCTAATAGCAGACAAACCATCCACTATAATAATCTCCCCTAAACTACAACCATCGATGATCCTCGCGTGAAGACCAAGTCAAACAAGGGAGACCCGCTATCGTTGAGTTCCCTCCGATAGTAATTGCAAGTTTCCAGGCGTCTTAGCGGTCTCTCGAAACGGATCACGGTTCGACACCTGATACAAAGGGATCTCGAAAGGTTGATCAAATTCACACTGGGCGTACGTGACCGTGTAAGATCGATGCGGGCACGTGCGAATACACACCGTTAAATGATCTGATGTACTTGAAGCTGTGCTACGACGGATTAAGGCGCGTCACGTTCGGCCGTGCGTGCGGTACGCACGTAGTAATCGGATTTCGGTAATTAACCAAATGCGTAGAACGTGATCCAAGAATCCGTCTACGATGCATTGCCAGGGAGAAGAGCAGGGCTGAACGAGAGTGCATTTTAGAGCTTCCTTGAGCATTATTTAATTGTATGCTTCATAATGTATTGTGGCAATAGGGTGGACCTTATTTTTCGATCATCAGATTTTTTCGGTTTCACCCCCCCCAGAATTGTGAAACTTGTTGGGAAAATGATGTGGAAAAAATTTCAGGCCGTTTGGACCACGGGAAAATGGAGCGCATCGAATTTGAAAAATTTGAATTTTTTAAAACTTGACATATGTATATATATATATTATGATATATCGTTGAATTTGTATTTTTTTTTGTTTAAGAATACATACACAGCATTTACGATTGTTAACAAAAAAACATCCGTCACTTTGAAAACTCGAAACAGGGACCTTAAAAAAAATCATTTTGGAACCGATATAATATCGGTTCTGTAGAACCGTAACCGAAATAGATGTAGAAATTTCGGTTCCTTGATAATAGTTATTTTGAATATCGGTTCTTCGTAACTGTTGCAGTCAGAGCCGATATATAACAGTTTGAAATTTGAAACAGTTATTTTCGGTACCGTTTCAACCCCTGTGAAAATGTTTAATATTTCCATCATTTATGGATATACTAGCTTAAAGTACCCGGCGTTGCCCGGGTAAAACTTCGATTATCAAGAGGGTGATATAAGGGGGAGGGGGTGGGATGTCCAGATTTCATGGTAGCCTATATTTTCCGCAGGGTTGCAGAGATTAATTACGAAAAATTTTGTCCAGATCGGTTAAAAACATCGGGATAAAAAGTATTCTATATGTTATTCCTGGTCCTAGACTACGTATGTACAAAATTTCAGAAAGATTCGTTGCGTAGTTGCGACGTGATTGAGTAACAAACATCCAAACATCCAAACACACTTTCGCATTTATTATATTAGTAGGATAGTAGGATTAGTAGGATAGTAGGATTAGTAGGATAGTAGGATTAGTAGGATAGTAGGATTAGTAGGATAGTAGGATTAGTAGGATAGTAGGATTAGTAGGATAGTAGGATAGTAGGATTAGTAGGATAGTAGGATTAGTAGGATAGTAGGATTAGTAGGATAGCAGGATTAGTAGGATAGCAGGATTAGTAGGATAGTAGGATTAGTAGGATTAGTAGGATAGTAGGATTAGTAGGATAGTAGGATAGTAGGATTAGTAGGATAGTAGGATTAGTAGGAGAGTAGGATTAGTAGGATAGTAGGATTAGTAGGATAGTAGGATAGTAGGATTAGTAGGATAGTAGGATTAGTAGGATAGTAGGATTAGTAGGATATTATTATTATTAGTAGGATTAGTAGGATTAGTAGGATTAGTAGGATTAGTAGGATAGTGGGATTAGTAGGATATTCCTTCTCCTACAGGAATTATGCAATCAATCGGGATAAAAAGTATCCTATGTGTTATTCCCGGTCCTAAACTACATGTATACGAAAGTTCAGAAAGACCCGTTGCGTAGTTGTGACGTGATTGAGTAACAAACATCCAAACACACTTCCGCATTTATTATATTAGTAGGATTAGTAGGATAGGATAAAGAAACTCTTCAGACAAAAGTTGTAGTATATAAAGAGGCAAATATAATAGTGGGAACATTTTTTTTCAAGGTCCCGCTTTCGAGTTTTCAAGGTCACGGATGTTTTTTTTGTTAACAATCGTATATGCTGCGTATGTATTCTTAAGCAGAAAAACAGTACCAATTCAACGATATATCATAATGCATATATATGTCAAGTTTTAAAAAAAATTTCAAATTCGATGCGCTTCGTTTTCCCGCCGTCCAATCGGCCTGAAATTTTTTCCAGATCATTTTACCAACAAGTGTCACAATTCTTCGGGGTGAGACAAAAGAAATCTCACAAAATAATTTTCAAAAGTAGTCCACCCTATTGTGCAAGTTAACATTGAAACAAAGTTCTGCGTAATTGCGGTTAAATGCAAATGCTATTCAGGCGAATGAAGTCTAATGCGAGGGAGGAGTACAAATGTAATGTAAGGCTGTGTGTATTATTTATGAGACTAGCAGGTACTACATTATATAGTCACTTTTCGCACTTGATGTCGAGGAATTTGTATGAAATTCAAATATGCAAATATGATGTAGCGAGTAGTCCATGCGAACTTAGGGGGAGTTTAAGTCATCATTTTGGAAGCTTCCAATTTTTTTCAAAAGTATAGGCCATCGAAGTTTGCAATCCTTGCTACTTTCCATGAGAAAAGGATCTATAATTTTTATCTCCAAAACTAATAATCATACGAAATTCAATATTCTTTCATCGTAATCAATATGAACTAATAATCTTCCTCAGTAAATTTCCCGAGAAAAATCTTGCATAATGTTGTAATTACATGGACTTGAATTCTCGACAAAACAACTTGGTATTTATTCAAATAAATATGCGTTACAAAACTACAGTGCCGAAGACCCTAAAAATATTCTAACAAACATGAAAGCAACAGAGACTACATTCATTTTTGCAGCAAAAGATTCTGTGCTTCGCATTATGAAAGTAAGTGTTTCTACTAAAAGGATTCCTTTGTTTCCTTTTTGCTAGTTTTAACGAATATATTCGTGCCAGGAACGCAGGATTTTACTAGTTGGAATATCGCGAGATTTTCTGGAAGGATGAAGGTAGGAGCCCAACGTCCTGAAATAACACGAATACGATTGCTTTGGATGGTCGCGAAATAACAATCGCAAAGACACACTCGACAAGCTTGGACTGCCTTAAATCGTGGAGGCCCAGCGAGATCTGAAAAGTGACCTGCTCAAGGGTAGCGGGGGAATGACGAAATGTGGAGAAGCACGAAAACATTTCAAAAAGAATTCTACGAACGACAAACAAGTTAACAAATCTTCAGCGAACCCGCGGTCTTAAAACAATATTTCATACCAGAGAGATTTGCATATTTCTAGTGGAACGCACGGGAAAGTGTTTATATTCCATCTCTCGTTTATATAGGTAGGTACTGCGTGCTTCGCGAGAAATGTAAATGTTTTCGGAATTCATTGCTCGACATTAATTATAGGTCGGAAACAAATTCAAATGCAATAACATATTTTACCAAAAGTGTGTTAGAATTGATATTGCAGGGATAGAATAAATCAACGCAATGAACCCTGGCTTCTTTGCAATTTTCATAATGGAACTCAGTGTTTACTTGCAGTACAATAGTAGAAGAATATTAAAATATTGTAAAACAAACAATGATATCAGGATTACAGGGTAACATTTCTTTTTATATGAGTTATATAAACCTCAGGCAGATTTTATTTTTGCTGTGGTCTTATTATATGATTTAAGGCCTTTCTAAAGTTATGATTTACAAGTGTAATGGAAACAAGTTGCAAATTGAATGAGAATGAAAGGTGAATAGTAAACATTTAGGAAATTTCACGTGCTATGTTAAAAGTTGACAATTTTTCCTGTATGCATATATGTTTCTTTTAATCAGAAAATCGAACATCAAATTAAAAACATATTATTTCAGATGTTTTGGAGGATCGACAAATAAGAAATACGTGTTTTTTATTTTGGCCCGTTTGCATATTTAGGGGGTGAAACCACCCCTCAAAGTTCATAAGAAGAAGTACAAACGTGACTGACGACCAGAACATTATCCATACAGCAATTATTTATGAAATTTATATAAAGTTTTATTCAACACAATGTTATAATATTTTTTAAACTAACAATAGGACCTTTTGTATTTTTTTCTTATGAACTTTGAGGGGTGGTTCCACCCTTTGAATCTGCAAGCGGGCCAAAATAAAAAAACATGTATTCGTTATTTTTCGGATCTCTGAAACATATCCAAATACCAAAGCAATCTGAGGCGGATACCTAAAAACCTCTCCTTGTTAGTTGTATAGAGGTACAAATACGAGAATATAATTCTTCTCTGCCCATGTCGGTCAGCTTCGAAACTAAGCATAGCGCTTTTGGAAAAAGAAAGATTCGATCTGAGTTTTATCTCTAAGTAAAATAAACCAGAATACAAAAATCTTTAAACGTGGTTCCTTTCCAAGTATTCCAGGTACATATTTGCAAGAGTAATCGATTCCTATAAAGAGACCTTTAAGTCCACGAAAGTATCGTGTATATTCTAGACTTTAACTAAACACACACCATAAAGTTAGCCACGAACAGAATATTCTAAACACTTCACTATATTTCAGTCATCTCATTCACTTTCCACTTCGATTTTCCTAATTTTAAATTTTCGCCATAGTTCCAGCCACCTCTATTCTTAAAGAACTCACAAATAGTCCAGTGAAATTATGATCTGTCTGAGGAAAAATTCCCACCAAGATCAATTTTTGTGTGGACAAAGACTTTACAGAGAGTCAAAGGTAAAACAGCACACATTTCCGCCAATATCTCGTTATCTACTTGTTTTACGAGAAAAATTGTTATCACCAAATTTGTAGCTTAGTAAATTCTCTATAAAAAAGATTCTACGAGTTTTTCCGTAGGAGTAACCATTTTCGCGTATGGCGGCTTACAAAATTTCAACCCTTATACCTTTGGCAAGAGAAGATCCCGAACCCAGAAATTCCAAAAATTCCGAAACTTTGTGAATATGTAGGGGATGTCCTCCCGAGTACAACGCAATTTTATTATCTCCCCAAATTCACGCCAAGAGGCTGAAAATGACCTCTGAAAATTTTCCAATTTTGTGTTATTACTTGCGAACTGTAAAAAATATAAAAAAAGTTTCCAGGAAGAAGTTACTTCTTTTAATCAGGATTATCCCTCGGTAATTTACAGTTCTTACAGTTCGCGAGTTATAACAGAACATCGGGAAACAGCCGGATTTTCAGGGGTGAATTTCACCCCCTAGAGTGAATTCGGGCAGCAAAAAATTGCATACATACCTATACATATCCCCAAAGATTAAAGTTTAAGTTCATTAAGTTAATCCAGTTAAGAAACACCCTTACCACGTTCACTTTTCTCCTTCACCTGAAACTCCACCGAGGTTCAACAACCCTTTACCCTCGAACGATTCAGCCCGCGATTATCTCCCCTATATCCCCCAAGCGCGAAGAGCAACAATCTTATCGCGCCCAACTATTCGATTGGAAAGCACAGACGCAGATTCGAATTCTCTGCCGAAGCGAGGGAGCGCCTCGCTGGAGAGAAGTCCTCCCGAGACTCGGGTGCCAGAGACAGCTGAAAGTGGTCGGCGGCATTCCCGCGGTCCCGAGTATTTTGTTTTAGAGGGGGCCGTTATCAGCGGGGGCGGCGGGGTGTGTATTCGTTTCGCCGTTCACTTTACGCGAAAACGTTTTCGTGGCGTCGGTTTTGTTGCGGCCTGACAGACTGCGAGCACCAACACCCCACTGCGCGCCTTTTTGTCGCAAACTGATTTCTACTCACTGAACCGTTACACCGACTACCCCTGCAAAAACTGTGTCAACTGTTGCGGTTCATTTTACCCGAGCCCCGTGTTCGGCAGCGTCTCGCATTAGGTGCATCCCCTAAGTAACGTGATTTTTTTTCGGTGCTTGTGTTGGGTGATAATAAACAAGAATTATTTATACTCACTTTCTGCGATACCTTCGCATTTTGAAAAAGGGGCTGCATGTTGAATACTATGTATTTACTAGGTTTCAAAACAGTTCATTCCATAAATTTCCCAACAAAACAAATGATTTTGTCGAGAAATATGTATGTGTTTAAATCAGTTGTGTAAGCAGTAAAATTCAATTTAACTTGATGATATTAAGAAATGAACAGCAGGGAACTTCACTTATTGACTAGCCCCCGTATATACGGGGATGATATTGCGAAGGAACTGCTTATAGAAATTTTAAGTACCCAAAGTTTTCCGACGTTAATGAGGGAGACGTGCAATCTGGAGTAAGGATCCATTAACGGACCCGGCGCAATATATTTCACAGCTGTACTCGCGCTAACCTTCCAGGCTGATATCCAGCATTACTATCAGCCACCTTCGAGGTAGAGTTAATGCACAATAGAGTCTGTTACTTTAGAGCCCCGCGAACCTGGCCGCCTCGTAATACAGCTTAACTATTTTAATGAGCGACCATGCCAGAAATAGTTGCAGCAGAGAAATACTCACACTTTGGACGTTTCAGACATCACACATGTCCTGGCTCCTTCCCTCTCGCGAGAATACTCAATTTAGCTGCATAGAACTGCGCTACCATGCGCGTGGCATGTCAAATTAAACAGGCGAACTGTGTATATTTTGTTGATGAAAAATCATAAATGGATTTGCAAATTCTTCCTGCTGCTGTAAGTGTGACTGTGGCTGGACAGCATCGTTGAGGTCTTCTACTAGCTTCATTTACCAGTGGGTACATCGCTGCTTGGTATTGATAGTGGCATAACTCAAAGAATGTTAATTTGAACAAATTGTATGATCAGTATTCAACTACACTCCTCACATTAATTAAAGGATCACCTCTAGGAACCTGAAAATAGGGGCAAGTTCACCTGGTCATAACCATAGACTTATATAGACGGAGCGGAAGAGAGGACTGTTGGCGAGGGGACTGTAAGATCGGAGGGGAAAAGGCAGAAACCATACAGGCAATTCGGTAGTTAGGTTCGGATGTATTCGGTTCTTGTCGGTTCGGCATTAATGGCTATGTTCGAAACATAACCACTGTTGCTCAACTATTACTGTTCTAAAGCGTCGTAGTGGTCGTTGTATATAATCATATATTAATTGAGTGTAATAATGACTTATTGCGTAGTAATCGGTTGTGGAAATCGCAGGAAAAATAAAAACTGCGAACAGTTGGAGAAAGAAAATATAAATAATGATAGTATTCGATTTCACATGTAAATAAATAAATATACATACATAACCAACAATTTATATATTATATATATAATCTTAGAAATTCAAATGTGTTGCTTGATTATCGAATAGATAATATGTTTATAATAAAAATATTTATTTTTTTCATCAGTTATGTCGCAGCAAATGAGCGATATATATCTATTATACTATATAATTATTTATGCATATTAATTATGTTTATGAACTTTTAAGCTTACAAAATCTTTAAAAATATAACTATTATTGCATATATCTATAAATACGATTTTATTTAAAAAAAGCTTCATTCTATTTACTAATTTTGTTATATATATAACCTACATGATATACGAAATTTTGAATTATGTATAAGTATACCTAACCTTTTCGACTAAGTATCCCTCATAGATATATATAACGTCATTGAATTTCCGAATAGCCCCGAGGAGGAACGGAGTTACCCGATTTGCCTGTATGACAGTCCCCTTACCGCGAATCTTACAACCCCCCTCAGACACGCTCCGTCTATATATGTCTATGGTCATAACTCCGGCAAAAATAGTCGTATCGATATTTTGAAAATATGGTTTGAAAGCGTGGAATCTCTACTTTCAGGTGTTTTTTTTTTCTTCAGATTTTAGCTGTATTGCTTTTCGGCAAAGTTATAACGATAGAAAGAGCACTTGGTCAATTTTAAAAAAACTTCCTCAACTTGTGAAAGTTCCACGGGGAGTATGAAAATTTTTACACAAATTCCATTTACACCAGTCGAAAGTGGCTACTTTCCTGTGTAAAAAGAGGGTATTAAATTTCTTGTGCGATATTTTTTTGCCGAGTTATTCAATTTTGAAGCAAAACCCGTTTTTGTTATTTTAGTTGCTTCTAGCAAGCGAAGGAATCATCGTAGAACGGTTATGAAAAAGCAATAGAAAGATCAGTCTTTCCTCTCTAAGACGCATTTTTTACTTTTTCGATTCGGTTAAAATTTCGGTCTGCGATGTCTTTTCGAAAATGTGCTTAAAAATTGCACAAATTCCATTTTTTCTTCAACTCGCCTGTATCTCCGCGAGGGATAAGCGGAACATCAATGTCTCGAGCTCGTTTTAAAGCGGAGGGTCTGCCGATTCTTTTGAGTTCCATCGGAACCCGCTGCGATATTTTTTTACCAGCCGAAAGTTGGGATTCCACGCTTTCAAACCATATTTTCAAAATATCGATACGACTATTTTTGCCGGAGTTATGACCATGCGAACTTGCCCCTATTTTTCGGGTTCCTAGTAGGGCTAGGGACTATTTGTCGAATTTTTCGGTATTCGAATATTCGAATACTTCAGTTGGTCAATTATTTGGCGAATATAATTCGAATATCCAAGTATTCGAATACTATTCGAATATCCAAGTATTCGAATACTATTCGAATATTTAAGTATTCGAATACTATTCAAATATTTAAGTATTCGAATATCATTCGAATATCCAAGTATTCGAATAGTATTCGAATAATAACATTCGAATACTCAAATATTCGAAGTTTATTCGTAGCATTCGAATACTTGTAAAATATTCGAATATTAAATTATTCGAATAGTCCCAGCCCTAGTTCCTAGAGGTGATCCTTTAATTAATGTGAGGAGTTTATTACACAAATGCAAATTTAATAATTTAGTAATAGTCAATGCCAAGCAGCGATATAAAACTCTCATAGTACGTGCACTCTGAATCCACATTTAGTGTCTTTGATTTATTTTTACGTTACAGCCCCTTTACGAATTACACTCCGATTTCGCTCGTAACTTCTGGCAGGTCCATTTTATTTCACGCAATAATCATTTCACAAAGAATCGAAGCAATTCTTACCATGAAAATTTCTAGTCACACAGTCAAACAAAGTGAATGAAACACTAAATTTTCCACAAACAGGTATCCCCCGCGGTCTCGCTCAATAAACGCGATCAGTCAGTGTAATAAAAGGACACCAATCAAGCCTGTTATCACGGAAACGCACTCCCCGGTGTTTATCAAAATTACCCATGATTCACCGAGGCAAATCGATCGCAGAGGCATAAACGAGTGTTTTAGAGTTATTATCTCCTCCCGTAGGTCGTAACGATGAGTTACGGGGACGGCGGTATCGGTGTGTACACAGATCGACGTGCCGGGGACAGTGTCCAATGGAAAGACGAGAAAACCGTTTCATCGAGCACGAGGAAAATCGAATTACGCCCGGCAAAATCGTCCAGTCCGATTCGTTTATCGCCCCGGAATTCAGCTCCTGGCTGTGCACACAACCGAGCGCGACTAGTCGCGCGGCAGATCGACGCTTGTCTCTTTGTCCGCCACCGTGTGCTCCGCGTACGATATAAATCTCGCGAAGAGGCCGCTTGAACGGTCGGGGAAAAACGGGCCAACGAACGTACGACATTTCGCGGCGTCTACCTTTTGATTATACCGGGTTGCGGCAGATATGACTACGCCATTTCAATTAGCCGCCACTTTTGTTCTAGGCCAGTGTTTCCCAAACTTTTTCAGGCCACGCACAGCCTTCATAGTTTTATCCAATTATTCCAACCGCCCCCCTAACGCATAGACGGTGTTCCATTTTAATATTTCCACGCAGTTCTCTCATCATTTTTAGGATCGCATCGCCTTTTGTTGCGACTATTCCGAGCATTCTAAAAGCTGCAGTCCCTTGAATGTCATTGATTTAATTGATATAAGAAATATTCTTCTATTGACATCGGAAAATCTGTCTTTGCGTTTACAGTTTTACACACTTAACGAACTTTATAGATTTAAATAATCGTTTTTTGGAGGGTCGTTGCAATTTTCTTTGTTTGATTGCAATTGTTATATAATTCTTTACGATATTTACTTTTCGTTTAATTTATGTGGCCGGATCAATTTGAGTTAGCGCAAGTTTAGGGAAAAAAGGGCATATCTTTGGGTTGGTGTTGATAAATAAAAGCTTGAGGATAATTTATTACGTTGCTATACTCTATGCTTTATTACTTTAGGTTTGATATTTAAGTCTAGATATTAAGTTTAGGTTATACGAACTTACTTGAGTAACAAACGGACGCATGGGGACCGAGATGAATAAACTTGGAACTTGTATATATACGAACGAGACTGGAACTTAGCACTTGCGAGAAAGAGTTAGGATTAGACCTCTGGTGGCGCTGGCGAGTACTAATAGTCGCGATCCCATGGTGGCTGGGACGTTACAGCATCGTCTTTTGCTAATTCTTTTGCAGGCAACAAACATTCAACAATTAATATTTCTGCGAATGTAAGGGTGCAACTAGAATTTTCTTCTTTTCCTTCTATGTCGAATATAATTATAAATAATTACTCTAATTTTCTTGTTCTAATTTTCTTTGAACTTGAATAAAAAATTGAGCGTAACTGTTATTGTAATGATAACCGATAGAATGCTTTTTATTTCCATTGGTCACAGGGAAACAATAATTTGAAAAGGGACTTAAAGGGAATCCATAACTCCTACACATCATGCACTCTGTTTTGTGCAATCTTTACTTTGTGGGTAAGATACCTTGGGTTTCTAATCGATCTAACATCTCGCAGAAGAATAATTCATCTTCAGCTTCAGTTAGTTACTGTACTCCAATACACCGTGTATCGCCCCCTTATAATAAACTATCTCAACGAATAAATCTCAAGGATTCGGTCTGATTCTTGCCCCGAGATAACACCCATTCAGATCACACTTATCTATAGAAGAAGATCGAACGGTTCGTGACGTTATACACCATTGGGGAGCTCTCGTCAAGAGTAATCGAATGGTACATAAAACACATTTGAGGGATCGGCCTTCAAGGGCATCGTTTACGCACCACTAGAGAGCCTGAAGTATCTCGTCAAAGTCCTTCCACTTAGATACGAGTTTTCCACCGTTCCCTTTGTCAAGAAGTAGCGGGATTACGAGCTTTGGGGGCAGTCTTAAGGGTGTGTTCGCGTGATTCTGAGGGTGGAAACTGTTTCTCGTAACGAGAGCATATCTCACTAAATATTTTATTCTCTATGTTACACTGAAAAGCACGAACGTAATTACTAAAACACCAACAGTTGTAACAATTACAATTAACATCAAGCTTGCACTTCATACTATGGATGCGTTCCGATTCACGCAGTGAGCGCACAAAATTGGTGGCATCGTAGGATTCCCTAGAATTTCTCTCAGGGTGCGTTCCAATTCGCGCATTGAGCGCATGAAAGTGGTGGTATCGTATTGGTGGCATTGTACGATTCCCTAGAATTTGTCTCACTTGCGGTGCATGAGGCGCGCAGGCACTGCAGGAACTTGAAGTTGCACCCTCAGCCGCCAAATCCTCATCCTCGCGCTCATCCTCACCCTCAGCCCCCAAAACCCCCTCGACGCTCAGCCCCCAAAACTCCCTACTCGCGCTCATCCTCACCCTCAGCCCCAAAAACCACCTCCTCGCGCTCATCCTCACCCTCAGCCCCAAAAACCCCTTACTCGCGCTCATCCTCACCCTCAGCCCCAAAAACCCTCACCACGCTCATCCTCACCCTCAGCCCCAAAAATCCCCTCCTCGCGCTCATCCTCACCCTCAGCTCCCAAAACCCCCTCCTCGCGCTCATCCTCATCCTCAGCCATCTCCTCGTGCTCATCCTCACCCTCAGCTCCCAAAACCCCCTCCACGCTCAGCCCCAAAAACCCCCTACTCGCGCTCATCCTCACCCTCAGCCCCAAAAACCACCTCCTCGCCCTCATCCTCACTCTCAGCCCCAAAAACCCCTTACTCGCGCTCATCCTCACCCTCAGCCCCCAAAACCCCCTCCTCGCGCTCATCCTCACCCTCAGCCCCAAAAACCCCCTACTCGCACTCATCCTCACCCTCAGCCCCCTAAACCCCTTCCTCGCGCTCATCCTCACCCTCAGCCCCAAAAACCTCCTCCACGCTCATCCTCACCCTCAGCCTCCAAAACCCCCTCTTCGCGCTCATCCTCAACCTCAGCCCCAAAACCCCCTCCTCGCGCTCATCCTCACCCTCAGCCCCAAAAACCCCCTGCTCGCGCTCATTGATCGCAGATCATTGGGCAATGATAGGAATCACATCAGCACACGCATCGTAGCCGTTTCATGTTACAAAACAGTGATGTATGAGATCGAAGGAAGCGCGGTATCTTTCACTGCGCTGAGTTGCATAGAAGAATTGAGAGTCGCGAGGCTTGACGTGACAGTGATACGTTGATAATGTGGCAGCGATATGGAAGACCGTTATCGACGAGGCGCTCCAACTCGTCTTTCATATTTCCCTCGCCCGCACCGAGATGCACACGCGGTTTCCTCTATTTATGCTTCCTGCCCCACTTCTTTCCTCGCCGGCGAACGTGACAAAGTAGCAGCGGACGTTCAGGAAAATTCGCCCCGCGTGCTCTCTTCCACCTCATCCGCGAGTCACTTTTTCTTACAACGCGCAAATACGATGCAATAGTTTATGCGATAAATCCTTAGAGCCGAAGGCTGACACATTTCCGGCGGCGGATTTTTAAACGGCGAAAAAAGCTCGAAGATTTACGTTCCCATCAGTCACTGCGAAGTGATCCCACCCGATACGTTATCCTGCTGCAAAAGAATTATTATATGTCCTCGGAGTTGTAATACTCGCAATCTGTTTTTCACGATTGATAAAAACTTGTTCGATCGCTGCGTGTTTTGGAGTAGTAGAGGAATTTCATTTGGGTCCCCCTTGTTTGTTCTTTTTTTATAAATTACATCTCTTGTTGGTTCGTGCTTAGAATTTTTTTATTATAAATATTTATAAACGTATATACTCGAGGGTCGAGTTTTCAAATGCGAATTTTCAAATTAATCTTTTTGTATGTATTATAATAAGGTACTCGAGAAGTTCTTAAATTCATATAGTACCTGTCTATTTCTTTGATCCATTCTCCCTTGCATTAAAATAAGTAGCCCGTTCTTTGAACGTAAAATAAAATATGGAATGAAGAGTGAATCTTCAAAACTGGAAATTCTAAAATACTCTAATTTATCAAATGCGTATTTAGCTTGTAGCCCGAAGTTTTTACTGATATGCTCGAGTAATTAATCACCTCAATGTCTTCCGACAACTTGATTGTTTTCATAGTAAGTGAATCAACGAGTATTCCGCTTTAAAGAAAATCGTCTAATCTACCGTAAACGACCTTGCTTCGGTTCATGAAGTTCATAAGCAGGCACTCGCATATTACACACAGGGTGTTTCACTAACTTCGTTACAGATCATTTTCCACGATATCAATCTTTTCTGAAACTTAATCGTGTAGAAGATTCTTATATTTTTCCAATAAAATTGTAAGTAATTCGAACATATTTTATTCGAAGCATTTGTAGTAAAAATGGATTATTATTGTTCATAATTATTACTGACGGTATTGTTGTCATTATCAATAATTATCAATGTCATAGAAGAATTGAATGACAAACAAATAAATGAACTAAATAGTTCCGCTATATGTATGCAATATACAACATGTGCAATGCGATATAGAAATTTCATTTTTATACTATTGTAACTTTAGTTCCCCTTTTTTCCTTGTTTCCTATTAATTCATACATTATTATAAACAACTGTATATTAATTTTACTAGTTAAATAAATTGTTACAAGCCACATGGCATGTCGCAATAATATTTATAAATAATTAAAAATTCCCAAAATCTCGTGTATAATATTTCAAAATTCTGTGTCAGCATCACGCCTCCGCATAATTATGTTTTTCAAAGTACACTGAATTCTGTTTTTACATGACAGACACCTTCCCCAAAAATCCGTGTAAAAAAATACCGCGCACACGAGAAAATGGGACACTGTGTCCAGGCTGCAATCATACAAACAAATCGTCGAATCTCGGACTCAATTTGTTCTGACTGCGTCGCGTACGAGATAAAGTCGGAATGGAAGACCGATTGTCGTTACATACACATGTTCAAATAAGTCATAAAAATAGGGGAATTATTTACTTGAGAGCGTGTAGCAGCCTTAAATGCAAATTCTAAGATTTTTTTTTAATTATTAGCAATTTCCTGGAAAGATAAGTAGGAATATTTTTTCTTAGGATTAAAATTAAGTGAAGATTTCTAAAAAGGTAAATTTATCGAGCCGTGTTTAATCAAAACAACTCGTGCAAAAGGAAAATTTAATTTTTTTCTAGACGATGTTAAAGCAAAATCGTGTAAAAATAGAGTTGAATGTACCAAACAAAATAATATCATGTTTCCCAACTGAATACATAAAGAACTTTTTCAATTGATACAAAACAAACATAACTCCAAAATTGTCTCAATCTAAACAAATTATTATAAAATGTACATACAATTTAACATTTGGGCCTATATTGGACCCGGACAAATTTTATTTGAAACGAAGATAAGAAATAGCTATTTGAAATAATATTTCGGTCTGTTATTTTCAATACTGTAATTTGAAAATATAGAAAATATCGATTTATTTGAAATGATAGCAATTTCAAATAATGAACTATTTTTTTATTTCGGCGAAAGAAATAATCATCAAGATAATACAACTGAAGGGTCTTATTTTAATAAATTTTTACAACAGTTTGCTTTGAGCAAAATTCTCTCCTCAAAAAATTCATCAGTATGAGATTTAAGTTTGGGACCATCTAATACTGGTTTTGGTTCTAATACCCTATTGAGTATTTCATTATTTAATTCTGTTAGATCCAAGATAATTACTTTCAAAATTGTTTCTTGAAATAAACCAACACAATTGTATTTCGAATACGAAATAATTATGAAATAAAATAACCTGTTGTTTGAAATGATATTTCAAATAACATTTCTAATAATAAATAATATAAATAAAATTTGAAATAATATGTCATAATGAATATAATAAAAATAATATTTCAAATAACGTCATTTCCAAATTTCCCAGGTCTGCCAGCAACCAATCACCGCTTAAAATCACTTAAACTCCTTCGCGCACCGAAAAGACAGCGGACCATGGATAATTAGACAGGCGGTTTCACTGAAATCCCACGAACGCCTGCGCTTATTTCCCCACCGCCAGCGAAACAATCATTTTTATGGAAAAAAGGAGGCCGGAGATAACTTTTCCTCCTCTCTCATTCGTCCTCTCCATCTGGTTAATAAGGGGCGATGGCAAAAACTGTGATAAACGATAAGCCGCGATGCAAGCGCGCCGGGATGAGCAACAAAACGTGGCCGGGAGAAAATGAGTTTTCGTTCGGTTAAATAAAGCGTCCGCCGGCCGGGTAGCGACGGAAAAACATAAATTCCCCGGCAATTTATACAAATTACGGAGGACCATTAACAGTACAGCCAGGCAGAGGCGGGGGCGTCTATTGCAGCGCAGCATTTTATAAATCAACGTATACCTTTGAGCTTTCAATCCCCGCTGTATTGCGCGCGTACACCATCCCGGGCCGTCCACGTTTCCGCGTTCAATTCACTTTTTTCGTTTCGCCTAGCGCGCCGCGTTACCGAACTTCTGCCGTTCCTGCTGAATTTCCCCGTGAACGCTCAAGATCCGGTTCATAACAATAACCGGGCGCGAGCAGTGAATTAACAGACGAGGCGCAGTGAAAAAGTTCAGCAACTCCGGCGCTGTATGCATGTATATCTTCTTTTTATTTTCAAACCTCCAAGTTTGTTATTTTCTTTGTTAGAATCCAACGATTTGTTACATAATGGGTAAGAAGTAGATACAGTCGAAGTGAAGTGAAGCGAAGAGATCTTAGCACTGCCTGAAACGGGGGTAGTGTGGCACTCAGAATTTAATTTTGGTAAAAGCACAGTTGAACGGATAAAAATATGTTCAATGCAAATTCAATAAAATTCTTTAGGGTATTATGAAAATTTATTTAAAGAATAAAATCTAGTTCTCTGTTCTGCTTACAAAGCCCTTTCTTTAGGGGGTGCGAGGGCCCCTCGCCCCCCCCCCCCCCCCTCTAGGTGCGCCACTGGCCGAGAGGGCCTCTTGAGGCTTTTTATTCAAGTCCAGTTTAAGTCCTCTGACGGGAGATACGCTTGGCAAACAATAGTTTGTATAAAAGAGATCTGATGGAAGTAATCTAAACTGTAGAGGTGCAAGCAGGGCCGGCCTTCTCTACAAAGGGGCCCGGGTGGAGGAAATATTTTAAGGCCTCAAAAAATTTCTCGACGGTAAAAGAGGATAACATCTTTTTAGGGGAAAAGTATAATAATAACGATAATAAAGAAATTAGAATAAAAAAAATATAAAAAATAAACAATTGAACTTTACCATATTTAGATATACCTATGGCTTTTTTATTGCCATATCATTAATCTTCTCTACATATATAAACGAAAACGTATGTTTTCCTATTCCCTCACAACTCAGGAACTAATAGATCAATTTCGACGCAGCTTTTTTTAACGTGTAGTACAATTCTCAGGGAAGGTTTAAGGCTACATATCATCTCGATATTACTAAATGCGACTGAGTAATAAGCGAAATAGTGAAGCGAGGCAGAAGTCATGACTTGGCCGGCTCGCGATGGATAGTACGCGACGTGACCGCCAGGCGGCGACCGGGCCGAGCGCTTCTCGCAGGTGGGATACAGCAGTAGACACAAATCCCGAAAAAACAATTTCAGGATTTTGCGCTGTTCAACCCCTAAGGGGGTGAAAAGGGGTAAACTGTGTTTTCATGGAGTCATTAATATCTCTTAGGCCCGAAGCGAAGCGCGGGTATATTTGCTAGTAATATTATATTATTATATTAGAAATTTTATATTCCAATTTCTTTTTTTATAGTCCTCGCATACTTTGGTATGGTTACCACCAGAAAACCATAATTTTGGCTTGTCCGTAGTATTCCCAGTTCAACATAAGTTATGTTTATACCGTGAAATTTAAGTCGGTTTATAAAATTAAATTAATTTTAATTTTAAATTTTTCATTCTCATTTCCTTCTTTTTTATCATTTTTCCTTTTTCCCGAGGCCCCTGTGCAGCCCGGGGCCCGGATGATTTTCAGGAAATGTTTACAGTGACCAAACGAAATCGTGAAAAATCTATTTCGCAAATAATTGACCCGCGCGCCACGGTAAATATATTGACAGAAGAGAACGGGTGTTTGATAATTTGCGGAGCAAAGAGATTCCGTCCGATCCGATTGCTCCGGTAGAACACAAGCCCGCGCGAGGTTTTATAACAAAATCGAGGCTGGAGCGTTAAACTTTTAGGTCGCCAGCGCAGAGGGCGGGGGTTTAAACATTGAATTTAAAGCGGGTCAAAATGGCGCACCGATTCCCCGCGGGTGTCGGTGGCGGCGGTCGCGCCGAAAATTTGACAATAACATTTTAATTCGGGATGGACAGAGACGCAGCTGTCAGTGGGGCTCGCAGCCGCCGACATTTAGCTACGCCAACATGGCGGGTTACTGCGTAAAAATGAAGAATGCACTGGTGATACAGCCTGTAGTTTTTCAGCGCGCCTCCGTATGACAGCCGACGCAGCGGCGTGTCGGAATTTATGTGGAGAACACGCGTCCGCCTGAATTCATCGCATAGGCAGCTTACCCGCACGCCATGCTGCACGCGCGCGCGCGCGCGCGCGCGTATATAAGCCGGCGGGAGCGGTGGCTGTAGGAGTATCGGTTTTGCATTTTTCAAGCCGATAATTTATCAATCTCGTCCACCCTCGGTCCTCGGTCCCTCGATCACCCCTCGCCGATGAGGAGAGGAGAGGCGAGGGACGCGGCCGGGGGCCGGTCGAATTCGACTAGGAACGATCGTTCCTGGCCAGGAAAATAATGAGACTCTTTAAAGGCCGGAAGTTTTCATCCACGGCGAGGGCGCGGGGAATCGATTTTCGCACTTTGTCCACCGCACCGCCGCCGACCTCTCCCCCTATTGCTCGCGGACGAATTCATCTTCGCGCTGAGGAAGAACGAAGAGATTACTGTGGGACAGACACTGTGCGGAGGTGGGAAGAATATGTCTGCGGGAGATACTGATGCTCGCAATCTTACTGGGCAAGATTTTTTACTTAGTTGCGATAATACACGCGCATTTAGTTTATTTATCAGTTTTGCGCGACTAGGGGGCTCTGGGGACGTACACGTGGTGGGACTAACTGCGTTTGCTTGGTCACAATGGCGTATTTTTTGGGAGGGTTAGGTCGAAAGTAGTTAGGACTATAGTAGTGTGGTAAAAAATCAAAGTTTTTTAAAAATTTCTTCTGACCCTCTCAGAAGCTTCCAAATAGTTTAAAAGAATTTCGTCTAGAATTTTGTTAAAATATATTAAGGATTATAGGCCGCTCGATGGCAATGAAATATTACTACTTTGGTATAAATTGATAGAAATTTTTGCAACAAGGACAGAATAATTTTATTAATTTTTAAGTGAGAGTATAACATTAAAATTCGGGCACACGTCGCATAGACGAAACGGGTTTGTAACGAGTGCGTACTGTATTGTGTTGCGACATACGGCTTTATATTGTTGTTTATTTATATATTACAAGAGATTAATGGGTAATTATATGTTAATACAAGAGTGCGTCTTATAACGCGTACACATATCGTACTAACAACGGAAGTTCGGGATGCCCCGGAAGACCTCCGTCGACAAGGCGCGTCTTCATTGCCACAGTAGGAAAAACGCCATACGGATGACTAGAGTTCGTTGGGCTATATAAGAAAAATTTCTTGAAATGCCACTCTTGGTATAGTGTATACTCATTGTATCTATGCTAAGGAAAAAAATAAACCTAACCTAACCTAAAAACGCCATACGGCTAATTTCCAACATACCTATATGCACATTTAAATTTCTCTCATCAGCAGCTCTCGAATCAGATGCAGACGCAAACTCTGGCGTACATTCTACTCAGGTTGTTAAACACATTGATAAAAGCAAGGTTTCGGATTCTGAGATATAAATATGGGCCCCGTTTCATTAAAATTCATAAATGACAATTATAGAAAGTCGCAGTTGCCAAACTTGTGGTACATGCTATATATAAAGTCCTTGAGCGACCTTTATATATCAAAATATACAAATAAAAAACACGAAGGTATTGTTTTTGTCGAATAGAAGATTTTAAGAGTACAAAAAAATACAAAATACAAATTTTAGAGTTGAAAAGTAAGTGCCACCCTATTTCACAGTAATTTGCTGTTTTGAGTATTTCTGTGACACTTTCGTTGTTTTTGTTAGGATTGTTGGGGAGCTTGACGTTAGGTTTTTTAAATTGGTTGAGGTTATGTTGGAACTCTATGGAAGGAGGAGAAAAACTATGTGAAAATTGGTGGTGGGAATTATAATGCTGACTTTTAATACTTGGGAAATCTAACGGGTTGTGACTGGACCTTCCAAGATTGGCACAAATGAAGGGTGAAGGGCATGTAGCCAGTACTTTACTTAACGTTGCGACGAATTTTACTCAAAATCGTTTATGCTTTTTCATAAACTCATAAATTCATTTTCCTGGAAGTCATAAAAGAAAAATCATATATTGTTACAATAAAAGAAACATATATCTGTATATTCAGTGAAACTTTCTTAATAATTCATTTTACTATTCGCTATATATAGAGGGCGTGCAGTATATTTGGAATACCAGTTTGTTTAAGATGAATAAAAAATTACGGTAGAGGATGAGAACAGCTAATAAATTTGTATATTTCAAACTCTGAGTAATAATGAAGAACGAAAAGTATCAGAAACATTGGTCTAATTGAACAATAGCAGAAAGTAACGATTTCGTTGAAAATTAAAAAAAAACAGTAGCCAATAAAATTATTTTCTCTTATGATCTAATCAGGTCCAAAAATCACAGCATAGCAACAATCATCTTAGCTAAATATCAATTTTAATTTTTAACAGTTCCTACGTGAAACATTCATCTCCTATTTTATCTTCGCTGTAAATCACATTGCAGAAGATATTACATTCATCTTCGGTATTCCGAATTGGCAACATGGCATTATAACCTACAAATTTCATGTTACATTTTGTATTCTCAAATTGATCGCAAAATTGAAACGAGTTGGCATTGAGTTAATATGCAAATGAGTAGGTCCACAAATGTCATTAGTTAACATTAATTCGCGCCTATTATTTGCGGCATTTAAAATTAGATAACGTTAGTATTTTTTTAAAAATATTTCTGTGTTCCAAATATGCTGCACTTCCTCTAATAATATATTAGTTTTATTAATATTATGCGTAAAAGAAGCGGTCTCATACTTTGTAGCAAGTCTGCACGTGGTTTGAGACACAACCATCGTAATGCTGTCAGATTATTTTTGAATGATTAATAGTAACGTTATGGAAAAGTATTACACAGTTGAAAGAACGCCCCCCTTAGCTTATGATATCTGTCGCAGCCATTTGTTTCAGCTTTCTGTGTTACACGAAGGGTAGATGACAACTACTGGAAAAATATGGGAGGCTATATGGCATCACATGTGTGTTTAATAGCATTTCAATAACCTCTGAGCAATAAATCTCGGAGCAACTCTTATAATCAATAGATAATCTACTCTAATTTTTATTAGAATAGTAAAATTGGGACTCCCTTTCTTTGTGCATGAAAAAAGTTTCTGCCTATCGTGAACTAAAAATATTTAATTTGGGTTTGGCATGTAAAATCTTGGAAAATATCTCCCTTTTACATTAAGTAATTCATTAAAGAGCCAATTTAACAAACTTCCATTTGCCATTTCTGTAACTCTAACATTACTGTACAAAATTTACAATTTATAACCTCAGTTTCATCCAAGTCAACGTAATTTATATTCATATAATTCAATATCCTATAAATAAACTTCCCCAACAAACTGCCACCTATTCCCTTCATCCCCTTTTGTCACTTTAAAAGTGCCATACACCGAATTATATTTCAGTTAGGCATGAATCGTTTGCGTTCCCTAACTTCCATAAAGAAATAAAATATCCACTATCCCTTAAGGGAGGATTCACGTCTAACAGCCCCAAAAGTAGCTGATATTTAAGAATTTTTTTTTAAAAAACTGTTGGTCATATTCGATTAAACTCCTTTGGGATATAAGGAGGCATCAAGGAGTAATTTTTTTCCTTAGACAAAATTTTCACATTATTCTTTACATCGACGAAAAAAGTATTATAAATAAAAATTATAATTAAAATTTTAGAAAAATTTCTTCTTTTTGCAATCAAATGACTGTGGTAGGTGACATCGCCGAAGAGATTCCACAAGAACGATCGACATAAAAAAAAATATTTTCTGCAAGTTTAAAGATGCCTCCTTAAATCCCCAAAAAATTTAATGCAATATTAACAATAGATATTAAAAAAAAAAATCATAAATTTCAGGGGCTGTTGCACGAGAATCTCCCCTAAAGCCGTGATTTATCGTAACGGAGCTACGGAGGTAATCAATTTCAACAGGTGCAGATTAGCGACAACATTGTTTCGGTTGGCAGACGTGCCCCGCCGTGTTTGAGCCTTTTCAAGGCACGGTGAGACAAGGGTAGGCGAATCTCGTTGGCCTGAAATGGGTGAGCGAACACCGGCGAGGAAAGCCGTCGGAGAAGAAGGGATCCCGAATTTGCGGGGACAGATTTTTAAAGGGAGGACCGTCACGGTTCATTGGAGGACCCTCTTTTCGGAGGTGACAGTCATCTTGCACGGAACAGCGAGCCGAAATTATTGGGTCATCGTTCAATGGCAGCTCCGTTATATTATTCGGCGGCGCGGCTGAGCGAGGGTGTCCTGTTACTGGGAACATTATTTAACTTCGTCCACAGCTTATTCAGCACGGCGAAAAACGGGGTGGATCGATTGCCTGGTCGAGCGGAGAAAAAAGTTGAAGAGCAGCAGGGGTGCGTCGTGTTGCAGCGGGAGAATCGATGCTTGACAGGAGGATTATGTCAATGAAAGAGAGACGAATTTTTATCGGGTTCAATGAGTGAAGGAGTTAGAATTTAAGGAGCGGAGGGTTAGAAAGTTGATCCAGGGAAGCGATTTACTATGATTTTTAGACTCCATTTGAAAGGAGCTGGCTGAAATTTGGGTTCAGAAGATGCAGCTCAATATTTTCTTAGTTTCGTAGTTGGGATTATTGTTGGAATTTCGGAACTTAGGGAGTACTCGTTAATTTAGATTGAAAGTGTTTAGGTCGGTATGGACCGGAAAAAAAACTTTGTCAGAGGTAGAAGCGATTCCTGATGTTAGAAACGTGTTAATTATTAATTACGATATTTTTACTTGATTTAGAATAAGTACCTACTATTGTATAATACTATGGTTTATCAGTGATTCGTTATGCAATATTATATTGTATAATTCTATTTTATAATTTTACATATTGGATCGAGGCAGAGTTGGGCATTATTCGGCTAAATTTTTATTCGAATATGGATTCGTATAAATCCCCAAGATTTATTCGCGAATAACAAATGACGATTTTATTCGGCGAAAAATTCTAGCCAGATTCGTTCGAATAAGAATTTATTCGTTATTCGACCGGAATGTACGACGAATAAATGTGATACCCGGCATCTATCGATGGAAGTCTGTACTGTGTCCAACATACGTTTGGATGTGTGTGTTTGGAAGTGTGAGTATACGCCTGAACGAGCCGAGGAAATCCCGCCTTAAATAAGTATTCTCTTCTGGAGGCGTCGGTCATCGGTTTTAAGCGATATTTAGGATAAAGAATTATCAGATTATGTGATTGTGTATTACGTGTGTCTTGGGCATTGCCAGGGCACAACATACATAAGTCTCTAATTGTGGAAGTAACAAGCCACGTTCAATAGGGTGGAGTGAAAAAAACATTTTTTCAATGATCAAATTCTAATAGTGCGTAAAAGTTGTCTACTTGGCCCAATAAAACGTGTAAAAAATTTCAGCTCGATCGGATAATTTCTTCTGTGTGCACCAAAGGCCTTAACTTTCAAAATTTTAGTACAAAACTTAAGAAACTGCAACTTTCTTCAGCTGGTGGATTCTACCTTTTTTTATACCCAAGACTATATTTGTTGCGTAAATGAAGCAAAGAAACACCCGTGGCTGGTTTCGGAATGATAGGAATGGCACTGTAAACTATAAAAAAATGCAGCTCTTCGCTCACTTTCCTAACGGAACAAGTGGCCCAGAACCAACCACGCGGAGGTAGCTGTACGTCGGGCTCCTTGTTTTTTGTATTTTATATTTTTTTCGTTTTTTTTTAATAATTTAATTGTTTTTTTTATGTATTTTGTATTTTATATTGTTTTTTGTTTTTTTTTTAATTTTAAGTTTTGTACTAAAATTTTGAAAGTTAAGGCCTTTGGTGCACACAGAAGAAATTATCCGATCGGGCTGAAATTTTTTACACGTTTTATTGGGCCAAGTAGACAATTTTTCCGCACTATTAGAAATTGATCATCGAAAAAATGTTTTTTTCACTCCACCCTAACGTTCAATGAACGCTTATAATTTGAAGAGATTGATTTTTTCATTAGTTTAAATGGATTGCCGTGAGCAAATTTTATTTAAAATAAATCAAAACGCCACTCTTACATATGCCTGCAAAGTGAGAGCTATGACAAGAGTTACTTAACCTAAAACATTAGGTTTCATGGGTGTCAGTCAGTGGTGTCATGATACATCGCCGAAATCACGTGATCATTTTATTCGTCCGTTGAGTCGAATAAATCATTATACGAATAAGAAATTATTTGAATAAATTTTCAGTCAAATAAAAAATTATTCGTTATTGTCGAATAATGTCATTTTATTCGAATTTTTTATTCGAAGATTATTCGAATAAAAATTTATTCGCACAAATTTATTCGAATACTTATTCGAAGATTATTCGAATAAAAATTTATTCGCACAAATTTATTCGAATACTTATTCGAATAAAAATTTAGCCGAATAATGCTCAACTCTGGATCGAGGAATAAACAAATCAGTCATTTGACAATTTTCCCACATGTATTCAGTAAGCACATTTGATTCCCTTTAGTCACTATTAAACACTGTCCTAATCTTTTTTCAAATGTCCTATATAATTACTATTATTTAAAAAACTGTATAATTTCTTTCATTTCTATGCCAGATAAATTCTTAAATATTATCCTACAGAGAACATAGAAATATAAACAAACAACCTAATAATTGTCTATAAATCAAGGTCTACATATTACATAATAAAAAATAATAAAAAACTCTAAACAAAAAAACACTGACGAAGCTTATGAAACCTATGAAAAATATCCCAAGTATTTAAGTACAATATATTCAATCAACTTAATCGTGCAAAGTTTAACACTCTGCCAAAGGTTTTGATTTAAATATCCCCTGCACTCGGATAAACTATAAAAACATATTTTCCGTCTTCAAATTCGTAAATTAGGTACATATCTGCACACGTGCCGGGGTGTTCACCAAGAATTCTGAATTGCTTTGGCAGAACTTAAAACACGGCACGCAAGTTCCAGCCGTTTTTCATGGTTAAGGGGTCGCAGACTGCGTTGGCCAGACTTTCAAGTAGTAAAAGCGTATATAGGATGAACCGCGTACGAAACTCTCCCTGTGTAGTAGCACACCAGCTATCTTTATGGCTCGAAATATTTTTCCACACTACTGGCTGCCGCTGACCGCTCGATAAACTTCGATCTCGCAGAATTTCGATGAAAGGAAGAATTTTCAATCGACTGTTACATAAACAATTCCACTCAATCGATACCTGGAGCAAAAGAGTTTCCAATAAACCGTTAGCAAATATAATTCCTCGATGAACACACGATCTCGCGTGGAGAACCATATCAATTCCTTCACTTGAATTGAAATTTAGAAGTTAACAATATTGACTGTAAAATTTTACGAATGAATTCATGTAATTATCTTCATGCCTTCGAATTTATTAAGGGTGGTGTTAATCGTTTTACAATAAGATACAGTGTTTAACATTTTATATTCTCGTGTTATGAATGTATATTTTCTGTTAATTTTAATATAGTTCATTTCGATGACGGTGACTTCCATTGTTTCAAAGCAATAGACATCAAAGCATCGAAAGCTAAGGCATGTTTATAAATTTTGAATACAGAATTAAGATTTTCCGCGAGGGAATATTTCTCAGAATTATTTTCCAAAAATATAGCAACAGACTTTTCATAAATAGACGTGTTCCAGGTAGGTGAACTATGTACTAATAAGATAACGTTTTCTCTGTATAAAGTTAGAACAGGCAGGGGCGAGTTTAATTTCACAGTAAAAACAACAAGCGGACAAGGATTTCGCTGCAAAGTTTTTTAAACTTAATTCGAAGAGACGTGCAACGCGAGATCAATTGAGATGCACTGGGCCGCCCTCTCGAGCTTTACTTTCAGCTTGTTTCGCTCAATTTCTTAATGAAGAAAAATAACGGCGGTCCAATAAGTTTTTTCCCCAGAGAAATTAATTACTTAAGCGCGAAGGACTTTTTGAAGTACGAGAGAAATTACAATATCCGGCGAGCGTAATGAGTTTTAAAAATTCGACTCGCCTATATGTGACTCTTTTAAACATTTTTATTTTGGGAGATTGAGCTGATGATATATATATTTAGGCGATGATGAGTTTTCTATGTGTTTCTGGGCTCTCTGTGACAAGTTTTTCGAACGTAGAGAAAATGGAGAAATGAGTTCTAATGATTGAAGATTCTAAAAATAATATCATTTTTATTCGTTTCGTTTGAAATATATGTATATTGTTATGAACACGAAGTATGCAAATTAGGAGAACAGAATATAGAGTGTCATAATTGTATATAGAAGAAGATGTTGTTTCTCGTATTCTCAAAAATAATACGAGGCATTGCGAGCAAAATCGGATTAACCCACGTTGAAAAAAAATTAATTTTTCTTATTTTATTTATACGGTTAGTATGGTTTATTGGAATACATTATTGCTACTAACTCAATGCCTTATATAATGCGGATAGTTCCTAATACTTTGTTCCTTTAAAATGAAGTATAAACTACACGAATAACAGTGTCCAACAAAGTTTAACTTTTTTTCTGTTCAGCACCACTGTCCGCGCCGCACGTTTTGCCAAACTCTTTCGTTTCTGTATTGAAAACATAATGTGTTTCACCACATCTGCTGACGGTTTCCAAAGGAAAAATGTGTGCTGCATCGCGTGGAGTGGTCAGATTTTCTCCTGGACCCTTAGTTTTTGAAATATATAGAAAGATATCTGCGAAAATTAATGCATTTCGGGTGTCCTTTTCCCTTTGATCGTTGTTTAAACATATTTAAATGTTTATGAATCAGTAATATCTTATATCGTTGTGTTCGCGAGGGTTCATAGAATAATCTGACGGACCAAGCAACCGAATAATTATGACTGTTCGAACACAAAAAAAGTTCGAATTTGAAAATTTGCATTTTTTTTCAAAATCGAATTTCTCGAAAACTGAGGGTGATGGCGACAAGCGGTTTGCGGATTCGTTTTCAGTGCACAAAAATCTATAAGAAACGGCTATTGAATGTTACAGATCAAAATAGCTGTTGGACAGTGTATTCAATATAATTGCAGTAGAGCGTCAATTATCCGAACTGCCTGGGACCGAGGTGGTTCGGATAATCGAACAGTTCGGAGAATGAAGCGTGTATGTACTTTACACAGTTCATTACTATAGGAATTACACCTAAAGTTACTTAATAAATACAGGAGTACTACTGCGTTAATTTATATTATAGTCCAGTGAAATTAGACGGAAATCTGCCCAATCTACGGAATAATTCCCACCAAGCTAAATTTTGGTATGGTCCTTTATTTGGTCGTTTTAAATAATACGTCAAAAGTCCCCATCGATCCGACCGTCGCTAAAAATTTGACAGAGGGTTGAACAAAAAAGCCAACAGTTTTTCTCCAATATCTCGTTATCTAGCAGTTTTGCGACAAAAATAATTATTACACAATTTATAGCTTATGAAATTCTCTACAAAAAAGGTGGTATGAGTTTTTTTCGTAGGAGTAACCATTTTCATGTATGTCGGGTTACCAAGTTTCAACCCCCATACTTTTGACAAGGGAAGATCCCGAGCCCGGAAATTCAAAATATTCCGAAACTTTGTAAATATGTAGAGGAAGTCCTCCTTCGGATAATCGACCGTTCGGTTAATCGAGGTTCGGATAATTGACGCTCTACTGTAATACATGTACAGTGTAATGAAACCGAATTTTATTTCAGTAGGGTAGACCGGGGGCGGTAGTAACACTTTGACTTTGGAACACGATTACGCAAAAACTATTACAGTTACAACAAAAGTTTTTTTCACGAAAATGTTACTTATTTATCTGACATTATTTGAGCCACAACAGTTTCGCTGTATGTCAAGTAGTATTCCGGTTATTAATACAAAATGAGAAGCGGAGAAAGTGTTACAACCGTCCCTGACCCCGGGTCGGTTGTAACACTGCATGGAGTCGATAGTAGCACAAATATAACTTTACAAAATTAAAATATTTATTGATTTAAATTATAATAATAAATGAAAAAAGTAAAATCCATAACAAATTATGTGGTATCGTAATTGTGGCAGAAATAAAAGACGTTTTGGCTGGTGCATTCTTCATCTGCTCAATCCTTACATTCAGTATATTGCACCCATTTATCATTTGGTTTGCTTGTGCTATGCTATATGATTTCATGCAAATAGGACAATATTATTCGCCTTCTTTGTCCCTATTCGGTTCTGTTGCGGTAAAACCGACCCCGACTGCCGAACTTTTGAACTTAAATTATAAATTTTGACTAACGAGACGCTTAAAAGTGCCAAGTAACGATCAATATTAGTTTAAAAAAGGTCGAATTGCAGATTAAAAAATCGGACAAGCACATACTTGCAAAGGGAGTGTTTATATTACAATTTTAAGTCACTAAGGAAAAGTTACTTTAGGGCAGAGTTGGGCATTATCTAGATAAAAAATTATTTAAATAACGATCGAATAAATGATACTTTATCTTTATTCGTTATTCGAGGCTCGAATAATCGAAGTTATCTTTATTCGGAGAGCAACGAATAAATAATATTATTGGATGAGAATTTATTCGACGAATAAAGATAATTTTTCTATTCGATGGGAATTTATTCGAAGAATGAAGATAATTTTTTTATTCGATGAAAATTTATTCGACGAATAACGATAGTTTTTTATTCGAAGGTTTTATTCGAATAAATGCGTCGAATAAATTTTTCATCCGTAGCATTTATCTTTTCGAAGCCTTCGAATAAAGCCACGAATAACTTTCGTCAGCGTCGAGCGTGTTTATTCGAGCCGCCGAGGGTCGAGCCCCGCCGAGCGGCGAGCGCCGAACACAAAGGACCGGCGGCTCGAATAAACACGCTCGACGCTGACGAAAGTTATTCGTGGCTTTATTCGAAGGCTTCGAAAAGATAAATGCTACGGATGAAAAATTTATTCGACGCATTTATTCGAATAAAACCTTCGAATAAAAAACTATCGTTATTCGTCGAATAAATTTTGATGGAATAGAAAAATTATCTTCATTCGTCGAATAAATTCTGATCCAATAAAAAATTATCTTTATTCGTCGAATAAATTCTCATCGAATAAAATTATTTATTCGGTGCTCTTCGAATAAAGATAACTTCGATTATTCGAGCCTCGAATAACGAATAAAAATTATTTATCTTTTGTTCGTTATTTGAGACTTTTATTTAGATAAACTTTTGCCCAACTCTGCTTTAGAGTATCGAAAAGTTATTTTCTTCACTATCCATGTCTATTGCGTATCTGTACTCTTAGGGCATGTATGTGTATATTACAAATGTCATTCTTCATCATATATCCAAAATTGGTGTTAATATCTCTTATATGTTTTGAGATATTTAAGCGTGTTACATTCGCCCCCCTGTTACTACCGCCCCCGGTCTACCCTATGCTTTATTCAAATTTGACCTCGATACCACCATCAAGCCACAGGAAATATCCTAGCCAACAGCCCCCTTCGTTTTTACTGTCAAAACAACACTTCTCGAATAACATTTTCGCAGGTTCAACAGCGCAAAAGCTTGCGACGAAACGACACCCCCGCTAAGTAACACAGAAACGAGGAGGGCTTTGAAAAAAAAAAATAGAGTCGCGTCAGAATCGAAATCACAATTCCCTCGACGCGTGACCCGCATACGTATCGATCACTCACCCTTCGCGGGGGGTTATCGCGCGATAAGAGTATATATCATTTACAATGGACGTTCGCGGAGGATTCGATAAAAAATTGCAGACGAAAAGGCAGCCACTTAACGCTAGCGGGCAAGGCAGGGCTATTTATACGGAGTACCGTAATTGTCCCAGAAAATTCTACTCTTTCGGCCCCCTTTCCTCCCCAGTTTAGACGGACAAACTTGTTTCCACGCTCGCTAATGGCTACCCTTATCTTACCCAATTCGCGCCTTCCATCAGCCGCCCCCTTTATGCGATGTAAATCGCTTTTTTGCACAGCCCTCCCCCGCGAAAGAGGAAATTGCTTGTGACCATTTTGAAAGGACCTCCCTGCGCGAAACCGGGGGACAAAGGTGCACCGCGAGATCTACCCCTTTGCCGGGAGACGATAGTAATTGTCCTTCCGTAATTCCTGAAATACAGTCTCCAGTGCGTTAAAGTGTATCGCCTGGTCCCAGTGTTTTTGCGCGAACCTTCGCGGCGTGACGGCGATACCAGCCAGGGATTAATTGCGCGTGCAGTTGCCTTTGAACAACAGCGCGGGGCATCATCCCCCGTTGAGTCGGAGGTTAAGATTGTGGCGGGGGTTGAAGAGATTGGAAGTGAAATTTTAATACAATTTCGCTTGACGTCAGTGGCTGGGGATTTGGTGTATTATGCAGAAAGATGGAATACTAGGGAGGGTGAGAATTGGGGGATGATATGAAAGTGGGGGATGAAACTGGGTAATTTCAGACATTTGCTGTTTTTAATTATAGGGGGAATATTTTTGATACTGCGCGGTGAATTTAAATTCTGTGGAATTCTGTTGGAAATAGGGGTGGAAAAATCAGAGGTGCGTGGAATTTCGCGAATTTTGTTTGTCGTACAAGTGGATTATAAGGGATTAAAAAATTAAAGGCAATTTTCGCTGCCAGTGCAATCGCTTTTCCAATTTTTTATAGACTTTTTTGTGATTTCAATTGATTTCTATTTAACTGAGTTTTTTTTTAATGTGTAGGTACGTGGAAAGTAAACAAATTCAGTGTTTTATTTTTTTTCTTTTTCGTTTCTAACGAAATTGCGAAGCCACGAAATGCGTTTGAATGGAATAACAGAAATACCGAAAACCGTGCAGTGAGCTTCGAGGAAAGCTGTTGCAAATTATCGGTTCATCGGTTTTCAAAAACCGCGTTACTTATCTCGTTGGATATTTACTTTTTACGACGGCGAATCAGTTTTACTCGCGTGTATTTCAGGGAAACTCTGTTTCGCTGCTGATTAAAACTGAGTTAGAAGTATTCTGTGTACTAACGCAATTAACTGGGAAAACCAATATCTTCGTTGCTGCATGAAAGCACTTCGGCGAAATTCGCTGGTGCTTGGAGAGTTACGAGTAAACAAAGCAATATTTTCGAAATTCCGAGCCCTGGATAGCAGAACGACTCGCTGATTCACGAAAAAGGAAATGGTGATGTGATGAAGCAACGTTTTTAACCACAACAATTGTAAATAGGAGGATTAACTAATAACATAACTTAGCATAAATTCTAAATTACGAGTTGAGGAGGTAAAGTATGAATTTATTAATATTCATAGAGAAATTGTAAAATTGTCATGGATCGGGGAATAATTGGAAGCAGTAAAATACGAAGGTGTTTAATTATACTTCAATAACACATGGTTAACTTTAAAATAACCCAATTAAAGAACAATTGAATCTTACTTTTTCAAGAATATTTTAAAGTCATCCAATAAATAGGATTCTAAGTTATGTAAGAAAATTGTGATGTTTTTAAATAACGATGAAATATTATTTGTAATAAAATTTAACTACAATTTCTTCATTTTTATACACATAACTAGACTGCGGATGTTTATGCATGTATAATATGTCGTAATATGCAACATATATGCAACATATATGCAACACTTATGCAACTTATATGCAACATATATGCAAAATAGAAAGTGAGTCATCCAAAGTTGAAACCTGAAATATTTCTTGGAAATTGCTAATTGTAGCTAACAATGTTTCACACAGACGTATCTATAGGACATTCAACATTTTATTATTTTATTTAGGTATTATAGTTCAAATTGCAGTATATTACAATAGTTTTCTCGATGTTATTTACAGTAAATTGGTGCCTCTTATCAGTTAAAATTAGTTTATAGGCCGAAAACGAGCGTTCTACGTCACACGACGTTATTGGGGCATATTTAAACATACACCAATGATGTGGCGGAATCTCCTGTGGCCCTTGAACATTTGCACCTTTTAAAATGTCACTTACTTTTGATAATAGATTAAAATTAGTATTACGTTTCAATACGGCTCGCAATTTTTTTTTGATCTGAAAAAACGGAAATGAATGTCTAAAGTGCTTAAATTTATAAATTTTTGTTGTGTGTTTATTTTTTTTAGAACGAATTCATGTCTAACCTTTTTCCCACAATTACCAGGTATATTTTCTAAATTCTCCACAACACCACTAACTAAATCTATTGATTCAGTTAAGGGTAATCCTACTGTTTCTAATTTTTTCATGGCCTCTGGCAGTATTTGAAAATGTGTTTTAATAAATGTTAAATCTTCCTGTAAATATTCATATTGCAAAGCTTCTTTTGCCGATTCAATTGACGTTGCTTCTTCTTCATCAAAAGATTCAATAATTTCATCGATTTTTTCTAGGTGTATTGCATAAAAAAACGCTGCTTCTAGCCACGTTCCCCGCCTTGTTAAAACAGGTTCTGGTGGCAGTGGAACATTTTCTAATTCGTTTCTATAACGTTCCACACGTAGTGGGGCTTTTAAAAATACTTTTTTGACCGTCGCAACTAATTTATTTACTGCCGGAAATTGTGATCGTACTTCCTCTGCTATTCTGTTCAAACCGTGCACCAAACATGTTATGTGTAACATGTTTGGGTAGAAAATTTTTAAATGTTTCCCAGCTTTCAACATATATGCCGCGGCATCTGTGACTAACAGCAATATCTTCTGTTCACCTCCATTTGGCCATAATATTCTCATGGAAGAATTTACAAATCGTGCTATAGTTGCATGATTTGTTCCAGGCAACTGCTTACAAGCTAACAAAAAGGGTTGCGTTTTTTCATTTTCGCTAAGTTTACCTACAATCAAATTGGCAATGTAACGGCCAGTTGCATCCGTTGTCTCGTCCACGGATACCCATATGTAATTGTCACCAATATTTTTACGAATCTTTTGGATGGCCAAATTATAACAATATTCTAAGTAATTTTTTCTAAGCGTAGATTCATCTGGGATATCTTCTCTTGTATATTTTTTTAAAAAATTCCTCCACACTTTATTATTTAAGCAGCGCCAGGGCATATTAACAGCCACCATAGCTTGGCACATATCCGCATAGAAATTATTTGTTTTTGATGAAGATGGTTGATTTTGTGCGTCACTGTCATTATCACTATTATCTGTAGTAACAATAGCTCTATTACACTCGTCGACATTTCTCTTGTGCACTGCAGTATCCACATGCTGTTTTACTTGTGATTTTCTTTCACATCTGATTTCCTTATCACAAGCTTTACAGTACACACTTTCTCCATCTACAACGACGTAATTGTCTTGTATATGTGTAAGCCAATTGTTTAGTTTTACACGTCTACAGTTCCTCGATTTAGGCATCTTCAATTTGATACAAATCACGCGACACTCGTGATCTAACTGACAAGAAGTTCCCTGTGACTCCGCCATCAACGTTTGTCAATTTTTTTGTGCCTATGTTCAGCACCCCCTACAGCACACTTCGTTGCAGGAACGTTGCACAGCCGTTGCAGTACATTGCAATGTTGCCGTTTGGTTGCAGGTTGCATTGCAATATTCCTGCAACATTGTGGAAACATTGCCGTGCAATATTGCAATGGCCACGTTTGTGCAATGTTTCTGGAATATTGCGCACACATTGCCGTGGAATATTGCGCACATACTGCGTTACAATAATCCAGGAATATTGCGCACACATTGCCGTGGAATATTGCAATGGCCGCGTTTGTGCAATGTTTCTCGAATATTGCGCACACATTGCCGTGGAATATTGCGTACATACTGCCGCACAATATTCCCGGAATATTGCGCACACATTGCCGTGGAATATTGCGTACATACTGCCGCACAATATTCCCGGAATATTGCGCACACATTGCCGTGGAATATTGCGCACATACTGCAGTACAATACTCCCGGAATATTGCGCACACATTGGCGTGGAATATTGCGCACATACTGCAGTACAATACTCCCGGAATATTGCGCACACATTGGCGTGGAATATTGCGCACATACTGCAGTACAATACTCCCGAAATATTGCGCACACATTGCCGTGGAATATGGACTTACATATTTTCACTCCTCGCCTACGCAAAGCGTTCGTGAAATGCAAACACACGGAATACAGTCTTAAATACCACAGGAAACCTCCGGGGAACATAGGCGACCATGGAAAGTATGTGATATTAATAATTAATAACATTAGTTAATTATAACTATATACGGTTGAAGCAAAGTGTGAAACTGTAAACAGCGACAAAAGATATTTGTAAAAAAGAAATATTAGATGTCCAAAGTACTGCCAGTGTCTTTACTATTGCCATTTAATCTATTGTTCATAACAAAAACGTCCCGCGATGTCGAGTGTAAATTTAGAAGTCCGTATTATTGGCGAACGCTGTAGGAACGGCCCGGTGGGACGTTCAGGCAACATTCGTACATAAAACGAATTGACGCGGAGCGTTCCTGAAATACAAACACGCGGAATATAGTCTTATATTATCTAAATAAATATTATTCCAATGAATATCAATATACAATAATTCTTATTTTAAAAATGTTTCACGATATTATACACAATATATCGATTTCCCGAAAATGTAAGGTCACTGAAGGACAAGAATCATTTAAACTCACGAAGCCTATATCATTTCCCAAAATTGCACAAAATTGCTCTTAAGGGGGGAATCCTATTTTAGGGGCTAAAAACATAGCAAAATTTAGGATTTTTTTTTAAGAATCTAACATTTCGATTCATCTGAAATTTGGACCATGTATTCATGCGTCCTTGAAGAAGTTGCAGTTTTTTTTATTAATTTTTAATAATAAATACAGGAGTTATGCAAACAGAAAAATGAAATACAGCTAAGTTCTATGTATACTTCTTTTGTTACATAAGAAAATTGGCGCAAATTATGTCGCAAAAATGAAAGGTTCAGACCTTTCAGTTCGAAAACTCTCCACACTGCTCAATAAATTCTTACGTCTTTTCTTGATCATATTTTCTGTGATCATGCATAACTGCTATATTTGTGGTTCGAAATTAATAAAAAAAAAACCACAGCTTCCTCAAAGACGCATCAAAACACGGCCCAAATTTCAGACGAATCGAAACGCTGGTTTCTCAAAAAAAAAAATCCCAAATTTTCCCATGTTTTTAGTCCAAAGAGTAGGATTCTTGTCTTGATCACATATAGAAGCTTCGAAATAATCTAAAGCGAACAAAAATAATTATTTTCCACCGATATTCAGTACTAAAGCACGAGTAACGAAGAAGAATTTTATTAGATTCCATTTATTGTTAACTTCCTAATGCGAAACCTGCCCCGAGACGCTGCTCGTTTCCCATGCATCCGAACTTTTCGAAATGCCGGATAAAAGGGTTGTTTCATTAAGTCGCGCTGGGCGAGCAGCGCGGCAAGGAAGCGCGGGAAGAACGGGAAACAAGAATAACGAGGTCCGGCAAGGGAGATGTAGTTGTTCGTCACGAAGAAAATTGAATTCCCCGTCGAAGCGCGGAACAGACGAAATTTATGGCGCGCGTCCCTGCTCCGCAGTGGGACACCGAGACACCGGCACGCGTCCGTGTTAATCGATCGTCGTGATTGCGCGGATAAAAAAGAGCCATCGCACGGCCATTATTCCCGTTTTCCTCATTGTCGGGACGTGCCGCGCCTAGTTCCCGGCCGCTCGAATTACGACGGGAAAAGGTTTCCCCCCGCTAGTTTTAGGTCCTAGCGATGGCATAACGTGCCTGAATCGCCAGTAATTAGTGCCGCTGAATAGAACTATGGAAACAGAGATAGCAGATTTTCAGTATAATGATAATTAGATCGTTTTGCACGTTCCGCGCGGTACACTTGTTCCATTGATTGCGGAGCTTAATTGCTAACGCTCGAAAAAATCCGCCCCGAGTGCCGCGCCGCGCCGTGCAAGGCCTAATAACGGCGCAATTACAATCTCCCGCGATCTAACATTCGAAAGGGACGAGATTTCTGCCCCGTGGAGGAGCATTTCTAATTACGTCTGCCGGGCTCTGTGCATTAAAGGGTAACACCACTCTAGAGGCAGAAAAAAAGACCTAAGTTTGACAATTTATTTTGGGAGTATGACAAACGGAATAGAATTTCTTTTCAGAGGGTTTATTTAACACATATTGAAGTACGAAAAACAATTTTTTTTATTGTCATTTTCATACAAAATGGCGGCGACAGAGCCCGTCGTCGAAACCACTTCTTTCAAACTGGGAGGGCGGATTTCTCGGAGACTATTGCATGGATCGATTTGAAATTTTTACAGTAGCTTCACAACAATATTCTCTTTGGAAGTACGTAGCCGTTTTTTGATTGAATGTAAACTCTTTTTTTTTATAAACAATTTAATGCTCATGCTTAGGGCAAAGAATCAATTCATTTCTTAAAAAGTGCACCACTTCCACAAAAATTGATTAAACAAAAAACCCCTACGGACTTCCAAAGTCAATTGTATATAGATTATACATTTTTTTTTATTTTTTGTTCCCGGACTCATACATTCCGAGAAATCCGTCCACCCGTGGCGGTGTTTTAAAAAAAGCTGTTTTCGACGACGAGCTCTGTCGCCGCCATTTTGTATGAAAATGACAATAAAAAAATTGTTTTTCGCGCTTCAATATGTGTTAAATAAACCCTCTGAAAAGAAATTCAATTCCGTTTGTCGTACTCCCAAAATAAATTGTCAAATTTAGGTATTTTTTTCTGCCTCTAGAGTGGTGTTACCCCTTAAGAATAATGAAACGGTACGGGGGACAGTTGGTTAACGAAAACACGTGACAAACTGTGGGCGAAACCGATGAGGTCTATTTTTCTAACAGCTTCGGGTGAATGTAAAGCAATGAGTATCTAAATGAAATTTATTATCCTGCAGGATTGGATTTAGAAAATTAAGCTACATTTTTGTGTGGCATTCACGTTACGTACAGGCGATACTTCACAATTATTTTTCTGTGAGAATAATAAATTGATTAAATTTCATTTTGAATAAGAATGTTGTAACGTTATCTAATTATTATTAATCGTATTTATTACTTAAAGAAGAAGAAACCTGAATATTTGCAGATGGAATAGACATTAAGAGTTGGGAAGCCTAATCTACTATAAACTACATTAATATATGACAAATGTTTTTAATACAAAATGGGAAAACATTTCTCAGACTAATTTGCTCATCTTTTAATTCAATCGAGCTAGAATTAAATATTCCTACCCTAGTAGCGTTTATTGTTGGCATTTTGATGGCCAACTAATTCCCAGCTTGGGGATACTGTGAGCCAACCGAAAATGCTAACTAGGGTATTAACTACATTTTTTAAACATAATAAAGCTGAGGAGTCCCAACTCAAACTAACCATCTCATTGGCTCTTAGTAAATCTAAGATTCTTCTGTGTACGTCTACGTACACTAGCGGACAAAAAAGTTACCATTTTTTCGATTTGTTCTATTTTTTAATTTTTTAATATTCATATTAAAACCAGTTAAAGTTGAATTTATTTAAATGACAAACAGAAGTGTTATATGATATTGAACGGGGTAAGATATTTTTGGGGCCGACAAAGAAGTTACCACGTTTAGTAACTTTTTAGGTTGCCCTAAAAGCTAA
This sequence comes from Andrena fulva, assembly GCA_946251845.1. NCBI lineage: Eukaryota > Metazoa > Arthropoda > Insecta > Hymenoptera > Andrenidae > Andrena > Andrena fulva. Next base: position 26,785,551 of record OX276331.1, on the reverse strand, counting down.
AGGTGCCCCCACAAAATATTAGATTTTTTTTATTAATGTTCAAAAGTAGTAACTTTATGTTGGTTTTAAAAATGTGTTTAATGTTATGTAGAGTTTTTGTTTGTTAGTTAAATAAATTCAGCTGTGACTAGGTTTTATACAGCTTTTAATTCTCTTTCAAGATATGTATATTAGGTAAATACTGCAGTTTTAAGTTGATATTAAAAAGTAATAGACGTAGGGTGGTTCGAAAAAGTGGTAACTTTTTTGTCCGCTACTGTAAGTATATTGTAATGCATCCGAGTTACAAAAGAGCGCGAACTACTTCGCCCTGCCATCTAAACACAACAACCAAGATAGGTAAAGCTATATTAACGCATTCACTGCTAAACTCAATCTTAGCACTGTTGAACTCAATTTTGTTTAATGCAATAATCCCGATAATCAAAATTTTGCTTGCTCTTATGCATTGTTCGCTGCTCACGTTCTACTTATCTACATGAAACACGCCCAACACTAGGGTTTATACAAAAACCGACTTTTGAAGAAACCGGTTTTCGAATTCCAATATTCTCAAAAAAAAACCGGTTAAACCGGTTTCCGAATTTTCATAAAAAAATATAATTAAAATAGAAAATAAATATTCGTACTTATTTTAAAACTCTTCAGTTTTTTTAATATTTATGGAATTACAAAAATATAACAAAATAAAATATACTCTATCTATACAAAACTAATAAATTATAAATATTAAATTTTATTATAAAAATTATAATAAAAAAAAAATTAAATATCTAAAATTCGTACAAAATATAAATTTTAAATCTTTATTTCATTTAGTATTTTTCTACTTTTAGTATTTACTATTTTTCTTCCGAAAATATGAACTCAGGAACCCATACAGCACACTCCATAGCAGGAACTTTCCCTGAAGGTGGCAGGAACGTTGCCGTGGAATGTTCCACCGGGAACATTGCTGGAACGTTGCAGGAACCTTCCTATGTCCGCCCCTGTGAAACATTGCACGGCAACCTTCCTGCCACCTTCAGGGAACGTTCCGGGCATTCTCTAGCCACCTTCAGGGAACGTTCTTAGAGCATATATACATGGAGGTATCATTGCCTTAGAGTGACTACCTCGAAACTGTCGGCAACATCACGCGAGAGAGAAAGACTGGTGCGAGCGAGAGAAGTATATGTCCCATTCGACCGATATGCGCATGCGCCGATATCGTGCGAGAGAGAAACACATCTTGCGAGCGAGAGAATCTTACTTCACTCTCTCGCACCAGTTCGGACGATGGTTTCTCTCTCGCACGATATCGGCGCATGCGCATATCGGTCGAATGGGACATATACTTCTCTCGCTCGCACATGTCTTTCTCTCTCGCACCATGTTGCGGACAGTTTCAAGCTTTCAATGAGACCTCCATAGTATATGCTCTAAGGGAACGTTCCGGGCATTCTCTAGCCACCTTCAGGGAACGTTCCGGGCATTCTCTAGCCACCTTCAGGGAACGTTCCGGGCATTCTCTAGCCACCTTCAGGGAACGTTCCGGGCATTTTCTAGCCACCTTCATGGAACTTTTCGGAAATTTTACAACAAAGGTCCCGCAGTAAGCAGGGCTCGAAAACTGCTATAATATCGATTTCGGTTCTCCAAACGGCTATAAAGAACCTTTATTCTGAATAATTGTTATGAAGAACCGAAATTTCCAACTATTATCTGTGTTTCGGTTACGGTTCCTATTTCCCTCCTCATATCGGTTCCATAACCGTAATTGTATCGACTTTTCCCTAATTGATATCAATAATAATTATTGTAGTTGCAGATTATACTGTATATGTGCATATTTTTTACAAAATCCTTATGGAAAAAGGAGAAACATTTATACACACCATTGATTTCTTAAATAAATTAGCTACACATTTTTTACATTCACATACACTATATTATTCAGAGTAGGAAGTTAAAAGTTTCTCCTGTATATTAGGTACTTACGATTTGTGTAGACGATGTAAGGTCAATTGTTGTATGCTTTATGTAAACTATGGGACTATTCCCGTTAATAATAATAATAATAATAATAATAATAATAATAATAATAATAATAATAATAATAATAATAATAATAATAATAATAATAATAATAATAATAATAATAATAATAAGAGTATTGGCTCTGGTGGATCTTCCCAAGCCGGCGGCGTGGTGAAGATCCAGGCGTTGTGTGACGTACCTCACGTGCGACACGACAGGTTGCAAAGCCAAAGCACGTAAGAAAGCACACGCATAAATAGTTAGAGCGTGATTAGTTATTAATTGCTTTAAGTAGTAAAAATGGTTAGAACGTGTGTGTTTTGTGGCGCAGGAGACCTGAGTGAATTGGGTGAAGGTTTGACATATCACGGGTAAGTAGAACCCATGTATATGCTACTTGTAGGTTATGTCGAACTTCTTAAAAAGAAATATTTTTGTTTGTTTCATATAGATTTCCGTTGAAGAATGAAAACTATCTGCATCGTTGGTTACAGAACATGGGTTTGGGCCTGAATTTCGTACATTCAAATAAATCTTCTCTCTGCAAGCATTCCTACTGTATTTGGACAATATAAATGTTCTTGTGTTTTCTGTCACGATATATAAGAACAGGATAAAAACAGATTGTTTCGCAAGTAATATATATATGAATTATTCAAATTAAGGAGCTTGTTTTTAAGTTAAAGTAACTAATATAAAATATTTGATGCCTATGAACCAACTGCAATTTTCTAATTATTTAAAACACATATATTTCTTTGCTTTCTGTGCTACAAGCTTTTACTTTTCACACAGTTTCCTTGTAAACATGCATGTACTGTACAACTTTCATTTCACTTTCCGTTAAATTATTTAAAGTAACGGTGATTGTTATTTTTCCATTGCGTCGCTTCAATGCAGCCTGCGATTGGCGTTACATGAATGTTGTTTTTAATGAAGCCATTTTTCATGACTGAAATAATTTATTGATGACCTTTTATAGATTCATTTACTGAAGAGAAGCTGTGGAAGCTGCTGATATTAAATAAATTAATAGAGGATTCTGTGGCAGAGAAATATACAAAAGAATCATTCATATATTCAAACATATAGTAAAATGAGTAAGTAAATTTATTATTTATCTCATTTCAGCACTTAAAGTTGTAAAATTGTAAAATAAATGCATGTATTATTCCAGGTTCATTACACGTTGCATGCAGTACATTTTAAGTAAAGAGAGCGGAAGATCCTGGAACTCCACATACGTGTTAGCGGCAACGCCGTTTTCCCCTAAAAAAAAAGACAACCCAAAATGCACCCCTACGACCCGATCGCGTGAAGCTGCACCGAACGAGCCCTGACGAGCGAAGGGGGGTGCGAGCGGGAGACAAGACAGCCTCGAACGAATTGTAATTGTCTCGATAACAGCCTTCGCTTTGATAACGGCCATTAATCCCTGTAACGTCAAGCGACGAGGAATAAAATTGTATATCGCGGTGTCTCTCTCCCTTTATTTCTAACATACGCGAGTTTGAGAAGATCCACCAGAGCCAATACTATTATTATTTTTATTATTTTTATTATTGTTCTTGTGGTTGTCGGCTTGTATAGAAAAAATATATGAATATTTAATTGTCAGTTTTTATTGTAATTTAATTAATTTCCTTAACCCTGACCATTGCTAGAAAATGCCCGGAACGTTCCATGAAGGTGGCTAGAGAATGCCCGGAACGTTCCCTGAAGGTGGCTAGAGAATGCCCGGAACGTTCCCTGAAGGTGGCAGGAAGGTTGCCGTGCAATGTTCCACAGGGGCGGACATAGGAAGGTTCCTGCAACGTTCCAGCAATGTTCCGGTGGAACGTTCCGGCAACCTTCCTGCCATGGAGTGTGCTGTATGGGAAGATTAGTTTTACAGTAAACTGTTACCTACTACAATATGCTTGTGTCCGAGGCGATTTCAAGTCAAAATATTACACGTTTTTAATGAAATAATTAATTCATTTTTACATACTAATCCTAGTATATAAAACCGGTTTTTTTAATTTAAAAACCGATTTTCGAATTTTTCAAATTTATAAAAAACCGGTTCTTAAACCCGGTTTTTAAAAACCGTCAAACCCTACCCAACACCTTTATCAACCCCTACCTAACGCAAGCAGCGAAAAGGTGTTCCATTTACCAAATTACCAAAATCTACATCGTAGGTGCACTGGTAAACCACAATAATTGTAAATCAAAAACGCCAGTAGTATGGTAAAAAAAAAACATAAAAATAACCCCTTTACATGCAGGTAATACACACCAATTCATAGCATAAGAAATAAAGGATTTTTGTACAAAAATGAGTCATTAAATCTCTTTCCTATAACTGAACAAAAACTTTAAATTCATTTTTAGAGAAACCACCCACATCGACTTACTGTGTTTCACCAGTAAACCCAAGATATTAAATGTCCATAATTCGTTCCTTTACCCAAATTACAAGAAACGTCACCAGAAGTCATGTACACAGGGACCGAAATATTTCCAACGTAAGAATGACGATCTGACAGCGATTGACCTTTAGGCTGGAGCGTCTGAAATTAGGGGTGGGAATGGTACATGGTGGGGTGGCATCTGTGCTTGACAACTCGTCAATGGGCGTCGGGAACCACGGCTTCTCCGTCGCACCGGGGAAAGTGAGAAGGAATCAGGTGACAGCAGAGCGAAGGTGGAGGGTAACGCGACAGAGGGGTGCGCTCCGTAAATCGGGCCGCGCGGGGGCGGCACGAGGGTACGAGGCAGTACCGCCACTGAATTCCTGGCCCCCATTTCGGCTGAGGTTGTCGTGTGATTTATATGAGAACGATTTCGCGTCTGGCGGCGCAGGTAATCGCGCGATGATTGCCGCTTGTAATTGATTGCCAATTGCTTCTGTCACTTAATCCCTTCCGCCTCCACCTAAAATTGACAGGCCTATCGGCGATAATATTGAAAATGTCCACGTCTGCTCGATACAATCGAAGGGCACCCCGTTCAGCACGCGGATGGGTGAAAGCTTCGCCTTCGTGAAATGAATTTTAAATAAATTAATGGAGGGATGATTATGCGCGGGGAATATCTGACAGAAATTAATATTGAGTGTAGGTACTGAGTGCCCACTGGAATTCTGTAGGAACGACTTCGTTCGTTTTACTGTTTCTGCACAAATGATATTTTCTGTTAAATTGTATACATTGAAAATGTATTAATTTTTTTTTTTTTTTATTTACGATGTATGAAAGTGATAATATTTTCAGATGATTTTAAAGGATTACTACTCGATTATGTGTTATAATTGTCTTCCATAAAGCTGCTTATTGGTTAAAGTGTTCTGAAACTGGTAATTAAAATGTTCATATGCTTCACTTTATATACAAGATTTTTCTGTAATTCAGCTCACAAGGGATGATCCCGAACCCGGAAATTCAGAAAATTCTGAAACTTTGTGAATATGCAGGGAATTTTCTCCTGATTACAACAGAATTTTTGTTTGCTGCCCAAATTTACTTGAAGGGGGTGAAATTAACCCCTAAAAATTCGACTATTTTCCGATTTTGCGTGAACTGTTAAATATTTTTTTACCAAATCATAAATCTAATTAAAAGAAGTGAATTTTGCCTTGAAACTTTTTTTCCATCCCTTACAGTTCGCGAGTTAAAGCAGAAAATCGGAAAAGAGCTGAATTTTCAGGGGTTAATTTCACCCCCTACGAGTAAATTTGGACAGCAAAGAAAAATTGCGTTGTAAAGAGGAGGAAATCCCCTACATGTTCACAAAGATTCAGATCTTCCCTTGTCGGATCGTTATCCCAATGTGGGTATCTATTAAATACCATACTTCACGAGTTATTATACCAAATTCTAATTCTTCTGAGCACGCGGTCTTGAATATAACTGTATTATACAAATCTAATAAGAATTTTGATAATTCTTGTGTAATACACCCTTAAACCAAAGTTTATCATATCGATAACCACTATTTTAATATATCTATTTTCTAATAATTTTCTAATATATCTATATATCCGATTTCTGCTCTTAATATTCTGAAAATTCCCAATGCTATTCGTATCCACGATAAACACCTAAGTTTTTAAATATATCCATGCTGACACACCGACGAAGAGTCAAATCTAAAAATCATACAGACCAATTATCATAACTGGGCCTCTTCGACCCGTTCACATTTCACAAAATATTTTTCAAATCTCGCCTGACAATACGAAATACGAAGAGTATTTAATAAAAAGCTATTGATTTCTTCTGATGTCTCTTTAAAATAAATTGATAAATTAATAAATTACACACACATTTATTAACACATGTGTAGCTACAACACATTGTAGCCATTACAATGAACTATTAACGACACGTATTTTTTTCCACCCATACAATTAGCCACATAATCCCTCGTTAAGGTGGCCCACCCGAAGTCTGTTCACGTCCACAGAACGGGATTTTGCAATGCAGAAACCACTGGAATATAATTTTCTGCAGACGTTAGCCACCCCCCCCCCCCCCCCCCTGCCCGGTATCTCCCATCCGCAGATAAACGCTGGTGCGATCCCAGCGGCGTGTTACCGCGAAACGATGAACGCAATTTACGGCGCTATTGTCGCAAGATGCTGTGGCCTCCCCGATGGTAGCATCGATATGGCAAGTGAAAAATACGAGCCACTTCGGGGGCTCTGCTGTGACGGTACTAACTGGATAGATGTAACCCATTTTCAATGATCGGTGGTTTTTATGCACTCCTAACTTCCAAGGAATTGCTGGGCCAAACGGAGCCACGGTGAATACCAATTACAGCGAGAGATAAAGTACGGTGGACCACATTTTTTTTAACATTTTTACAGGGGAATTCTAGAATAACTTGAAAATGTGTGTAATTTAGTTTGACATTTTAATGGATTAGGTATAAATGCGAAGCAATGTATTTTTTTTAATCTGGGTCGAGTATTTCAAAGTGAAATCGTAGTTTAAAGCACAATATCTACCTTCTCTGGGTCTATTAGTATTTTTAATGAAACGAGAAATATGGAAAAGACTGTTGAAATAAAAATTTCGTTGTATCTTTGAACGTTGGAAAAGTATTTAAATGCAAGAGGGGCAAACAGTATTTATTTTAATTATGGAATCTAAACAATGTTACTGTCTTCTCTATTATTTTCTTAATTAAATATGTCAGTCAACAATGAAATAATACCAATGGAATAAAAAATATTACAACATCCCACCGCATTCTGTATTTCGTAAAAATATTATGCAATTTGTTATTTGCAAATTATTAGAATATGTACTTATATATAATATTCCATCTTGAAAGCCGACAACAGGTCAGAATTTATTGCCCTTTTTAACTAGCTGGGAGAACTCTCAAGAAGTCACCACTTTTGAGTAAGGTGGAGCTTATTTTTCAATTATGAAAATATGAGCTTCTTACAATCTCAATTTGTTCCTTTCTTTAAAGAATAAATTTGAGCAGAATATGAGCACAATTGATCTACATTTAGGGGTAGCTCAATGATGGTGAAATTTCCAATGTACATGATAATTATATGGTAGGGCATGGAACACTAGACAAATTTTTAAATGCATTCATTTCTTCATTAAGAAAAATAGAAACTGAGAAAAAGTATCATTGTGCCCCATCTGACGTATAATTAAATAAAATAATTAGTAGAGTGTACCCTGACAGCAGGAAACAGACACTATCTGATGTCTGAGCCTCTGTGAACAATAAATTGAACAAATTATCAAATTTAAATTCATAATTCAAAATTTCTATAATCTTTGAATCACTTGAACTACCCCTAAACATAAGAATGTATTGCCCAAAGATTTTATACAGTCTTTGCAAAATTAAAATCACAAATCAGGGTGGTAAGATTTATAAAAAAATATTTAATTTTGTTTTAAGTTTTAAGCTCCACCCTACAAACCCCCAAAATTAAAAAAATATACTTCTCACACTACGTCACTCATAATACAATATTCAACATTATTTAGTTTCATCAAATTCAAAAACATCAGCCTATTAATCCCACAATACACAAAAAGAAAATAGATAATAATTTTATGTGGGCGCAAAAGTTCGTTCGGTTCATTAAACCAAAGTCTTTATTAAAACAAAAAATGTAAAAAGTAAAATTCTCCTTGGCTATCTATGAACTTTCCGGTAAAAGTACACGTAGGTGCAGTAAAAGAAGACATTTCCACACTTTCCTTAAGAGGGTAGTGGACTATTGAATATTTCAAATCGTTAGTTTATTTGACGCTAAATTACCGAATAATCCTTACAGTCGTGCTTTTCACAATCCATTGTGGGTACGTTTTCGAGTAATTACCAAAAAAAAAAAATCGTCGGAATGTATAAAATTGTCGAAGTTATTAATCGTTGAAGACATCCCTCTCAATCATCTGAGAGCAAAATGCTTTGGGGTGAAATTTGCCGATGAATTTGAACAAAAATTGTGGAAGTTACACACTAATCAATTTTTCCCCATATTTTCACGGAAAAAATCGCCTTTAATCAGTTATGTTTGCAAATGTGTTATACATTTTATTCAGTTTTATGAAAATGCAATCACTACTTATTTTATAAATTTTTGTACAATATATACATATTACATATTGTACAAAAATCTATAACATGTATATAATATGTATATATTGTACAAAAATTTATAGAATCTATAACATGCATATAATATGTATATATTGTACAAAAATTTATAAAATAAGTAGTGATTGCATTTTCATAAAACTGAATAAAATGTATAACACATTTGCATTGTACGAAAGTTGTTTAAAATATAAAATGTAGGTATTTATGTATTGTACGAAAATTTAGAAAATAACTACTACTTGAATTTTTATAAAAATGAATATATTTTTCTAATGAAAAGACATCACTACGATTATTGTATTACTGTATCGTTGTATGTAATACATTTTTTTAAATTCTTTTTACGTCATTTTGAAATGCTAGTTTAAATTTTAATTTTTCCTACTATTTTTAAGTCATTATGAAATTTCCTATAAAAATTTGACACATTTGGTACTTTCGCCCTAAAACGCCCAACATGCTTCCCAGCGACGTTACTGTGCCCTCGGAGAGAGGGTAGCAGAACTCGCCCCACCTTAGCGGCCTTAGCAGCTAAGGCGCAGCGTTGGAGGGAGAACCGAAACATCTGTTTTGGGAGCACATTTCCCCTACTTGGGAAGGCCTGATGTACACCGTGTCTGAAAATGGTGTTTCGCGAAAAACGTCTTCAAAGTTAAGGGGGTAGGTCACCCTCGATAGCCCTAAAACAGGCCTTTCTTCAAACGCAAATTGTAAAGTCATAAATAACAATAGGGACAACGTTTTTTCTCTAGTTTTAATCGTTATTCTATGAGCTTTTACACAAAAAAAGAAAAGTCTAAATATCTCTATGTACATAAAAGTTGCGAATAAAAACGTAAAGGCGTGTACGCGGTGCACCGGTTGATGGTGTACATAAACTCTCGAAAACCGCTCCAACGATTTCGATGAAAATTTAATGTGACATGCAGAAAACCATTCCCTAAGATGTGTCGGGAGCAGATTTTCGAAAAAAAAATACTACAATTTGTATGTTGAAAAATACGACTTTATCGATTTCTTGTATGAAAAATATTTTTTATCTTTTTTTAAGAATTTATCTCGAAATTCTGCTCCCGACACATCTTAGGGAATGGTTTTCTGCATGTCTCATTAAATTTTCATCCAAATCGTTGGAGCGGTTTTCGCGATTTTATGTACACCATCAAACGGTGCACCGCGTACACGCCTTTACGTTTTTATTCGCAAATTTGACATTCATAGAGATATTTAGACTTTTCTTTTTTTGTGTTACAGCTCATAGAATAACGATTAAAACTAGAAAAAAACATTGTCTCTATTGTTATTTATCACTTTACAATTTGCGTTTGAAGAAAGGCCTGTTTTAGGGCTATCGAGGGTGACCTACCCCCTTAAGTCTCCTCTCCGGTGCACTCAATTACGTTCACTGCTACAACTTCTACAATTATTTGACTTTCTTCATAAATTTTTCTTTAAAACGTTCATAAAGGAATAGCCTTCAAAATCAGTAAGAAAAATAATTGATTTTTGAAGCTGAAATAGTCCACTACCCCTTTAACGCGCGACTATAATCCGCCACTCTCGAAACGTCTCCGCTACGCGCCAATTGGCTGAAGCCGAACAAGAGCCCTGAAATTCATCAGCGCGGGACGAAAAATCCCAGGTTCCTGTAATTCAGCTGCGCCAGGCGCGAAGGCAGTCGGTTAAAGTAATGTTAGAAAATAAATTCCTACCGGCGGTTATTATCCAAAGCGGGAAAAGTATGTGGCACGTGCCACATTCCAGTCGCGGCTATCTCTCGAGGAGGGATCTCCGGGCATTATCCCCCTCATAATTTCGCGGGCAGCTTACACGGGCTTAACTCTCTCCGCCCCGGTCCCCGTGTCTATGCGTTTTTCCCTCGACCTCGCAACTATTCCTCTGCCCGGAGCCTGCCCCCTCATAAACTTAACATAAGGGTTAAGTCTTGCGGCTACCCCCGCCTGTCCCTTCAGTCTTTCCATTCCTTTTGTGGCCCGGCTACCACTTACCTCGCGCTATTCCGCTCACATCAAAGGCCGCACCCTCTGCTCGTTACGCGAAATTATGCGGAAACTCGTGTGTAATTTCTCTTCCGCCGAGCATCTCCGAAACACGTGCCACGTTATCGTGCTCCGCGGGTCTGCCGATGTCTTTTAACGGGGATTTCTGGTCCGTTATTATATGTATAGATTCTTTGGGACTGATACTTGGAAAATGTGGTCCTAAAATCTCGTGTTGGAATTTGGTGAAATATTGGGTCGATGCGTAAGTAATTTTGGTTATTTTTTAGAATGATTCAACACAACAACGGTGTGTTTCATTTGGGCCCTATCACCCTTTAAGCCGGTGAAAACTAACCTCAAAGTCAAATTGGCACTTCCACTTTCTCGCGCATGACTCTCAAAGTACAACAGACAGGAAAAAATGTTTCGAACAAAAGTTTGATGGCACAATAAGCGCTGAAAACTTGCGTTAACAAAATTTTGAGAAGAGTATAAAAAGAAAAATATCGGATGAAAAAAACTTTTTCAAATATTTTGTTAACGGAAGTTTGTAGTGCTTATTGCACCATTAAACTTTTGTTTCAAACATTTTTATCTGTCTGTTGTACTTTGAGAGTTATACGCGAGAAAGTGGAAGTGCCGATTTGAGTTTGAGGTTAGTTTTCACCACCTTAAAGGGCGATAGGGCCCAAATGAAACACACCGTTGTTGTTGTTTTGAATCACTCTAAAAACTCACAAAATTGCGTTCCAATCGGTGAGTCCGGGTTCGCGGTGTTCCCTTGTAAGTGTAAGTAGAATTTTTTTATTTTATAAAGTTCCGGTAATAAGGCCCAAAAAACAGGTAACACCTAAGGCCCAGCCGTCATTTTTCCTTGGTAGGTCAATCTACAATACTGGTACATCTATCTATTCCTTTTATTACATACTAAATGCCATTCGAAGAGTTCCACACGAAACAAGGCCCATTTACAAGGTTTTTAAGAACCTATACATTTTCATTTTTGTTGTTTTCATATGTTATTCAAAATATCACAGTTTATAGTGTAATGTTCATAAATTTCTATGAAATAAAAAATTCTCAAAAATATGTATAATTTTTTTCGAAAAAAATAAGAATCCTTAAGGGATGAAAAAAAACTTATTTTTCGAGAATTAAAAAAATAAATAAGAATTGCGCGTTTGTACATTTATTCCGTCACCTTTTAAGACTATATAAAAAAAATTTGCAAGTAAATATAGCCATTTGTAGCGGAATAGGAGCATCGTGAAGAGAAGAATATCCTTCCGGATTCTAGACATGATTGCCAAAAAACCAAAAGTCTGATCCACTTCAAATATATCAAGCATATTCAGTAGACGTTACTTTATCGTTCGAACCAGAGTTTTGCAAATATTTAAAAATTAAATTACGACGGTCAACGAAACCATTTTCTAAAGTTGACACAATTTTTTAACACGTTGCCATTCCTCTGTTTCTCAATATTTTTTTATTCTGCCACTTCAGACGATAGCCACACGTCTACAGATTACCAATCTTTTTCAATTTTGTGTTTGAGATACCTACAATTGCTGATATCGTGTCTGGCATCCGGAAGAACATGGTCCTCTTCGCGATGCTCCTATTCCACTATAAATGGATATTTTTACTTGCAACATTTTTTTTTATAGTCTTAAAAGGTGATAAAATAAAAGTACAAACGTGCAAAACGATACGTGCGACACTTGTTTCTTTTTTTAATTTCTGAAAACATTCAGCCGCCACACTAGGAAGACCCCTTAAGTGGGCCTCATTGCCTGCACTTACCTTACTATATTATTTCAATAATCTTTATCGACAATCGATAAGAATGATGAAAATAAGTGAACGTAAATTTCTCTCGGATATTAAAATAAACATTTAATTTCTCTGAAAGTGTATATCGACAAAATACTCTCTTAACGATGTTTTTCCAATGGCCATACGAAAATCTGAAATCCATCAATAGCCGTTCGCCGTTGCCGGTAGGCAAGCCAGAGATCGAAATAAAAATGGTTCGCTGCTCGTTTCCATTTGTTCCGCGTGAAATTTTCTATTTTGCGCCGAAACGATTTTTTTTTATCTCCCCCTCGAAAATGTATAAATTTCCAGTTTGGAGAACTCGAATGCGATTCGAATGGGAGCGGCTCGCAATTGGTGTATACGCGTTGCGTTTAAAAGCACTGAAAGTACGTAATCGGATGATTCGTCTGATATTCGTAAAAAACTGCACGCTCCTTTTAAATGATGTTCGACGCTTTGGTGCGTAAGGTTCGGGGGAGCGATGGAAAAATATTAAACGCAAGCCCATCGTGCGGAGAGAATAGAGGAGGATGAAGAGTGTGCTTCGCGACGTTTGTCTCGATTCTGGGGTGGATTTTATTACGCCGCCATTACTACCCTTTCACGCTGTAACTTTCAAAGGGACACGTACTCGCGGAAAGCCATTCGGGAATGTGTCATTTTTCAATAAAATTATCTTGCCCCAGATACACGATAAATCGCGTTCCTAAAGTACGCTTCGGTTTCGCAGAGTGTCCCGAGACACGTTCTTCTTGCGCAAAAAAATCCATTCCGTCGAGCGGGCACATTACAGAAATAGGGGAAGAGGAGTAGAAGAGAAAGTAGGAATATGGCTACGTGCGACTATCAATCATCCTGTCTGTAATAAAAACAGAAACTATCAACCCTTCTTCTATATTCACTATGAAATTGCATGTAATTTGAAGAAAGCACATTTATTTTCCAACGTCGCACGAGTGTCTTTAATAAAACAACGCGGTTCAATTTGTCACTATTGTCCTCTTTTTATAATACCTTTATTTGCTTGGGATGTTAAACACACAGTGGAATGCACAATAAAAATTACAGTAAGAGAGATCGGGGACAAATGAAATATTTATGGTTTAATAACAAAAATAACAGACACAAGCATATTTTTTTATACAATTACATTATACACCACTGTTTCCTAAAACCGACAATACAAAAGCTCTGTCACTTTGGACTGTGATATTTGTTCAAAGAGCCATCTACAATTTTTTCACTTAAGTCACTAGTTAGGGAGAATCAAGTGTTTTTATTGAATACAAGCTTGTAAATAATATTTTACAACTTGGATCCGGAGAAATTAATGAAGGGGTTTCATAAAATAAATTTCTTTAATTTCAAAATATCTAAATTTGAAAAAAATTTGAAATACGCAAAAAGGAATAATACCCCAAGAATTGAATACAATTATAAACAAAGAGCTCAAGATAATTTATTAAACTGTATTACATGTGCTTTGATTGATTTCACATTGCCAATATAAACATTGGAAGAGAAATGTATGAATTTTAAAAATAACAATTTCATGCAAAAATTTAAAATTTTTTAATAAAAGCTCTAAACACTTTACTTTACTCACAAGCAGACGCACAAATGATAATGGCTTCCTTTCATAAAATATTTAACTAGTAGTAGAATAGCCACTACATAACGCTACTATATATTAAGGCTGGGACTATTTGTCGAATTTTTCGGTATTCGAATACTCTAATACTTCAGTTGCTCAATTATTTGGCGAATATAATTCGAATATCCAAGTATTCGAATACTGATGTATTCGAATAGTATGGTGTAAATTATAAATCAAGTTCTTTAGGTACATTTTTTACAAGCTTTTATTTAATTTCAGTTGTGAGTTCGTTACTTTGTCAGGTTGAAATCTTGTAAGTTAATTTTGACCCACTTCAACATATCCGATCGACTTGAAACTTTGCACACATTACATAGTTCCGATGATAATACAATATTATTCGAATACTGAAATATTCGAATAGCATTCGAATAGTATTCGAATACTGAAATATTCGAATAATAACATTCGAATACTGAAATATTCGAATACTGAAATATTCGAATACTAAAATATTCGAATACTAAAATATTCGAATACTGAAATATTCGAATACTGAAATATTCGAATACTCAAATATTCGAATACTGAAATATTCGAATACTGAAATATTCGAACACTGAAATATTCGAACACTGAAATATTCGAACACTGAAATATTCGAATACTGAAATATTCGAATACCCAAATACTCGAATACTGAAATATTCGAATACTGAAATACTCGAATACTGAAATATTCGAATACTGAAATATTCGAAGTTTATTCGTAGCATTCGAATACTTGTAAAATATTCGAATATTAAATTATTCGAATAGTCCCAGCCCTACTAAATAGTAGCATGTACAAAACAATATTTCTCTTTGCCCCAGTTGCCCAGATGTTTCGTCAATTTTTCAACGACAGAATTGCAGGACAATGTGAGAAGAAATTTGGAAATTTGTGCGTCTAATAGCAGGTGTCGATTTTAACTTGCAACCAATTTCGTGGATGGCCCAAAGTTTTTATAAAGATCACCATTGTTTTCAGAAGTTGCCCCTCCGTTGTTATTATACTGGTGCAGAAAAAAAGTTCCAGGTGTTGGTACCGCGGTGTGATTAAGGCACCGTCACGACTGGAGGACGTCGAGGGGAATTATGCGCATTTAATTATCATTAATATCGACTATATCCATAAATTCGTCCTAAGCAGAAGGAGAATAGGAGGAGCGTGCCAAAGGGGGAGTCGCGTGTACGAGACAAGCTTCTAAACCGGAAGTCAGCACGTCCAAGCCACTCAACGGAATTGCCAAGCCCCTTGAAACGCGAAAACGTCTGTAAAGGATAACGTCCTGCTCCGCAAAGGTTGATGCATGAGCACGGACTGTCGGAAGTGAAAGGCGGAGTGTGAAACGTTATTCGTCAAAAGATACAGCGAAAAGGGGGCCTGGTGCTTCGTACTACACGCAGAGCAGCTTGAATTCTTTCATCTTCGCCGCGCAACGTTGACGGACGATGCTTGGCGTCATTAATCAATTGCGTTCTCTTCGAGACAGCAGCTTTTCAATGAAATGGTTAGTAGGTATCGGGGAAAAGCTTTTTGCTGACTCGAAAGATAAAATTACTGTTTAGTTAGGTATTAGATATTGGTTTGAATATGTCTTAGCGCATGGGTAGGGTCCTTTAGGGATATTTTGAAGTGCTCGATGCAATTTTTTGGCATATGTTCATAAATTTTGTTTTCTCCAGCGGCGAATGGTTCAATTAAAGCAGTGTTTCCCAATATTATTTTAATCGCGATCCCCCCATACAAGGTAAGGTAAATTTAATAAGGTAAAGAACACACATTAAAAATAGGTGTCTTGGATTATAATTTTAATTTAATAATATTTACAAAAATACCCCAAAACCGTGGCGACCCACCGGTTGAGTACCACTGAATTAAAGGGTTGTATCTACCTAGAAGCTCGGAAAGAGATACAATTTTTTTAGAACAAGGTTCAGGTGAAAATTATTCCAAAATTGTTCAGTTTTCTGCACTGAACGATATATTTATTACTTTGAAAACGTAATTAATAAATATATATCATGGTGGAAAAACTTTGACATCATTTCCATTTACATATTTTTTTAAAAAAATTCTGAATTTCTATCTTTTTCGGGTTTATAAGTAGATATAACCCCTCAATGGAAATTAAAAAATCGGTACTTTGATGGACAATATTAATCTGCTGATCAATATACAAAATTGGAATTTGTTTCATTTAATTTGGTCCAAAAACCAAAAACCCCGCGTGCTCGTTTATCACTTCTTAAATAGACATTAATTTATATTTAGGTAACCCCTCCTTATAATTTTGGCAAATTTTGCTGCACAAGAATTGTATGTCCATGCGAGGAATTCGTGAAATAAGATATTTTAAATATTTATACCATAATTAAAGTGAAAATAAAGTTTTCTATGCAGAGCACCTCTCTAATTAAATATAAATTAAATATGGTAAGAATTTCGCGAAATTATATAGCACCACAAAAAATTTGTAAAACAAGTAGACACGCTTGCGTAATAATATTGAAGTGGAAGATGTTGAAATAAGTGTTCTAGTTAATTCAATTTAAAAACCTTTCGAGCCTTCAGCTTTAACGAATTATTATAGTCCTTCCTATTGCCCGCGTACACTTTCATTATCTACCGCCATAAACATAACCTACAATTTGCCCCTACTTTTTAAACTTAAACTAACGATGATTCTCTTAACAGCGCTTCATTAGAACTTACGCGTGTTTTAAGCTCTTTCGCCGTAGCAATTTGTTATTAAGTTCGTGTTACGAGTATAAGGTTCGTAATCAGAGTTCCCTGTATCAAAGGCTCGATTACAGGCGTAAGATTTCATGCTCGCATGCTGAAATAAAGAAAGTGGAAGAAACCGGCTTGGATTTTTTTCTTAAGCAAATAGTAACGCCACAATTAATTTGCTCGTAATGTATAATATTCGAGGCGTGGATTTTTCTACTTAACGAACAAAAGCAGAAATTATATATATGCATAAATATCTATTTATTTTTAACTATCGAATGCACAGTAATAAAAAAATTAATAGATAATGGTTCTCTACGTTGGGATTACTTTTATAACAGAATATATAAACTTATGTTTCTCTTAAGCACATGGCTAACGCACATTCTTCCAATACAGGACCAAATGGAAATCAGCAGAGGCGCACTCTGTTGAGCGCAACGACACTCACGCTATGTCTATTAAAATATATAATGTTAGACACGTCTTCCGTATCCTCTCTTTGATTCCTTTCTTGTGTTGAGGGGACTAGGCAGTGGGAAAGTCGATTTTTTTATTGCATTGTCTGAAACTACTGTCTTTTTTTAATAAAATGCCGTTTGGTTTATATTAAAATTCGCAGAATTGTTGATTTGCCAGCTAAAAAGGTCAAGCGGTAATTTCCCACACAGCACACAATCGTCCCCAAAACGTCCCGGGGACGTTCGTCCCAGCCGTACCGAACATCCCGAGGACGTCCCGAATGTCCCACGAACGGCTTATAGAGGTCCTCTGAATGACGAATGTTACCAAAACAGTGGTCCCGGGGACGTCTCGCACACAGCACACAATTGTCCTCAAAACGTCCCGGGGACGTTCGTCCCAGTCGTTCGGGACGTCCCGAATTTCCCACGAACGGCTTATATACGTCCTCTGAACGACGAATATTACAAAAAAAGTGGTCCCGGGTACGTGGTGTCTTTTAAGCGCATGGATTAGGACTAAACAGGCGTTCGAAAAACGTAATTAAGACCTATTTTTATCGATAAATTAAGCCTTTCGTCCCGGGTCCGCCAGAGGACTCTCGTGAGTAAGGCTTACTAGTGATCCTCTAGGCAGTGATCGGGGCAAACCGCAGCCATTTTGGGGCAAAACCGGAAATAACATAACCTAAACATTCATTAAATCGTCTGCTTTCCAAGCTGCTTGTTTATCTATCTCTTTCTATTCGTATTTCTGTCTCTTTCTTTCTTACAGTTTCTTTCTCTGTCTACTTCCGCTTTAGACACAAATCGCAGCAACCAATCAGCGACGATATGCGTTTGTCCAATCACTGCCTAGAGGATCACTAAGGCTTACCTGGCGGAACGCTTCCAGTTAAAGTTAAGTTCCACATAACTGCCAATTGGTCGTTCACTGACCGGAAGATTACTGAAGGTGAAGAAATCGGCCGTTAGACACGCTGGGTATCAGGACTGGGACAGAACTCTTATATATACCAACCGGAGGGCAATGGAACACCAGCGAGAAACTCACGAGCCGGGTAGCCCTCTGGTGGCATATGTCGATGAACCTTATCGGATCCCTACAATAGCACACGACGTCCTCAAAGCGTCCCAAGGCCGTCCCAAAGACGTATTTAACACGTCCCAAACGCGTCCCAAGGATGTCTTTAGGACTTTGTACAGATGGCGCCACTGTAGTCACACAATGTCCCAAAAACGTCCCGTAACCGTCTATAGACATCCCAGAGCCGTCCACAGACGCCCCGAGGACGTTTTGTTACCAATCGGGACATTCAGACCTACAATCCTAGAACGGACCTAAAACAGACGTCCTCGGGATGTTGTGTGCTGTGTGGGTTATAGCATCGCCTTTCTCGAATCTTTTTTTCTCTTGGTTTTCCCCTAGTTGCGAATGAACGGGGGTTCAGATCGACTTGACAAAATTCCATGATGCGTAAAACATGTGCCATTTCACGTGGAACCTCTGATATAGTCCATAAAAATTCGAGAATTTGATAAAAAAAATTAAAAAGTCACCGGTTTTTAGTAACCCATAAACAAGAATGATTTTTTCTCAGAAAAATCGCAGTTTTTCAGCCACCAATCGCATAATTTTGATTTAATTTCTGTTTTCATAGGTTCCACTGAAAACTATGAATCCAGCAAACAAGAATCACCCCTTTGAAATTGGATTGCGTCACATTTTAAGACCGATATTAAGGCAAAACCACAGAAAAACGTTAAAATCTTTACCAGTCCGCAGCGCCATTTTTAAAGCACATATATATTTCATACCAATTATTTTCCAATCTGTATGGTAGTAATAAACATTGGCTAAAAGGGTACATCTGGATTTGCTTTCATTCTTTTACAAATAAATAAAGCACAGCGTCCTTCCTCACGAAAAACGACTGCCTAGTCCCCTTAAGCAAATTATCAACCCTCGACATATAAACACAGACAAATTCTCAGTGCCAACATTTGAGATTCCCAATAAAATACTACCACTGAGACAGGTGTAAATAATATTCTTCTTCGAATAATTTACATGCTTTGTTACCAAGAATAATCAATTCGTCGAAATGTTACTATTCAATTAATTCTAAATTTACATTTAAACTTTCCCAGCTGAAACTTACAGGCCTAAACCACAGTAGTAAATAAAATAATAATTAAATAGTCTCCACGTTCAAAATTTCATTCAATCTTCACCTAACTGTTAAACTGTTAACGAACTTCTGCCCCCGAATATTTCAGAAAATTCTGCACTTAAATATAGAAACTACTCTTCTCCATTCCCAAATACAAATTGTTAAACGATTGTCAAACGAATAATTGCTACGTCAACCCCCAAGATGGCGGACTCGCTGAAACGTGGCATAAAAAACTATTCGTCAAAATGGTACAGGCACTTCGATCCACCTGCAAAATAACAATAACAGGAGAACCGTTCGCTGCCAAGCGGAAATTAAGCTCGATCGACACAGGCGAATTTGGCCCACTCGCAGACGTGGAACGAAGTTTCATTCGTATGAAAATAGCGGCTTCCGTGGCGGATGTCGTCATTCGCAATTTTTCCAGAACCCGTCTAGTTGCTTCCTGGGCTGACGGACACGCGGGCGCGTCTCACCCCGCACTCGAATTTGTGGACGCCACCGTACGTCAGATAAAATACCAGAACTCCATTTCGCCTGTAGAATCGCAATTTCGAGGGACTCGCCTATGGACTCCGCGTTCGTCCCGCTTCTCTTCTCCCCGCGCCGTGACGGGCGTTGCATCAACGAAATGAATATACGCGTCGTATCGCGCCATTCGAAGAACCATCCCCCCGTGCGAATATATCGCGGGCCCGGGAAATTCATTGGACCCGACGCGTTTCATCGCCACTTCGCAAAGAAATCGCTTTCTCGCGCGAGAATTATTTTCGCGGGCTATAACGCTGCCGCTCACGCGGGGATGCCCCCCTGTCGCGCTGCGCGACGCTCTCGATCCAAACGAGCCCGAGCTGTTGTTGAAAACTGTTGGAGATTCCGCGTGGATGTTTTTGGAAAGAATTTTGAAGGAGGGTGGATTATTGTAATTTGATTTCGATTTTAAGTCTACCGTGGAAGTTAGAGGATCCGTTTGGAATCTTCATTTATACATATAAGTAAAGTTATTTATGGTACTTTTTAGGTGCTAGTATTATTTCTTTAAGGAATTAGGTATTTTCTGTTGTAATAAGACTATCAAAATACCCCGCGCTTCGCTTCGAGCCTAAGAGATATTAAGGACTCCGTGAAAAAACATTTCACCCCTTTTCACCACCCCCTTACGGGTTGATTAGGGCAAAGTCCTGAAATTGGTTTTTAGGCATTTGTGTGGGTAATCTTTGTGAGTAAGAGACAAGTTGATATCTAATCGGGCCTAAGAGATATTAAGGACTCCATGAAAACACACTTTACCACTTTTTACCAGAAATGGGCAGAATTTTTATTTAAAAAAAACTTCGAATAACGAATAAAAGTTAAAAAATTATTCGTCATGTGTCAAATAAAGTTACCTCGGGTGAACTTAACGCATTAAAAAAATTTTAACTTTATAAAAGTCAACTTTATTCGTCGAATAAATTCTCATCGAATAAAAAAATTAACTTTATTCGTCGAATAATCTACAGTCGAAGTAACTTTTATTTGATCCTAATTTAAATAATTTTTTTATTTAGTTAATGCTCAACTCTGCTTTTCACTGCCTCGGGGATGCATTTTAATAAAAGCTTGTTTCTAAAAAACATTGTTTTAGTGAAAATATTGTATTGTTATCGAAACTACATACCTGTGCAATGTTTCAAGCCGATCGGATACGCGGAAGTGGGTAAAAATTAGACATAAATTCTGTTTGCTTTGCAGTGAATAGGAAAACTGCTCTGAACCGACGCGACACTAATTCGCTTCTGCTTAGAACACGCGCGGATGCTATAATAGCAGGTAATTCCATTCATCCAACCATATTTACGCGACACCTGTTGAGGAATTACACTCTTTTTCGTGCAGCTTTAATCTCCTCGATTCAGTACTTCGGTTCAGCACGGAATTCCGCCCGCTTGCTCACTTTTCCGACGTTAATTGTTTGGCTGTTATTCGCGGCGTCGCATAATAGCGGAGAATTACATCGCCCCGAGCATGTAACTTCATCACCTTGAAGAGTGTGGATTTCCAGAAACGTAATTGCGCCAGAAGGGATTCAACTTGCCTTCCCACGGAAGGGCGGTCTATCGCGAGCAACGGGGGTTGAATTCAACCCATGATTTATGGCTCTGCGGCCGGTTAGGATCGCTATAAATGCAAGAACATCGGCGGGATAACGTTCCCGTGATTTACAACGAGATAGTAAAAACATCCATGGCGCCGTTTATTTGATACGATCGTTGGGCGAAGAAGGGGGCTGTTAATTTCGTCGCAACGCGGCAAGAATGATAAGTGGTGAATACCGGGAGCCGAGGTTTACCGTGTTATCGGGTGGACATTTAGAGAATGGTACCTTGTTTCCGTTAGGCTACGGTTGTAGTGGACCAGGGGGCTGCCAGTCTCAATTGCGATTTTGTGACTGTCACGTCCCGCGACGTGGAGTCTACTACTAATTCACCTTTTAAAACATACAATATTTACTATTTCGTACCCTGAGGTATTATAACCACCTCGTATGGAAAACATATATAAAACATTATACAAAGTATCGCCGATAAGGCATTATCTTATAAACAACGATAAGAAGAGATCGAGCGAAGAGAACACGGACTGCAACAGCGAACAGGAGAGCCAGCATCAAGGAGGTAGCAGCCAGCCAGCCGCACACCAGCTAGCCAGCCGCACTCACACTAAGGAAACCAGTGGACACCAGCTGATGGGTCAGAGGCCCCATCCGCCAGTGGAGTCGACACCTTAGCAGAGCTGTGCCCCTGATCCTCGCCAGAAGATTGCCCTCCCGTTATTCCACGCAAATCGATCACCGATACTAATCCAACATATTTAACTTCAACCCTTAGTAAGTAAACTGTACGAAGCCGATCGTACAGAGCGTATTGTAACCCCGGGTCCACACCAAGGCGAACACGAACAAAAACATTGTTCGCGAACTTTTTCGTCTGTTCTTGCCAAGTCCACATTGCTGCGAACATGGAAAAAACTCAGCGTACGAACCGTATGTGAACGTACGCTGAGTTTTTTTCATGTTCGCAGCGACGTGGACTTGGCAAGAACAGACGAAAAAGTTCGCGAACAATGTTTTTGTTCGTGTTCGCCTTGGTGTGGACCCGGGGTAAGCAATAGCGTAAAAACATAAAATGTGAAATAATATAAGAATCTTGCTATCGTCGCCACCAGTGTTCACGGGAAAAGGCCTGATAGCTCTCGGCTACCCTATGTTGCGCATGCCCGCGACGAGCTGTGACGTCAAACCAATCAACGCCAAGCTGGGAAACGAACCGAATAGACGCCAGTGGCTGGCTTCGTTTCCCAGCTTGGCGTTGATTGGTTTGACGTCACAGCTCGTCGCGGGCATGCGCAACAGAGGGTAGCCGAGAGCTATCAGGCCTTTTCCCGTGAACACTGGTCGCCACTGGGAATTGAAATGTATAACGCATATTAGTCGCGAAGAAACACACCTAAAGGGTGCAGAAAGAACGTGACTAAGAAGCAAACAGATTCGCAGATAAGAACGATGGGAAGATTCTTTCTGGACGATCCCAGGCAGAAGCTGAGGGATGAGGTCCTCCCACCTATGATTTGTCATGTGACAAATCCTAGAGAAGGAGTGACCAAGTGCCCTATAAAAAGGGACTGACCACCCGCGGAGCTCATTACCGTTCCAATAATTACCATTATTAATTGTCTCATTACCACTACCGTTTTAATCGTTATAAACTTACCTGTGTTAGAACACTAAAGTGTTGTACCAAAAACCAACGAGAAATAAAGGTGATCATTTTTATTGTTAAAATCAGTGAGTGAAGTGTTTCCTCTCCTAACCACCCATCTCCCAAATCGTGCACTCGTCTTTTATTTGCAAAGCGAACAAAAACCAAAATGTGCATTGACAGTTCGTGGGTTGCGTTAATTGGCGGTTTTACCTACGAGCAGAACGTTGCCCAAGGTTTTACCCGAAATTAAACGTAAAACGCGAGCGACGCGATTACATTAAAATTTATACAAAATACAGTGACAGATCACGGGTTGCGCCGATTGACGGTTCTACCTACGAGCAGAACGTTGCCCAAGGTTTTACCAGAAATTGAGCGCAACGTGGGATCTACCCGATGAATGTTTCGAATAAACAAAAATCACGCTCGCCTTCCCCGATGGTGCCGCTGAAGGGCAGAACATTGCCCGCGGTAGCACCTGGCGTGGAAGTTGAAGAGTGATTTATCGATAAATAAATAATTGATAATTTTAAAAGGACGAATGCCACGAAAGCACCGTGCGGGACGACGCGTGCAGTTACGTCGTTTAGCGGCACAATACGCGAGTGCACCGGCTGATTATTTCGCCGTATTAGGAATTACGAGCGCCCCGACGACCAACAGAACGGTGGTAAACTGCGGCGATTGGGCCCAACCCAGGATCGATCAACCACCCGAGATCAACGGGAATTAATTCCGTTGGATCTGCCCTCAATCGAAACCTAAGGTAAACAAGGAATAAAATGTATCCTAAACTACCCTCCTATCGTTCTCAACTATCCCAGAGCGTAAAGTCCCAGGACTAACTCGAAAGCGGATCCAAATATAAACTCCGCAAAATCGCGCCCCCCAATAGGCAGTAGGGACGTAACAGTGACAGTGTTTCAACTGCCACCTAGGCGGTTCCAATTTTTTCGAACTAAAATTCAATATGGCCGTCCAACATAGCCTGCGAATCCAGTAATAATCTATTAATTGCTGTATTTTGCTCGCAAACCATACTGAGGATGATAATTCCTGTTTCTTCGACAGCTTTTACAACAGTTTTGATGCGGCGCATCAACTGATTTGAGGACGTCTTGCATTCCGTGAAATAAAGCAGTCAGAGCAACAACGGACTAACCTACATTTTTTTCGAAATTGAATTAGTAGCAATAACGTATTCGAATAGGTTCTACTAACCATGTAAAATAGGGAAATTTTTTTTTTTAATGTGGGTTGGTCCGATGTTGCTCTGACTGCTTTAAATAATAAGAAATGGGAGTTTCCAATTCGATACGATAGCTTTTAGCATAAACACTAGTGCATGGCCATATTGAATTTTAGTTCGAAAAAATTGGAACTGCCTAGGTGGCAGTCGAAACACTGTCCCAAAATCGCGAGTGGCGGCCCCTGCAGTGGACCCATGTTCCGACGAAGACCAGTTCTAAATAGGTTCCAAGTGATCTTCAGGAATATGTGACTGTGGTGAATGCACATTCTTACGAAATGTTAGTCGCTAGGGGAGAACCGGGCTGGTAGGCCAGTTTTTCGGTTTTTGATTTTTAATAAATAATGTGGACGAAATATCATTAAACCGGTGTTACGAATTATAACAGTTTGTTTTATGGTTATATAAAATGTTTATTAATAAGATAGTGTCCCTTTTTGGGTCAAGACATTTAAGTCATTTACACGTGGGGTTGGGACTTCGGTAGCACGAATTATGTTGCTTGATTGACTTTCTAGCTTGAGACCAAAACGTCAACTAACTCTCCGCGCCGAAAAACTCTAATTTTATCTGCTGGGTAGAGAGGTTTCACCCTCTACCCTCGAATGGCCAAGATGGAGGACAGGTCCAAATATTCCCACGCGCCAACGTACAACGCTGACGAAATCCAGACATTGGCATCGGTGGAAAAACATTGTAACGTAGGCCTTGAAAATCCTTGGGCTTAAAGATTTCGAGGACCGCTCTTGTGCCCAAGGGTTACTGCCTTGTCCCTCACCAGATGAGCGCGCCGAGGTCGAGGGAGGTCTCCTCCTTGATTCACCAAAACTTTCCCTGACCTGGCCATTCGTTACGCACGTAACACCGGTTAGTATATTTGATAGGGCATACATTTGGCTGTCTGATTAAATTATTAAAGTTGACTGAAGGTGACAACAATTAACGTATTTTAATGTTTTTCTAACACCTTCCATGCTGGTCAACCAGCTCCATGATCGGGGTTGGTGATTAATTTATTTCCTTTATATTTTAATAATAAACTGAAAATTTTTTCAACTTAAAGTATTTATAAAATGGTGAAATTTAAGCAAAAAAATAAAAATCGCATTCTGAATAACAAAATAACAATTAGAACCTTATTAACGTTATTAGTCAACCAGCCCCGACCGATCATCTTGACTTCAATAATCTACATAACCTTCAATTATTGATGTATAAACAAAAACACTATGTCAATAGATCGTCTAATAAAGAAACTTTAAAATAGTCCCTTGTAACTACATAGAGCGTGAGAAAATAGAATGTCATCAGTTTGTCACAAATTTTACTCATGACCGGAAGAACTGAACACGTAAGTAATGCATTTGCCTCGAGAGAAAGTGTTGGGGAATGCTACACATTATTTCAAGAGATACTCAGTCAACCGAAAGTCTTTTCTGAATATATCAAAATGTCACTTCGGACATTCTACTATATTCCTAATGCAATTGAAAAATGTGTCTCCAAACAGTCCAAACACTCAAATTTTCGTCCATGCATTTCTTGAGTAATCTTTCCTCATTTGTCACGAGATATGTCTCTGGTACAGTAAGTCTTCTCTAACATGTGCCACAGATATCGATCTTCATACATCAAACTTGGCAAGCTCTCAATATTGATTTCAATTTTTTTATTTGATTATTCCGACGTAATCAAGTGTCCAAATATTTTGCTACTGAAGCACAGCTATGAATCCTGATTTTTTTAATCAAAAATATAATTAGCGTCGAAAGTACTCTATTCCTTAATTTTCTGAATTATAGTAAAGCATACTCCGCACATTTATCTACCTATAATAATTAAAACAGAAGCATACTGCAAAGCATTTAGAAGCTACAATATAAATTCCTAAAAAATGCAACTATCTATCCAAGAAATTCCCCTTTAAATAAAACGACAGATTTTATGTTACACGCGAGAGAGATAAAAAAGTAATAAAGTCCCAGACGCGTTAGAAAACGTATCTAAATAAAAATAATAAAAAATATTACACACCCTCTGCGTCTCCACTCAAGGCAGTCCGTTTAACTGATTACAAGTCCGAGAGAATAAAATCGCTTTACTGACGCACTCTCGTTCTTCACACGGAATTGCAGCTTATAACAACATTTACTTTTAACAGGCACACGGCGAGCTTCAATGGTCAGGCTGGAAAAATTAAAAGCCCCGCTTCCGCGAAAGAAAGCATTCCCTTAAAATTGTCCTATTAGGTCTCGAGAACCTCCTGATGTCTGCTCATTATGCAGCTCATGAAGCACCCCCTGTACATGCGCGCTCCCGCTCCCCAGTGTATTTTACCGTGGATCCCCGCTAGGTGCATTCACGTCCCTCACCAGCCTCCTCGCTCTTCCCTTCTGCCTCGTTATGTATTTTATTCCGCGGCAGTGGAGCCCGCAAACGATTTCCCTGGTAAGTGGCAATTTGCATAAACGAACATCCGAAACGTATTCCTGTCCGCTTCCATACCGCGATTCGTCATCTCCACCGGTTCCCGCCAACTTTCCGCCCGCCATAACATCGTTACATTACAGGCGGGGAACGGAATACCAGCGGAATCCTGTACATTTCGCACCTTGCGATTTCAACAGTAGCTGCCCGGCCCCCGCTTCTTAGTGTTCGGTATGATTCATGCCTCACGCTGGTTTACGCAGAGTTTTTGAAATTTTAGAATCGGTGGGCGGGTGTGCGGGGTGTTCCTAAAATAGGGGGCCTAATGTTATGAGTGAGTTCTACTCATCGGCTTCTTTATTGGAGGAAGTGTTGTTCAGTATTTCGAACAGTTTAACAATGTGCCACGATATAGTTGCGAAGATTTTCGAAACTAGAGCTGTAAATATTCGAATAAGTCGAATAATTTTGAATACGGATAGTTTCTTCGAATGATTCGGACATTCGAACATCCGGATATTCGAATAATTCGGACGTTTGAACATCCGAATATTCGAGTAATTCGGACATTCGAATATTCGAATATTCGAATAATTCGGACATTCGAATATCCGAATATTCGAATAAAGTTGAATACGAATAGTTTCTTCGAATAATTCTGACATTCGAACATCCGAATATTCGAATAATGGGGAGTATTAATTGTATTTTAGTATGTAATTATTTGTTTTTCAAACGATAAATTTGAAACTCCATCAATCTTTGGTATATTTTTAGCTTTCTACAAAAATGTCTGCTTATGTTGAAAATGAAGTCGCGTAGATCGACTGCAAAATAGAATTGGGCATTATTCCAATTGTTTCAAGTAAATGTATGCGTATGTAACGTAATTATTCGAATAAATTTTTTTTAGTACAATATTTTAGTTAAATAATAATTATTTACTCTTTGCAACAAATTATTTCTTCTATTTATTCGAATAATGCATCAGTACTTATTTGAATAATAACTGATGGCTGTTCGCGTTCCAAAATTAAAAAATTTACAAAAATTAATAAAGTTTCAAATTTTGTCGTTTGTAAAACCAATAATTGTAAAGGCCAATATGAAAGAATTTCACGAAAATGAGTGAACAAATATTTCCTCTTCAGATTCCTCTTTGGTATAATACGAAATTCGATCACTCCGATTATTCGAATACTCCTATTTATTCGATTATTCGAATATTCGAATTGTCCTAATTTGTTGAATATTCGAATCTCAATTTCGAATGCTCTGGTATTCGAATATTCGAATTCTCAGAGGTTCGAATATTTGAATCTTATTTTCGAATTCTCGGGTATTCGATTCCCAAATTCGAATTCTCTAGTACTCGAATATTCGAATCTCAATTTCGAATGCTCTGGTATTCGAATATTCGAATCTCAAATTCGAATTCTCAGAGGTTCGAATATTTGAATCTTATTTTCGAATTCCCGGGTATTCGATTCCCAAATTCGAATTCTCTAGTACTCGAATAATCGAATCTCAATTTCGAATGCTCTGGTATT
Source organism: Andrena fulva (assembly GCA_946251845.1). Taxonomy (NCBI): domain Eukaryota; kingdom Metazoa; phylum Arthropoda; class Insecta; order Hymenoptera; family Andrenidae; genus Andrena; species Andrena fulva. The sequence goes on along the minus strand of OX276331.1, from coordinate 26,757,101 downwards.
CGAATATTCGAATCTCAAAATCGAATTCTCTGGTATTCGAATATTCGAATCTCAATTTCGAATGCTCTGGTATTCAAATATTCGAATCTCAAATTCGATTTCTAATATTCGAATCTGAAATTCGAATTCTCTAGTATTGGAATATTCGAATCTCAATTTCGAATTCTATGGTATTGGAATATTCGAATCTCAATTTCGAATTCTCTGGTATTCGAATATTCGAACCTCAAATTCGAATTCTCTAGTATTCGAATATTCGGATCTCAATTTCGAATACTCTGGTATTCGAATATTCGAATCTGAAATTCGAATTCTCTGGTATTCGAATATTCGAATCACAATTTCGAATTCTCTGGTGTTTAAATATTCGAATATTCGTACCAGCCCTATTCTAAACCCTCAATTGACTTTCGATGGACAAACTACTTGAGATATCCCCAAACAACGAAATTTCAACAAATTTTAACAAATTTTGGGACGCTGTATCACGGAAATTAAGCATTTATTTACCAATATTTATGAGCTGCATTTTTATCACTGCGACGATAGAATACGTTCATAAGAGAACAGCAACAGATTCCAAAGTGTCAGCAGCAGATACAGCGTTGGTGTACCTTTACCACTCTGCGACGATGCTTTCCCTTTCAAACAAGCGAAGCGGCTTTATCCGGAGCCATGCAAATCGTCTATTAATTGCAAAAGTCCGCTAAACAACACACATTCTGTGAAATGGTTCGACAAACGTTCCGCAACAGCTGATAAAGCGGAAAGAGTTCGGCATGCAATGATCATTCCGCTTTTGTCGATAATGTAAATGCACAGGCGAGAACGTTTAGCGTGCACAGGCGAAACATCAGCAACGATTATCCCCTGAATAATAAAAAGTATAATGGAAACGGTAAACATTTGTTAAGTCGAAAAGTTGCAGCGCACGGTTGCCGCGTACCTAATTCATGTTCCAATTAATATTTCGGGGAGCCAAAGGTAGGTGACGCACGGTGGAATAATGACACTGCAGTTTCAATATTAAAACGAACAAAACGTAGCCCGTAGCCCGATTCGCCGGCGAATGTTTACCGTACAAGCTGCCTCGCTTTCCTTTGAGCTCGCCTGTTTTCCCGGAACCTTGAATAAATAACGATAATTAAGCAATTTTCGCGTTTTCGATTGGAGCTGCCTCGCCCCGTGGAGCCCCGCGCCCCGTGTACACTTAGGACACTTTAATCAATTTAACGGCTTATATTGCGGAGGTGTCGCTGAAGCGCCGCCATTGATGAAAGCGGTTTCCGAAATTACGGATAATTAATCAGCCGCGCGACAGAAATGGATAGCGCGCGGGCGGAGGTTAATAAGCCGCGAATGATTCGGTCTACGGCTGGACCAGGACTCGGGCACCATCGCAGTCACTGACGGATGCCGCGCGTGTGACTTCCGTTCCGTCCCCGTGCTTCATGGACACCCCATCGCTCGGCGTTACCGCAAGCACGTGGCCGAAACTGTTTTGATCCGCTGGCTCCTCTTAGTTCCTATTCGCGCCGCGCGTGGCGCGGCACGCGAACAATGGACGCAATTTGTCAACACAGCTGATCATAAAGATTTTGTGACGTTTAATACGTCGATTGCCGTGGAGCTTATTGGACAATTTTTATGTAGAATTTTGTAATTAAATGAACCGTTAGATTTGCAAATTTCTGGGTGATATTTGTGCGGTTGGGGATGAGGTTGAATTTTAAGTGCATCATCGAAGTGTGAAGTACTTTTATTTTTGGTAATGTACGTTTCAATGAATATGCATAAATGGAAATGTACTAATAAAATTAATGATTTTCAAGTATATTTTTACGGTCCGGGTTGAAGGACAGCTTAACGTTGTTTGAATAGAAAGAGTGCAGGAATTATCAGGCATTTTTAAATGTGTACCAGCTATCTTAATTTTTCTATTATTATTATTATTTTGTTTCTAGATGAATGATATTTGAAGTGTATGTAAAGTATGGCAGTATCAAAGGCGAAACTTTCTGCTTCGTATTTCAATAGTTGCACGTCTTGTGTTTTCTTTAATTGCACAGTAGGGGCATATGAAGGTTAAGGGGAAAAAGAAGGAAGGTCACAAAACAGCTTTATTGTGAAAATCAAGTTTCAAAACTTACAAGGAAACAGCGCAAAACGGCAGTCACCGATTGGAACGCAATTTTGTGGGCTTATAGGGTGACTCAAGACAAGAACAACGGTGTGTTACATTTGGGCGCTATCGCCCTTTAAGGTGGTGAAAACTAACCTCAAAGTCAAATAGGCACTTCCACTATTTCGCGTATAACTCCCAAACTACAACAGACAGAAAGAAATGTTTCAAACAAAAGTTTAATGGTGCAATGCGCACTGCAAACTTGCGTTAACAAAATTTTGAAAAAAGTTTTTTTTTGTTCAGGTATTTTTTTTTTAAACTATTTTCAAAATTCTGTTAACGCAAGTCTGCAGTGCTTATTGCACGATTAAACTTTTGTTTGGAACATTTTTTTCTGTCCGCTGTAGTTTGGGAGTTACACGCGAAAAAGTGGAAGTCAGAAGAAAAATCTTACCGCTTCCGACTGGTGCATAAGACGATATTACGATATCTCTGTCATGCGTGGACCGATTTTATTGAATTTGGTCTTATTCGAAAGCGTACACGCGGTTTACATAAGAAAAATGCCTTTAAATGTAGAAAATATTGCAGGCGTGATGAGATATTAATGAAACAAGTTTCAGGTTAGGTTGGATTAGCCGGGCGAGGAGTAAATGATAGCGCTAGCGACAGTCGACACATACAGGGTGTCGAAACATGTACTTGGCGTCGGGACGCTACCGCGTCTCTAGATATACAATTTCCCAAAATTAAAATTCACATCGGCCCTTTTTGAATTCACCTACAGAAATATTTGTCGCCCCAGGAAAAATGTTTAACAACCTACTTATAAATCAGACTGGCAATCGTTTAAAATTTCTCCACGAGATAATTTTTATCAAAATGTGCACAGTATCAAGGAGACCACGGAACGTCAAAGATTCAATCTTCTATTCCAGCTACTTATAGCTATTATTCGATCAACATTCCTCGCTGAATATTCCAGGTAGCTCAAGGTAGAAGACTGAAGGTTTGATCCTTCAAGGGTGTCATGCCCGTATCCTCCTCCATTATTCTCCAGCGCGAATTCTCCATCGCTCTTCGCTGACATCGGTGCCACTTTTCTGGCCCTCCTTAAAACTTCTCCCAACTAGATGCGGTTCGACATAATAGATAATTCGATCAGGAAGTCGGCACGAAAAATTATCGACGAAAGCAGCGAAAACACCGGAGCCCGAGAAGAATCGGGAGCATTCTGTCGCGAGTTTCTTTTCGCTCGCCTTTCCGCGCTGCTCGTCGGATACAATCGGACATCGGTACTGCCAGATAGCAGCAGGCATCCATAGAAAAGGAAAACGCTGAACGGTTTGGCAGAAAGCAGTCGTCCCTCAATGTTTTTAGGACATTTCTCTTCTCGTGGCTTTCCTCTGCACCTTTTTCCCGTCCCCCCATGCTCTTTCATTACATTCATACTTTGACGTCCAATAAATCACCTGCTTCATCCGACAAGCGACTAATATTCACAGCTCTCGTGGTTCAATTCACGGCCAACTCGAGAGCGCGACGAAACAAGTGTATATTAAATAGGTCAGTGCATAAGTAATTTCGGTCAGAGTTGGGCAAATGTTTATCTAAATAAAAATCTCAAATAACGAACAAAAGATAAATAATTTTTATTCGTTATTCGGGGCTCGAATAATCGAAGTTATCTTTATTCGAAGAGCACCGAATAAATAATTTTATTCGATGAGAATTTATTCGACGAATAAAGATAATTTTTTATTGGATGAGAATTTATTCGACAAATGAAGATAATTTTTTTATTCGATGAAAATTTATTCGACGAATAACGACGAACCTCTGGTTGACTTTTTTTCCGGATCCCTATATACGTTCAAGAGCGCAATAGCTAACTTAGTAGACGACCTTTTACCTACATAGTATATAAGTTATCAATAATTAATTCCAAATTATATTACTCATGTTTGTACCAAAGGGTAGTACCCGTAAATAAATATTATTATTATTATTATTATTATTATTATTACTTTCATTCGCCGAATAAATTCCCATCGAATAAAAAAATGATCTTTATTCGTCGAATAAATTCTCATCCAATAAAATTATTTATTCGTTGCTCTTCGAATAAAGATAACTTCGATTATTCGAGCCTCGAATAACGAATAAAGGTAAAGTATCATTTCTTCGATCGTTATTTAAATAATTTTTTATCTAGATAATGCCCAACTCTGATTTCGGTGACGTTTTAAAGGCTCTAAATGTAAGTGAATTATTTTATTTGTTATATATTAAAATCGGTTGCAAAAGCGACTAGAACTATTTTTTAGACTCATGGCGAAGGCTTTATCTGAGAGTATATGTATATCAAAATTGGTTTAAGCGATTCAAAAGCCGTGATTTTGACGTTTGTGGCGAGCAACGTTTTAGGTATTATTAGACGAAAACCCTGCGCAGGCATCTTATGAGCTTGCAAGCAGTGGCGGACTAGCCAGGGTGTCAGTTTGCCCGATGAGAAGTTGGTCCTGTCGGCGCCAGATGAAGAGGGTCCCTTAAATATTAGACAATATGTTAAAAATGTTAATCTGAATTCAATGGATTGCTCTTAATATAGTGGATTGCATGAAGTATGCTTTGGACTACCTGTTATGGGGGATTCCCTTATATTATAATTACGAATTTTTTTTTAAAGAAGTGTTGGACTTATTGGATTAAACTCTTTCGGGATGTAAGGAGGCATCTTTAAACTTGCAGAAAATATTTTTTCTATTTCGATCCTTCTTATTATTTATTAATTATTGTGCAATCGCTTGAACCTCTTCGACGATGTAACTCCTGTTGGCGGGATGTGTAGCACCTATCACAGTCATCTGATTGCGAAATAAGCAGAAGTTTCTTAAAGTTAGATAGTTTACGCTGGGATTGGCCCACTTTAATGAAAAAAAAATGAAAAATTGTAAGAGTTATAGCGTTTGAAAGAAAAAGTAAGTTTTTTCCTTGGACAAATTTTTCATATTATTCTTTCTATCGACGAAAAAAGTATTATAAATGAAAACTAAAATTAAAATTTTAGGTCCAGTCCCAGGGTAAATTATTTAACTTTAAGCAAATTTTCTTATTTTTACAATCAGATGACCGTAACGGTTGCTACACTTGCCGCCAACATCGTCGAAGAGGTTCAAGCGATTCCACGATAATTAATAAACAAGAAGAAGGATCGACGTAAAAAAAATATTTTCCGCAAGTTTAAAGATGCCTCCTTATATCCCAAAAGAGTTTAGTGCAATATTAACAATAGATTTTTAAAAAAAAATCATAAATTTCAGAGGCTGTTACAGGAGAACCCCCCCCCCCCCCGTAATCTGTAAAATGTTTATTTAAAATTAAAAAGAAATTCAATTATAACAATCTGTATTCACATCTAGTATCCACTGTATATATTACCAGTAACATTTACAATATTTGTACACTGTAATAACTAAAACATATACTTTTATTTTACCAAAACTTTAATTGCACTTTTTTGCCACTTACGTATTTTTGGAAAATTTCATTTACTTTTATAAAAATTGCATTGGGGAAGGTGGCAAAAAAAGAGTTAATAATAAAAAAAAAACCCAAATTACTTATGCGCCGACCTAATAAATCCTGATCCTGGTAAGTCGAGCGAAGATAAAATCTAGAAAGATTCAAACAGGGGGGAGGGTTGGGGCGAATTCATCGAATCAGCATCGAAATCTCGTTTCCGCGACTCGTTGGCGTTCCGCGGGGCAACGGCCGCCGGCTGATGCTGCGTAATCCAGAAACGAAGAGATAAGGGCCGACCTTATCCATAGAGAAAGGAGACGAAATACAGCCCGACGTTTCTGGATCGGGGGCGCCGCCCTTTGCGCAAATACGGCTGCGCGCCCAGTTAAGAATATTTTATCGGGGAATATTCCCGCGGATTGGGCAACTCCTATGGCCCCGCAGGAATCCTCCTGACGTAGCGGAATTCCCTCGGAATCCCTCCGCGCGGGCATTTTTCTTTCCTACCCTCCGCCTCGGGCGCAATTCACCTGCGATACAGCGTCTCCGCCGAGCCGAATAAACGAATAAAAGTTCGAGACGCTCCTGAAACATTGATTTTACGCGTCAGTCGGGCAGACACGTCGCGCGAGTCGTCCCGAGGAACGGAGGGAGCGCGACGAAGCTCGATGCCGATGTGAAAATTAGTCGCGTGCAACCCGCTTCGGTTTTAGACGCAACAGTTTACATGCACCTGCTCAGAAGTTGAGGCTTGTATAATACTCGCGAGCAAAATTGGGGAGGGTGGCAGGGAAGGGAGGTTCTCAGCCCCATCCGCTTTGTCCGCGAACAGTGTAACTGTTTACGGTATTAGGGCCCATATTCTGCAGCGGCTAGTTTATTCATTGAAATGCTTGACCACGTGGGTTAGTGAAGCCGGAGATCCTAGTAGGTTACTGTGTACTTTTATCGGGTTTAGAACCCTGGTACCCTCTTTGCGGGCAGTGGTCTTAAAAAAAGGCGATCCGGATTTTGGCCGTTGACCCCAGCCAAATAACGGAAGCAAGCGTCTGTGTAGAGAAATGTAACCACTTCCCGTATGCAGAAAAGTGAAAATAGTATAAATTAGGGCTGGGAATATTTGTCGAATTTTTCTGTATTCGAATATTCGAATACTTCAGTTGCTCAATTATTTGGCGAATATAATTCGAATATCCAAGTATTCGAATACTATTCGAATATTTAAGTATTCGAATATCCAAGTATTCGAATATCCAAGTATTCGAATACTATTCGAATATTTAAGTGTTCGAATACTGATGTATTCGAATATCCAAATATTCGAATACTATTCGAATATTTAAGTATTCGAATACTAATGTATTTGAATATCCAAGTATTCGAATACTATTCGAATATTTAAGTATTCGAATACTGATGTATTCGAATATCCAAGTATTCGAATACTATTCGAATACTATTCGAAAATTTAAGTATTCGAATACTGATGTATTCGAATAGTATTCGAATAATAACATTCGAATACTCAAATATTCGAAGTTAATTCGTAGCATTCGAATACTTGTAAAATATTCGAATATTAAATTATTCGAATAGTCCCAGCCCTAGTATAAATATGATTAAGGGAGGATTAGGGTGAAGAGTCCAAATTTCGCCCCGGAACGAAATTAGGAGCTCTAATATGGAAATGATTTTCTAAAAATTGGTTATTTGAAATAAAAAGGGTTGAAACAAATAAACTGTATTAATGATCACTTGTATTAGTAAAAAAATAATTTTTCAATTTATTTGGTGTTTTAGAAACATTTTCTTGGGGAACGAAACTGGGAACATTTTTTTTCAGATCTCACAGTTTGCACGTTTTCACATTTTGTTTATTATCTCGTATTCACATGACATAATTAAATTTTGCAATTCGTGGATACATAGAGAAACGTTCGAAGAAAATTCGTGCCAAGTGCCAGCTCATTCTAACATTTCATAGACGCTCTAGAGGGTCAAATACAAATGGGGGATGAAATTTGGGCACTTTACCCTATAAATACTTTACGTAACGCTGAAGCAGGCCGATTTCGGTGAATTTTCTCTGGAGAAATTGTGAAGTAAATTATTTCGTGAATTTTTATGGCTCTATATTTAACATTTGAAGATGCGGAAAAAAATTTTTAGGTTAAAAATATGCATCGTAGATGTCGCTAACGAGGCATCTTGCTAGAGCACTAAAGAGGTGAGTATGCGCATCCGCCATGTTGGGTCCTCTGGAGAGAGAAGATTATTGAGTACCCGCCTTTTTAAGTATTGTCAGATTCACTTTATAAACAGAACATGCGTTGTTGATATTGATACATGGTAGCACGACACATTATTACAGTATTTTATTACATTTTAGTTTATATTTGGTTTATACAGCGAATTTGACAGTACTCAAAAAGGCGGGTACTTAATAATCTTCTCTCTCCAGAGGACCCAATATGGCGGATGCGCATACTCACCTCTTTAGTGCTCTAATCTTGCTAGTTGTAAGACTTTTCAAGAATTTTTTGATTGTACTTTTTCTCCTAACAAGGAAAGATCTCGAAGCGGGAAATTCAAAAAATTCTGGGACTTTATGAATATGTAGGGGATTTCCTCCTGATTACAACGAAATTTTTGTTTGCTTTACAAATTCACTCCAAGGGGGTGAAATCGACGCCTTAAATTCCGGCTATTTTCCGATTTTGTGTTATAACTCGCGAACTTCATAATTTCTACAGAAAAAATTCCCCAAAATCGGCCTGTTTTAGCGTTACTTAAAGTATAATCTCCCCTTAATATGGGATTAATTAGTAGATTTCTTAATGCAGTCAAAATAAATCGAAATAATTTTCTCTTGCTTTACACACTTCCAGAATAACAGAGAATAATTTAATCTGTGATAACACTTCGTCTCTAAATTATACTTAACACTTCTTAAGGTACACTTATCACTTCATTCACATAAATTAAAAAATGCAGCTGTGCTGCAATATATTTCTTGTTAATTGTCCGTGTTCATCAACCATCACGGTCTGCATGAATTATTTTAATGCAATAATCTATAAACCTTTTCTGTTTCATTTCCCGAAGATATAGAAGCATCTATGCCAGGCCTTCCCAAGTAGGGGAAATCTCCTCCCAAAACAGATGTTTCGGTTCTCCCTCCAACGCTGCGCCTTAGCTGCTAAGGCCGCTAAGGTGGGACGAGTTCTGCTACCCTCTCTCCGAGGGCACAGTAACGTCGCTGGGAAGCATGTTGGGCGCTTTAGGGCGAAAGTACCAAATGTGTCAAATTTTATTAGGAAATTTCATAATGACTTAAAAATAGTAGGAAAAATTAAAATTTAAACTAGCATTTCAAACTGGCGTAAAAGAATTTTAAAAAATGTATTACATACAACGATACAGTAATAAAATAATCGTAGTGATGTCTTTTCATTAGAAAAATATATTCATTTTTATAAAAATACTAGTAGTAGTTATTTTCTAAATTTTCGTACAATACATAAATACCTACATTTTATATTTTAAACAACTTTCGTACAATGCAAATGTGTTATACATTTTATTCAGTTTTATGAAAATGCAATCACTACTAATTTTATAAATTTTTGTACAATATATACATATTATATACATGTTATAGAATCTATTTTTGTACAATATATACATATTATATACATGTTATAGATTCTATATATATATATATATGTATATATTGTACAAAAATTTATAAAATAAGTAGTGATTGCATTTTCATAAAACTGAATAAAATGTATAACACATTTGCATTGTACGAAAGTTGTTTAAAATATAAAATGTAGGTATTTATGTATTGTACGAAAATTTAGAAAATAACTACTACTTGTATTTTTATAAAAATGAATATATTTTTCTAATGAAAAGACATCACTACGATTATTGTATTACTGTATCGTTGTATGGAATACATTTTTTTAAATTCTTTTTACGTCATTTTGAAATGCTAGTTTAAATTTTAATTTTTCCTACTATTTTTAAGTCATTATGAAATTTCCTATAAAAATTTGACACATTTGGTACTTTCGCCCTAAAGCGCCCAACATGCTTCCCAGCGACGTTACTGTGCCCTCGGAGAGAGGGTAGCAGAACTCGTCCCACCTTAGCGGCCTTAGCAGCTAAGGCGCAGCGTTGGAGGGAGAACCGAAACATCTGTTTTGGGAGCAGATTTCCCCTACTTGGGAAGGCCTGATCTATGCTAAATTCTCAATTTTAATTATAAACATTTTGAAAGAGTTGAAGTAAAGTTTGAAGCAACAAAATATGAATTTATTTCTGAAAAGCTTAGGAAAATGTGTACCTACCATTGCCGCGTGTTTGAGTAATATATCGGAGCAACATTTTCTACATCGATCTTCCATACCTTCATCGCTTTTCTTTACATTACGTACTTATCCATTTCCCTTGGAAAATATTTTTGAAACGGAAAAACTGTGGAAGCACTTGAAATCCTTTCTCCGCGGAATATTATGCGCAAACTTTCTAGAACCAGAAGGAAACAAGCACCTGAACTCTCGAAAATGATAGGAAGAACTTCCATAAATTTCTACGCAGTTCCGTTAACAATAAAACGTCCAACAATTACGATCGAAATGGTGTTAATTATAAAACTTTATACAAAACTTATTTTCGTAATGAATGTTCAGTTACTCGATCACATTGGAAAAATAATGAATATTATTCTGGTTTCCAGTAAACATAGGGCATTCGAAGTGATAAGAAAACAATTAGGTAACTTTCCATTTAACTAATGGACGCGATGCAATTACTGGAAGATCATTATTTTTAAGAATCTCGACGTACCTGTTCAGAGCAAGAACGATTAATTGCAGACCATGAAGCAAGGAAATTCTTTCGTCAATAGTTCGCTAATTAATGTATGCCAATCACTCAAAGTGCATCAATGAACATTTTCTTCGATGGTTACTTTCGGTTACATTATCTTTTCACGTTTTTTCATTCTCCATTCCTTTTACTCTTTTTCATAATTCGATATTTCAATTTCTCAACAATTTTAATTCAATATTTATAATTTATTCAATATCATCGATTATAAAATTTTTGTTTGCATTAAATGTGTGAAATTTATAATACACGCATTATTCGAACACTTATGTACACGGTAAAAGGTAGCTTCAACATATCGTTGCAATATGAAAATTTAACAAAAAATAATTTTAACGTCTCCGTCCTCTCCGACGAAAAAAATTAGATTTACATCGCGTGTAATTATTTCATACGAACGTACGTCGCCACGCACATTAAATTTAACATTATTTACGCGAGTAGAATAAACATCAATGTTCAAATAGTGTGTGTACATATCCAAGCCGCGACTCTGTGAAGAATGATAAATGGACAAAAATAGAATTACTCAATGCTCGAGCAGAGTGAAATCAAAAATGTTTAAATGAGGAAATAAAATGTTTCCTCCTGTTTTATACCTGCAATCGTGCATATATTTTTCCTTGGTTTGTAGCTCATGTTTAATTATGCAGTCCAGTCCAACTTTATTTATTAATTAAACAGAGGTAGGTACTGTTTTTTTGGGACGAGGTGGGTCGAATAAATAAAAAGTTATTTACTTTCTTGATAATTAAATACGTGGAATCTAATGCTTATTTATTTAAAATATCTACAGTATTTCTTTTCGTTGAACAAAGCTGAGGTAACCAAATTTGATTTTGAAACTTATCACCATTTGTGCTAAACTTCTCATAAATTCACTTAAGTTTCATCTAATCGCTTTATATAAATTTCAAAGTATTTATGAGTTTGATAAACTTCGAAGGTAATTAATTTAGAGTACACTGATTTCAAATTTAATAATTAATTTTCTTCTATGAATGCCGAATTTTTCGAATATACCTAACACTTTACGTGGCGCCGGCGTGTTTTCGCAGCCTGGGATTTGCGTTCTGTGCACAGTTTTTTAGACGGAATGCTGGAGCAATTCGAATAATGAAGATTAAAAATAAAACCATTTTCAAATTCTTACGCCCGCGCCCCTCAAAGTGTTTAACTGCGATGTGCCTGAGAAATATTGTAAGAAAATTCTAAATATTCTAATTCGTTAAATTCTAATTTGTTAATTCGAATAATCGTGCGACAGAAAAATAAAAAGGAGTTGGGTTGAAAGAGTGACGAAGTACCTACTGTAAATACATAAAAAATTCATGCATTTATATTTCAACATCCCATACAGCACACTCCATTGCAGGAAGGTTGCAGGAAGGTTGCAGGAAGGTTGCCGTGCAATGTTCCACAGGGGCGGACATAGGGAGACTCCCGCAACATTTCAGCAATGTTGCGGTGGAACATTGCACATGGAACCTTCCTGCAACATTCCTGTAACCTTCCTGCAATGGAGTGTGCTGTATGGGATTCCTAATTTATTAAACTGTTAAATCGTGCAATCATTAAATGCAACTTTGTTCACACCTGTATTCGTTTAAGATAATATTGATCGCTGAACGAAAATGACTAGCCAGAAACCCGAGGACATCGCTTTGGTAGAGAAGAAATTGCATCCATGTGGGATCTCACGCTTTAAACGGTGCCAGTAGTGAAGCTCAAGCATAAGTCAGACCACGTTCAGTGTGCCTATAAATTAAACACGAACCTTGGCGCAGTCGTGACTCTAATCAGAAGTATTCAGCGAGCGTTCTCGCGAGTTTTAATAACTCGCCCGAAAATTGAAATACCTTAATATTCGACGTTTACATTTTTCCAGAGCACTAGAGAAATCTAAATACATCTGAACGAGCAAAGTATGCAATCGGCTAGCATGCTCGCGTAGATTAATCGTCAGACAGGCCAGTGAAAGCGTTGGCAAGAGTGTGTGAGAAGCGTTTGATCGCGATCCGTCTGACAGCATGAAACACTCGAAGTCCCTTTGAGGATGAGAATCAGACCGAATCGAACGGGAGTCGGTGGCCGAGGACTTCGTTCATTAACGGCCAATTATTTTTGCTCAGCCTGTCGGAAAAGTTTCCGAGCTCCTGATGATTTGACGAAACGGCATTGAAGCTACTTGACATTTAGGTGGCGCGGAGCCCTTTAAGTGCATATCGATCGATACTTTCTTTTTGTCACTCGAAACTTGCGCGTCGCTGCATAACAAAAACTATTCGACTCGATTGCCAGATATAAATTGCTGGTGCTCCGACTTGCCTCTGTTAATCTCAACGGCCCATACAGCACACTCCCGTTGCAGCAAAGTTGCAGGATGGTTTTTATAGGCTATAACGTTATAGTAATGAAAATACGCCATCCCGTTAAAAAAACCATCGATGATCTTGAAATTTCGGGAAATATACCCTTGAGAACAAACTCGTCTGCGTCAGAAAAATTGTCTCTCTGAAGCAAACACTTTTTTCCTTAGACATTTTCTCGTATCATTGAAAATAACGGAAATATTTTAGGTTTAAATGGTGGTTGCAGCAACGTTGCGGCAACATTGCAGGAACATTTCCGCAACATTGCAAGAACGTTGCCGCAACACTGGCGCAACGTTGCAGCAACATTGTGGAAACGTTGCCGTAACGTTGCAGGATCGTTGCAGTGCAATATTGCAACGCAACATTCATGCAACTATGCAGCAATAATTCTATGTCCTATGCAATGTTTCACGGCAACGTCGCAGCAACGTTACATCGACATTGCGCTGCAACCATGCAACACTGCAAGGTTACTGCAACCATCCTGCAACGTTGCCGCCACGAAGTGTGCTGTATGGTAGAGTCCCTGGCGCCCACGCCATATTCTTTTCCCTGTTAATAACAAACCGATTGCCGTTTGTTGTTAAATAAAAATATTAATCACTTTTATGGAAATATAACCCGGGCCGCAGCGACAATTTATCGCTGGCATTGGAAAGCTGGGCGCGATAAATATTCCGAAATTCGCGAATTAATTGATAGAAAGCGGATCAGTTGCCGGGAGGTATTTATCACGTTACGCTGGCGACTAATTGTTCGTCCTTCTCAGTACAGTCGTGAATCTCTGTCAGGGCATTACAGATCTCTGCAGCACTTCGTTCTGTTCGATATTTCATTTACGAGATGTGTTTCGCCTTTTTTTTTTCTTTGCTGCCCGAGGAAAGTATCTGGGAAGCGGGGAAGCGTGATTTATGCTGCAGGCGTTATCAACTAAATTAACAAAGACGATTCGCATAACGTCCTAGAAACGTCTTCCCCCGTTGGAAGTCAGAAGACCCGACCGCTCGAGATAGCCATTATTCTCGAGCTGTTAATAAAAGTGTGCGGACAGCAGAATCTCCTAAATTACATTTCAACCTTTTGTCGAAGTAATTTCTTTCACTCTCTCAGATGTAACTTTTTCGCACGGTTATTGGGGGAAAATGTGAGGAAGATTTCAGAGAAACGTTTCCGAAGAAAATGTCTACTTAGGAAACCTCGAAGTAATTATTTCCTATTTCTTCACGCAAGTAGGTACTCATATTCCTAACCTAGCCATTCTTATATCCGCCCAGTGTTTTCATTTATTTTTCAACGACGAATCAAGCTTCTCCGTGTCGCAGTAGTCGGCGGTTAAAGTGTCACGAGTAGTGATGGGATTTAACTCGATTCAAAGCGTCTTCAGCTAAGTCCGGAAACTCGCGAGATCCCGAAACGTTTTGCAGGAGCTTTTGGTTTAGTAACGTTCAACAGTCTTGCAAATTTTATGAAGTCTTACAGCTCTTGGAAATCTTAAAAGGCTAGAAAGTCTTTTGCAGTCTTAGAAGTCTTGAAATGTTAGAGTACTGGAAATATTTATTGCATCGCTTTCAAGCTCACGTGGTAGGCAGAATTTTCGTAGAAATATGAGCGATAAAGTGATTCGTAATCAATTTATTTTTGTCAAGATAGCGAGCTACACATTTTTGCAATTATCCTTACAAGGGAAGTTTGGCAACCCGGAATTTCAGAAAATTATGAAACTCGGTGTGCAAGTAGAGTAGTTCATTCGTAACGCAACTCTATTTTTTGTTGGTGCCATAATGCAATTTTTGGGGGTGAAATCACCCCTTGAAAAAAATGCAGAATTTTCTTTTCCGTGGAATACCTCGAGAGCGGTGAGAGATATCGAAAAATAGTATAAACAAATGTTGCATCCTACTTTTGTATCTACAAAATTGCATAAAGATAATTTTCGAAAAATCTATATTTTTCAAGTTACCCCCACCACCAATCCTTAATTCCATAATTACTTTTACGCGGTTTTGCAGATATAAAAAAAGGATGCAATTTTTGTTTAAACTTCTTTTCGATATCTGTCACCCTTCCCGAGATATTCCACGGAAAAGAAAATTCTGCATTTTTTTCAAGGGGTGATTTCACCCCCAAAAACTGCATTATGGCACCAACAAAAAATAGAGTTGCGTTACGGATGAACTACTCTACTTGCACACCGAGTTTCATAATTTTCTGAATTTCCGGGTTGCCAAACTTCCCTAGAGTGATGCAATAAATATTTCCAGTACTGTATATCACAAACTATTTTATGTAAAAAGGAAATAGATTAATAGGCAGTATCGTCAACAAAGTCTTCTGTTTACACTCCTCGTAAACCTGCAGTATTATTTATACTTGAATCAACCCAGTTCGAAGAACAATGGGAAGGACCAAACAATCACAAGCCAAAAATTTCAAGACTTTCAGATCTATTTCAGCCTCGATGCATCTCCAAACTCCGTATCCTTAAGGAGGAGGCTACAGTTGGCAAAAGGAGAGTAAAATTACCAACGTTTTGGTTCCTGTTTCTCAGCACTGACGATGAGTGAACATATTCTGAGATATTTTTTTCCAGTTTTCTCATACGATCGACTACACTGTAATCGAAGATTTTCTCTGCCCAAGCATTGGCTGAATCTTAATACTAATTTAAGGGTTAAAATTTTTCAGAAAAACGATTTTTTTTTATATATATATATTTGTAGTATAATATCCCGAGAATACTTTGTGAAAGTTTCACACCAGAATTCGTATCGGTACAGATTCTACAGTCCCATAACTAATTCAAACTCCTAACGCAAGTATGAGCCGAGGACACTTTGAGCACGTTTTTCTCGAAACACGATATTTGGAAACGGTAACCACGATTTCAGAAGAACTAATGAACCGATTAAAAAAACGTTGAGGGATTTGATTCGTAATTGGACTCGCTATCGCAGTACCGTATAACATACTTTTTTGGAACACGGATTTTTTTTTTATCTGCATATTTGTGATGAAAATTACCCGCTTTTTTGCACTACTTCGTTCGAACGTGCACCAACATCGTAGTTTTGGTCCTTTTTGCCCAAATAAGGGGTGCTGCGATAGCCATTGAAACAAATTTTAAGAAATTGTTTGAATTCTTGGATTTGGACGATCCTGTGAGTAAATTTCGTGATTACCGTTTTGGCATCTCTTTTTGCCAGCGCTTCCACTAAGCGCCACCCGAAAAATGCATCCAGACCGAAAACATGAAACAAAAATTTTTTTTTGCACCCTAACGAGTGTATCAATAAATGCCAAAAATATTTATTAGGATATGTTACAACCTTTCCTTGTAAAAAAATCATAGATCACCTATTTTCTAATCCGGAGGGTCCCCTTAAGTAACCCTTATATTTTTTGCGTCTTTAAACGCTCACAATTAAAATTATTTGACACATTTCCTTAAGGGATAACACCACTCTAGAGGCACAAAAAAAGACCTAAATTTGACAATTTATTTTGGGAGTATGACAAACGGAATAGAATTTCTTTTCAGGGGGTTTATTTAATACATATTGAAGTACGAAAAACAATTTTTTAATTGTCATTTTTATACAAAATGGTGGCGATAGAGCCCGTCGTCGAAAACAGTTATTTTTAAAACACCGCCACGGGAGGACGGATTTCTCGGCATGTATGAGTCGTGGAAGAAAATACAAAAAAAATTTATAATCTATATACAATTGGCTTTGGAAGTACGTAGGAGTTTTTTTTTTATCAATTTTTGTGGACGTGGTGCACTTTTTAAGGAATGAATCGATATTTTGCCCTAAACATGAGCATTAAATTGTTTGTAAAAAAAAGTTTACATTCAATCAAAAAACGGCTACGTACTTCCAAAGAGAATATTGTTGTGAAGCTACTGTAAAAATTTCAAATCGATCCATGCAATAGTCTCCGAGAAATCCGTCCTCCCAGTTTGAAAGAAGTGGTTTCGACGACGGGCTCTGTCGCCGCCATTTTGTATGAAAATAACAATAAAAAAATTGTTTTCCGTACTTCAATATGTGTTAAATAAACCCTCTGAAAAGAAATTCTATTTCGTTTGTCATACTCCGAAAATAAATTGTCAAATTTAGGTCTTTTTTCTGCCTCTAGAGTGGTTTTACCCCTTAAACGCTTTTCTGAAAAGACAAAAAAAAATATCAAAATGGCTCCAGTAGTTTCCAAGAAAAAGGTACACGCAGACAGCACCACCCGAATTTACAGGAGAGTAAAATTTCTAATTCAAATAATTACATTCTCCTTTTCCCTGAATATTGTAAACAATAAAATTCTGGTGAAAGAAAAAAATAAATAATCATCATAAATACACATTTTTCTCCCTGCTTATTTCTATTGCATCCACTTATCCAGAATAAATTCTAATTATCTCAAAATGTCCAGGAAATGTTATAGGATATTCTTCAATTCTTTTCGTCATTTTCAACGTCGTACCCTCCCCTTTAATCTTCCCAAAACAGGGGTAGTTCAAAGCAGCGCGTCGAAATCGCACCACCAGTGAGCCAAACAACGTGCCCCCATAAGTCCCCAAATCCGTCATTAACTTCGCCCGTCGACGACCAGCCGATACAGTCAGGGCCGTGTAAATCAACGGAAAAAATTGTCCGGCGCTGTGACGCGCGCGCCCGTTTCGCGAGCGATCCGCGAACGGCCGTAAATCCACGTTCTCGTCAGGGGTCACTGGGAAAGCGAGAAGAATGATCGAGACCGCATAAAGCAGTCGGTATTTATTTAACGGCGGGCACGCCGGCCGCGTTTTCAGCCGCGTCGTCAATGAATCTCGTTCGGATAGATGAGCGAGATCGGAAAGTCGATTTGCTTGGTCGACTGCCGCGGGGGCGATGGCTTTTTATTCGTCGCGGCGCGACGACGTAGTCGCGCCGTGAAAACGCAGAGTTATTACATCCACGGCCGGAGAAAGTGGGGCCGGGGGGGGGGGGGGTTGGCTTTCGAAGGGGGTTGGCGGGGGGCGGCGAGAGCAGGCCGGGTCAAGCCGGGAGTGGACGAAAAAATGGAGCAACGAAAAGGCAAGGGTTGACGAATGTGATTCGCTGCGGGGGACGACGCGCCCGTTTCCGGTGGAATTACGCCGCTAACTACAACCCCTTGAGAGGCGGCCGCGGCGGCATCGATCCTCCCTCGGGGACATACCGTAATGCATCGGCATACTGCGTCGGCCGTGTCGGCTCGCTGACTTATGAAGCTGGTTTATATTTTTCGATTTCTCCCTTCCAGCCGCGTCACCGTCTACCGCGCCCCAATTCTAGCGGGAAACAACTACACCGCGTACGCTTTTGATTTATAGCGGCGGGGGGTGGATGGTGGAGGGAATACGTTCAGGGGAAGGATGAAGGGTGTGCGTGTCGTTGCTTTGAAATTAATGATTAAGTAATGTCGTTTCGTATCGCGAGGGATGTTTGAACCCAGATAGCACCGTACATCCCAAGGACGTCCTTTTCATGTCCAGTTTATATCCGAACGTCCTACGTCCATTTTGAACATACATAGGATGTTCTTAGGACTTAAATTTCGGATGTTCTAGGAACGTCCGTTTCTTAAGTCCTACGGACGTTCTTAGGACTTAAATTTCGGATGTTCTAGGAACGTCCGTTTCTTAAGTCTTACGGACGTTCTTAGGACTTAAATTTAGGATGATCCAGGAACGTCCGTTTCTTAAGTCCTACGGACGTTCTTAGGACTTAAATTTCGGATGTTCTAGGAACGTCCGTTTCTTAAGTCTTACGGACGTTCTTGGGAGTTAAATTTAGGATGATCCAGGAACGTCCGTTTCTTAAGTCCTACGGACGTTCTTAGGACTTAAATTTCGGATGTTCCAGGAACGTCCGTTTCTTAAGTCCTACGGACGTTCTTAGGACTTAAATTTCGGATGTTCCAGGAACGTCCGTTTCTTAAGTCCTACGGACGTTCTTAGGACTTAAATTTCGGATGTTCTAGGAACGTCCGTTTCTTAAGTCCTACGCACATTCTTGGGACTTAAATTTCGGATGTTCTAGAAACATCAAACAATCTTGTAAGTCACGTGATTATTTTGCACGACTACATTTCGAATGTTCCGAGAACATTCGTCTCGTAAGTCTTGTGAATCCTTAGAAGATCTAAATTTCAGATGTTCGAAGAACAACCGTCTTGTAGGTTTTGCAGATGATTCAGGTTCGGTTGCAAAACAGTCTTACGACTGAACCTCACCTTTGCGCTATTTTTTTGTGCAATGAAGACGCTGAAATGCTGAAATGTTCCCAGATAGCTTACAACGTCTTCAAGACGTCTGTCTTAAGTCGTCGTTAAAACATCTCTCTTGAGACGAATGTGAAATTTTAAGCAATGAGTCTAGAGGTCGAATGATGATATTCTGTAGAATATTTCGAAAAGCAGTTGCTTCGTAATCTTCGAGTCCTGGGTTCGATTCCCGTCACCGCCAAATTTTTTTTCTTAATGTCCTAACCCAGACTTGATGAAGACGTCTTTAAGGCGCTTTTAAACCATCTGCAAAACGTTTTTAAGACGCCTTTTGGACGTATTTAACTTTACTTTCGGACGTTCGGAAAACGTTCTGAGAATGTTGACACAGCACGTCCTCAGGACGTTCCACTTTGTAAATAGGACCTTCCTACGACATTTAAAGAAATTAGCGAGGACGTACAGAGGATATATGGACCTTCTTGGGACATTCTCCGAACGTACAGTACGTCCGGAACGGATGTCTTTGTGCTATTTGGGAAGCATTCCGATCGATATTTTTCGGTTAAAAAAAAATCAGAAAATGAAGGGGAAATAATTAACGTCTGCAAAATTATTGCGGACTGATACCGCGTCCACCATATTTCTGCGGCCTAACATAACCCGATTGCCGCTTATTCGGATCAGTGCAATATTTTATAATCGATAAAATAATTGGACGATAGCACTTCAAATCAATTTTGAATGAGTTTTTTCATTCGAAACATTAAGAATTTTTAGAAGAAGGAACGCACTAATTACGTGAGACATGTAATTAGAGGGAGATAAAAATGAATGTGAGTATTAATATTTTGCAATGAAAATTGGCGCCGAGAAAGAACATTACTTATGGGACGACCGGATACTATTTGAGTGTTTTTTTTATTAATAGGAAATATAAATGATAATATTAATATTGGTCATAATTGGTTCTGCGTTACATGGGTCACTGATGACCCAGAATGATTATTGGGTTTCAAAATTTCATTCAACAGACGAAGGGTTTTCAGTTAGATTTTGAGATAAGACAGGAGAGAAGCACACCGAAATTATGAAAATTTTAGAGCAATTGTTATTTTTCTGTCGCTGAATATTACACCTAGTCAAATTTTTTTATTATCTAATTTTTAAGGTACTATCAAAGGCCAAAAATTTTACAGTCGCAAGCAACGTGTAATGTGGCTTTGCAGCACCGTAAGCTATATGTGAAACGCGAAGAAGATTGAGGGCGGAATTCTGCGAGGGTGGTTTAATCTCGTTATTTTTTTCCCTATTTGGTTTCATATTGCTAGCTACATTGAAATAAATTTCGAAATTCTTCATTCATAATGTCACGTAGAACACTTTTATTTGTCTACTTTTTTTTATAAAAATAGGCGACCAATAATCGCTAAATTTTTTGTCGGTGCTCGATGGAAAATTACGATATTTAAATCAGCGAGCTTCAAACGGGTGTTCCGCCCTTTTGAATCGTTTCATACCAAAAGCAGGGAGATACGTCGCCAATATTTTTTATTGCCCCACAAATGTATCTCAGTTTGATTAAAAAAAAAAATCGCTTTCAGAATCCACCCTTGTGACGTTCCTTTGTACTCATCAGCTTCCACATTTTAAAGCCGATTGCTTTCAAAAAGTGTCCACTTTTCCGTCATACCAGCTCGTCTGTCTGTTTGAAGTACAGAGAGAGAGAGAGAGAGAGAGCACCTCCATGTTTGGCCATTAAACGGTACGGTGAGGACCGTTCACTAACTTTGACCAAACGTGTTCTACTACGAGTATATTTAAATTCGCCAGTGTAACGTGCGAAGTAACTATTCGTGCTTTCGTTCGGATTTAAAAATAGGTGACTGCCAAATATTTCAAGAAAATACACAGCCCTTAAAAAGTTGATAGAACTGGCGATATTTTCCCATTCATTTGTTACAGAACAAGGAATAAAATTCTGAATCAAGATTAATATTCATCGAAAGCTGCAGATTCCAGGAAAATAAATTAAACAAAAGTTACCCCTGCGGTGTTCATTAGGGTAATTCGATCGCGAGTTAAGCAGTGAAGGTATGCAACAAAAAATCATGGGTAATGAAAAATTTCCGCAGGCGTATGGATTTTCGAACGCAGAGCGCGGAGTGTACTTGGAACTAGCATTAAAAGCATTTTATCTCATTACAGCCAGTAGAACGGTACGAAAAATCCATTAACCCACCCGCCGCGCGATCGAAAAATAAATCACCGAGGAACATCCCCCCATTAAATCCACCATAAAATCCAGTAGGTATTAACAAATCAGGAAAGTACTTCCTCGGCCTTTCCTTTTTCACTCAGCGGGCTTAAGAGAATTTAAGAACCGGCCGGTGTCGTTCTGTGTTCCTACCAAGGGTTAACTCTACGTTACTCACCCTCCGCGGCTGCGGTGTTCCCTCCCTTCGGAAACTTCGCTGTGCTCCTGCGCGAGTTCACATCTTCCTTCGACAGCATCCGCGTCCACTCATGAGTTGCATTTCTTCTGACACTGCTTTGAGCCACTGAGTCCTGTGTTAAAGGGGTGGAGGATTAGTGTCGAGAATAAGGGAAAGAATTGTATTTAGTTATTTTTGAGCTTTGCAAAAAAAAAAATAAAAGTAGGATAGTCTGTCTATATAATTTTCCTTCTTATTTTTTGCTAAAGTTCAGTTTTTGAGCATCTAATTAGAGAGCATATTTTTTTACACCTATCATTCAAATAGTTTTGTAAAAAAGAAGGACTTTTGTTATCGAAGTAGGTTTTTAATTTTTATCACGACTTACAATAATGGAATTACCTATATGTGTTGCAGCAAATATCCTCCTAAATATATGTTTAATGGATTCTACAATAACATTTATATATGATGTTAAAGAAAAATTTAATCCCAATCCAAATATAGGCAACACACTGTAAAAAAACACTGTAAGTATCATAATTAAGAAAAAGAAATTTTTATCGGAAAATATTTTGCTTGCCAATGATAATACTATACTATGGAATTTGATTTTTGTCACTTACAGTGTTTTCTACAAGGACTCTTCTATTATAAATTCCCACAGAAAAGAGATGTAAGGCGTAGAAATGAGTCAAGGTAAATAAAACTTTTCGCATGTCCAAGAATTTTTATCAAGATCTAAGAACCTCCAAGTCCATACTAGGGTAACGAATAATCGAATACTTAGAACATTCGAATAATCTAAGTATTCGAATATTCGAATACCAGAGAATTCGAATTTGAGATTCGAATATTTGAACATTATTCAAAAAATTAGGATTATTCGCACATGAAATATGGTTTCCACCCTATCGTGAAATTCTTTGCATATTGGCCTTCACAATTACAGTTTGTTTTTCAAACAATATATTTGGAACTTTATTAATCTTTGGGAAATTTATAAACTTTGAAACGAAAACAAGCATCAGTTATTAGTATTATTGTAATTATTAGTTATTGGAACAAATAATTCAAATAAATAATAATGAATTATTCGAATAAATAGAAGAAATTATTCGTTGCAAAGAGTAAATATTTATAATTAAAATAACATTTTGTACTAAAAAGAATCTATTCGGATAATTACGTTTCATACGTATACATATACTCGAAACAATTGGAATAATGCCCAATTCTGTTCCGTAGTCGATCTACGCGACTTCATTTTCAATATAAAGTTTGAAACATTAGTATAAGCAGACGTTTTTGTAGAAAACTAAAATTACCAAAGATTAATAAAGTTCCAAATTTATCAATGATGCTAGAATATTCGAGTACTCCTAATTATTTGAACATCCGAATATTTGAATACTCCTAATTATTCGAATATCCGAATATTCGAATAGTCCCAACTTTCGAATACCCGAATATTCGAATTCTCCTAATTATTCGAATACTCCTAATTATTCGAATATCCGAATATTCGAATACTCCTAACTTTCGAATTCCCGAATATTCGTGTACCCGAATATTCGAGTACCCGAATATTCGAATATCCCAATATTCGAATACTCCTAATTATTCGAATATCCGAATATTCGAATACTCCCAACTTTCGAATACCCGAATATTAGAATTCTCCTAATTATTCGAATACTCCTAATTATTCGAATATCCGAATATTCGAATACTCCTAACTTTCGAATACCCGAATATTCTTAAACCCGAATATTTGAATACCCGAATATTCGAATATCCGAATATTCGAATACTCCTAATTATTCGAATACCTGAATATTTGAATAGCCCTAATTATTCGGATATTCGAATTATTCGAAGAAACTATTCGTATTCGAATATTTACATCTCTAGTCCATACTGCCGCCTATGTAGGACCACGTTTCATGACTAACATCGGTCCACGTATCATGCTTCAAGTAGAATCATACAATCCCTATCCACCTGAGAAATGGAAGAAGAACCAAAGCTGGCCAATACTCAAGTCAAACCGTGGACATTGTATGATCAGACCTCGATAGGTATACAGGATAGGATTCGAGGGAGACGCACATAGACGTTCCTCCCCGTCCATGTTCCTCTTTCGCTCACAATTTCCCGTTCCTAGCCACGCTGTTCTTTCACCTGGCTCCCTTTCGCCCGCGCGCTGCAATAATTCTAACCGGAAAATGCGGGAATGTGCCGAAACCTTAACTTCATTACACCAGGGCGCTTTAATTTTAGCGGTCAGCGTTAGCGCACAGGAAGGGAGAGGGCGAAAGTCGAGGAAGAAGGACGAAATACGAGCGCCGCGGTAACGAGTGTTGTTACGTACAAACTACCCCCGCTGCGTGGCCAGAAAGAAGGGAAGGGAAGTTCGAATTGCCGGCCAACGCTGGTCCAGGCTTTTTATTTTCCACTGGAACCCTGCACTTTTGACTGCGGAACGCGTGTTCTTAAATAAGCTCGGCGTCTTATGATCTCGAAATTAGGTACCCAGAAGCGCATTAACGCGGGGACTACGAAAACCTCGGTTGCTTTCCGCTTGAAATGTACGCGGTGGTATTATAAATTTAGTGATTGTGACTTACGTAAGTTTGAAATTAACGAGTCCGTTGGTTTGGATGCTTGCAACGCTTAAGTTGTTATCCGCTGTAGCAGCGGATTTTAAAAATCCTTAAAGTTCGAATTCTCAGTGATTTGTAATTGTGAATTTAATTTTTGTATTTAACCTTTTCGGTCAATGTTAAATGTAATCAATATAGCAGATTTTTCGAATAGAAAATTTGGAAGAAAAAGTCCGCCGTTGTTAGCCTCAAGGGTTTAAGTAATTAGACCAGTTGCTTGACGAATATAAATTCTTACTTTTTTCAAATTTTTACTACTTAATGTAAATTATGAAATATTTGTTTAAATGGGGGAGGTGGTTTGACTAGCGATATTTTAATTACATTTTATATTAGTTTATCCATTTATTTTGTTTATCTAAGAAGTCAAAATATACCGGAGAATTTTTTGGTGATATTCAATTTTTTTTTATTAATTACTCAACTTTGTGGGGTGACTAATTTTTAGTCAGATAATTGCTTTTTGTATGCTAATTTTCATTTTATTTAAAGAATAGTTACACAAAGAAATCATTAACGTACATGATAAATATCTGAAGATACCAGAGGTGATTCCTATTTTCACTGCTTTACCTTTTTCTGGTACACAAACCATGAAATGAGACGGGGTGAGAATAAAATTGTTCGTTTCGTTGCCTCTAATGCCTCTGCGATAAATTTCTCGAATATCAAGGTTTAAACGACTATCCGCAAATATAAACCGAAATATGAATATTCACCTTGCACTGTGCAGTATTCATTATCTTAAGTGAGTATTGTAAGTGAACACTGCCAACGCAGAAGAGCTAATTTTCTTACATTTCCTTCCTTTTCATAGAACCCTTCGCTTCTCTTTTTCCTCCGCCCCGGCGTAGAATTAACTCAGAAATGTGAAAAAAAAGGAATAGACTTTTTTACGACAGGAACGTTAAAGAGAAAGCGCATCGCGAGGAAAAAAGAGAGAGAGAAAGAGAGTGGGTGAATGGGGACAAAGTGCAAGGTGCTGAACGACTAAAATTTTCTCCCACAATTTGGAATTTTATATTACTTCTTCTTCCTGAGCCGTACATGTGCATTGCATAAAACGAATCCGTCCCCTTCTGAAGTAAAATTTCCCGGAATTCTGACCCTTTAGGATCACTGTGAGACACGCTTCGAGTTTATTGTGATGTTAATCTCGCTGGACTTGAAATAAAACTTCCCAACAAATTCGAGCTTCCAGCTATTCTGTTCCGAGGGCAGAAGAAGCGATGTAAAAAGTGAAATAGGGGTGGATTAACCCGGCTGACCAAAGTTGACAAACCCGACGATACTTCGTGGTACTGCTGCAAGTATTAGGACAAGAAAAGTGACGAAAAATGGTAACACATAACAAACAAATGGTTGCGGCAGTTCCGTGTTTTGTTCAATCACCATTTTTACAAAAATCAGTATTTTTTATTTTCCTCATGTACTTCCACAGATAATCTTATCTAGAACTCAAAATTTTCCGGTTCTTTGTTCCAGGTCATAAATTGGAGGAGAAATCTGTCCGGCCGCGGGGCACTGTTTCTCAGAAGAAGCTTCTTACGTTGAGCTGCGGCGCCGCCATTTTGGATTAGAAAAATTAAAAAAAAATTGCGATCATACTTCAAGGTATATACAATAAATGCCTTCAGACGAATTTTGTATTCCATTCACTATACTTGAATAAAAAATTGTCAAAATCAGGCTTGCCTCTCCGGGCTCTACACCCAGATAGCACCGTACATTCCAAGGACGTCCTTTTCATGTCCAGTTTATATCCGAACGTCCTACGTCCATTTTGAACATACATAGGATGTTCTTAGGATTTAAATTTCGGATGTTCTAGGAACGTCCGTTTCTTAAGTCCTACGGACGTTCTTAGGACTTAAATTTCGGATGTTCTAGGAACGTCCGTTTCTTACGTCCTACGGACGTTCTTAGGACTTAAATTTCGGATGTTCTAGGAACGTCCGTTTCTTAAGTCCTACGGACGTTCTTAGGACTTAAATTTCGGATGTTCCAGGAACGTCCGTTTCTTAAGTCCTACGGACGTTCTTAGGACTTAAATTTCGGATGTTCCAGGAACGTCCGTTTCTTAAGTCCTACGGACGTTCTTAGGACTCAAATTCCGGATGTTCTAGGAACGTCCGTTTCTTAAGTCCTACGCACGTTCTTGGGACTTAAATTTCGGATGTTCTAGAAACATCAAACAATCTTGTAAGTCACGTGATTATTTTGCACGACTACATTTCGAATGTTCCGAGAACATTCGTCTCGTAAGTCTTGTGAATCCTTAGAAGATCTAAATTTCAGATGTTCGAAGAACAACCGTCTTGTAGGTTTTGCAGATGATTCAGGTTCGGTTGCAAAACAGTCTTACGACTGAACCTCGCCTTTGCGCTATTTTTTTGTGCAATGAAGACGCTGAAATGCTGAAATGTTCCCAGATAGCTTACAACGTCTTCAAGACGTCTGTCTTAAGTCGTCGTTAAAACATCTCTCTTGAGACGAATGTGAAATTTTAAGCAATGAGTCTAGAGGTCGAATGATGATATTCTGTAGAATATTTCGTGTCAATGCACATTTTTTATGAACTATTAATAATTGTTATATACCTAGAAATTGGAATTATTTGCAAGGAAGTGTCTTGAGTAGTTGCGAAAAGCAGTTGCTTCGTAATCTTGGAGTCCTGGGTTCGATTCCCGTCACCGCCAAATTCTTTTTTCTTAATGTCCTAACCCAGACTTGATGAAGACGTCTTTAAGGCGCTTTTAAACCATCTGCAAAACGTTTTAAGACGCCTTTTGGACGTATTTAACTTTACTTTCGGACGTTCGGAAAACGTTCTGAGAATGTTGACACAGCACGTCCTCAGGACGTTCCACTTTGTAAATAGGACCTTCCTACGACATTTAAAGAACTTAACGAGGACGTACAGAGGATATATGGACCTTCTCGGGACATTCTCCGAACGTACAGTACGTCCGGAACGGACGTCCTTCGGACGTACATAAGATGTCTTTGTGCTATCTGGGCAGTGGCTTAACGGCAGCAACTATTATAAAAAATTGTAACAATTTTTTCCTGGATCATCTACACGATTCTAAAGCTTGAATATATTTAAATTCTCCATCAGAGGCAGACCCACATTTTTTACATAAAATACCAAGGGAAATTCCTTTGTCTACGAGACACTGGCAATCCAGTCTTCGTGAATAATAGAGAATTTCCATCTTCGG
The DNA here is from genome assembly GCA_946251845.1 of Andrena fulva. Classification (NCBI taxonomy): domain Eukaryota; kingdom Metazoa; phylum Arthropoda; class Insecta; order Hymenoptera; family Andrenidae; genus Andrena; species Andrena fulva. The sequence goes on along the minus strand of OX276331.1, from coordinate 26,729,609 downwards.
GCACCATACATCCAGTGTGCGTGTATCAAGTTATATAAACAGTACACCGTGGCTTCGTCCCGTGTCAGTTAGAGTGTATTTTATTTACATACTTCTTACATACGCGGCCTGAGAAATGCAAGCTCAGCCACGGAAGAAGCGAAACCGCCGGGCATTACGCAAATACGCGTGTGCATCTCTTCTAATAGATTCCCGCCGAAAACGCGCACTTTTAGCTGGCCAGGCTCCATTAGCCGATAGTTATTTCGGCAGTATCATTTTAATTAAACCGTTAATTAAGCAGAGTGAAGAGCAATGGGCGTAAATTAGAGCGGGGAATTAATTGCGTTCGCATCTCGCTGCGTTTGGGAAAGTCTCTCTTGGCTACGCATGTTTCGGTGCCTGTGTTGCCGTTCTGCCTGCCAGCGCGGCGCACAGTCGCTCTGCCAAGAAAATAACTGGCGAAAAATATTTTCCCGACCACTCTTTAAAACGAGAGAACGCGAAACTTTGACGCGAAACGCCGGCAGCAAAAACTACCGCGGCCAGCGCCCACCCGTAAATTACATTCCGGGATGTCATTACGTGTGCGAGTGCTTCATAAAAGAGCAGTCTTTGACGGTGCAATGAAAGATTTTCATTAATGCTGACGGCAGTGCCTTTGGACCGTGTCATTATTACTGTGTTATTACGAAATGGTATTACGCGCGGTAATACAATATACAGCAGAATTTTCCGGGCATTAAACTATTACATTTGGGAATTTAAATAAAAGGCGGGAACGTAACGCGGTTTGAATCTGGAATAAAGAAACATTGGTGAAATTATGTGCAATTTATTTTCAGTTTATCGACTGGTATTTAGGGTAACTGTACTCGTAGTTGACGGTGTACCGATAGTTGACACTTTTATTTTCAGTGGCGAATAATAAGGTTTCTATTGTGCAATAAAACTTAGTAAATTTAATAATATTATTGCGGATTGAGGTCGATCCGTAGCGTAATTTTATGAGAAACATACAACTAATTGGTTTTTTGGTTTCAGGCCACTACAGCGGACCCTAGACTGCACGCAGTTGAACAACTTGGCCGCTCCGAAACACTTGTGCCATTTCGAATTACCGCGTTATTTTTATATAAAAAAATGTTTGTTCATAACAATGTAGCCTGAAAGTACATTATTATATAACATAATGGTACCAATATCCATTTTGAAAAACGTTAAGAAAGTCACTGAATTTCTTGAGAATACAAAATTGTTAAATAAAATGTAACGAGACTAAAACAAGTCATTAATAACTATCAGTATTATAACTGATGCAGCTGTAAATATACTTATATTAAAAAAATCTGAATTTATTAACACATCAACAAACTGGAAATTTCTAATTATGAGACGACGATAGTTTTTTGAGGAAACAACATTATTTTATACCCGTGACAGCGTATAAGAACTCTAAACTTAGAAGTTTTAAAATAAGACCGCTTGATATATTAAATATTTAAAAATTATAAAAGATGTTCACTAAAAGTTATAAACCTTATAGAGTGAAATTACGCTAGATATTTCATGGTAGAACGAACTGTTATACTTTTGCTACAACTGAAAAAGAGTAGGTCTGACAAATGCAATATTCTTCCACTTTTGCCAAAATCCCTCAAATTTAAATTTAACATTTTACGAATATTGAAACATTACCATTACATAATCTTATTATTAATATTCATATAATTCCATTTCTTTACACCAACATTTTGACACAATATAAAATTTTCGATACAATTTTTTTCATACATCTTCACTGTAAGAAACACTCTACAATTTCGAATTCACATGAACTACACCGTAGAATAATTATGAATCCATATGAATTCCATTCTAGAATTTCGAATGTACATGAACTACATTCTAGAATTGCGAAAATGTTATTGAAACTGTAGTAGGCTCGCGTGGGGGCAGACACGGCGTTGCCAGACAAGTGCCGCGAGGCACGGCGTTGCCAGAGAAGTGTTGCTAGGCGGTTAGCCGGGAGAACTGCGCGGCCGAGGCGGTCTGCGTCGAGCCGAGTAGCGAGACACGTTATATGTACATCTCTTTTGCAAAACTGCATTAATTTATATAAATTATAGACTACCTGCGCACTGATTCTGAAAGTGTAGTATACTCTGAAACTAGGCGAATTAGTACTTCTCTGAACTAACCGGTGCTTCAACCTAGTATCGATTTAACCCTAGAACGGATACAGGGGTAGTACGGCACCCTTACCCTTTACGCAACACTTAAATGCAGAACTTTAATGAAAAACATTACGTTGCGTGGGCTGCAAACATTTTTGCAATGAACATCATTTAGACATAGAATCAAGTAAAAATTAGTTTCCACAACATTGTGTCACAGTTTAAACAATATTTTCCTTCGTCGGCGTCGTATTTATAGAAAACTATGCGTGAATTTATAAGTGCATCGCTAATGTATCCATTCTAGGGTTGAATATTATTACAAGCAAACACGATCGCAGGTATCAAAATGAACATTTGACGTACCACGCAAGTCGAGACAGTATCCCACGAATCCCAGCGAATGTAAAAGCATGCACACATATCCGCGACAGGGGCCCGTCAGTGCTAAGAAATCCCAGCGGATTCAACGATGCATCGAGTAATTTCTTTCTCTGGTAGAACACAAGATTCTCATGCAACGCCATCTCGCATAACCGTAACGCGTATGGGTAGCTACAGCCTTGTTTTATGAAGACGAGGTACGTGCAGCCGAGAAATATGTTCAGCCGGGGCGCGTTCCTTTTTGTCTCTCAAATGACTTCGTGCTTCAGAATACACGGTGCATTCTAATTATGAAAATAAATCATGCTGAATGGCCAGCTAGAAGAAGCACACCGGCGAGCTTGCAAATTAAATAAGACCCTGAAACAAGGCTTTATTTATCGCGAGCACTTTTAATCGAGCCCCTTGCACGCTGGGAACGAGGATTCTACAACGAATGGACCGATGTTTACAAAGAATTTTACTTCAACCTGCAGCGGTTTATATAAAAGTATCAAGCCAAGGACTCCGTGAGATATGAAACGGAGCACTCTCACTTCTTTTCGTGTATTATTTAAGCGAAGTAATTAGCAACCAACTTCGTTTTACGCGGATCCCTTGTTCCATTGATAAATAAATGAAAATCTCGGTGAAGATATTAATTATTAACGTGAAATGTTTTATAAATCACTAGCTATTACCAACTTTCGTTCCTCTCGTGCAGTTGTTCCGCGCAGTGGGAAATATAAAGTTTCGCTAGGGGCACGAAGCTTTCGACGAGCTTAAACCGAGACTGTTAACAGTGCTTACGGTAAACTGCCAATAGGAGTATTCAGTTTATTGCACAGCCACATCTCGCAAGAGAACGTGACTCGGATTTCTGTATTCAATTTTTCCGTTACGTAAACTCCGGCCCCGGGGTTAGTGCAATACAATATTCTACGTTTAATGAATCGCAAGGAACTCCCGTTTCGAACGATGGAAAAGGATGCCGCTGAGCGGGTAAATATACTTGTTTTCCCTTCAATTATTACGTTTCGAATAATTCTTCCCCGAGGGCACGTAGAATTACAACATTAATTACGGCATTAATTAAAAAATAGACTTTTTTAAGCGGGGAAGCAAAAGCTTTTTCGCTGTATAATTAAGCTTGCTTGTAATTATAAAATCCCTTTCGCAGGAAAAAGTTGCTATTCCATTTATATCAGCATCCCTTCGTAGCACGAAATTTCGTTTCAGATGGAGACCGAATTACAGTGGCCAGTAATAACGGGAGGGATAGTTTCCGAATAATGGTAGTCGTGAAATTTTAATCATAGGAAAACTGTATTCTAAACTTCTATAACTTCATTCCATTTCGGGGATCGAAACACTATGGCGCTGAAAAATTGTATTTCTTCAAAGCCCGTGCAAGCTGGCTTTGCAAATTGCAGGATGACATTGTTTATTAGTACTTTGTGCGGTGAAAAGTATTAAAAATTCTCGCAAGTTTCTAATGCACTGTTTAATCATTCGAGTGAAGTAATAATAATTGGAGTCTACTTGCCCTAAGCATTAGTTAATAAGTAAAATCTAATTCTTAAAAGCCTCGCAGAAAGTTGCACGAGGTGCAACTGCAAATCGAGTTACTTTTCAAAACCGCATTGCGAAATAAAATTTTGTCTAGCCCTGAGAAAATCATCGGTTCAGTGAAGTGTGCGCATGTCGTAGTGCATATTACCTCGTGATTTCTCAATTCGCGCATCAATTTTTAACAGGATTCCACTGAGAGGTACCTAGAAGACTTTTTTCCAGAAACTCAAGGACGTTTAAAAACAAGAAGTGCTTTTGTAATCGTGTGCGATTGTAGAATCAGTGCCTGTGCCTGCGCCTGCGAAAAAGTGTTTCATAGAGTAAGTACCTCTGTGGTTCTGCGCGTCAGTGGTGCGAACGCGAGCTCCCATAAGGCGATAGGTCTATCCTATACTTCGCCGACGTTAGTAACTAAGGTGGAGAAACAAGTATGCCACTCAGAATTATTCCTCGAAATATTTCTGCAAATATTCCTGCGACCAAGTTCAACTAAAATGCGATATGTATAAGCATTAACATTAATTTATCGAACGATTAAACATTGAGAATGAAAGAGAATTCATTCGACGTAGAAAATCATTTGCAAATCCAAGGCCAAATAAGATATGGTATCGGCGCACTGGTTCGGATCACTTAACAATTATTATTTTTTTAAATCAAAGCTATTTTGCAAATATAAATGTTAATATCAATTTCCAACGTTTCGGTCATTAACTAGTCGCAACTAGTGTCAAATAGCATACGCAGTATTTTTCGCTGTATCAAAACTTTCCTTGATATTGGTCAAAATTGATGACCGAAACGTTGGAAATTGATATTAACATTTATATTTGCAAAATAGCTTCGATTTAAAAAAATAATAATTGTTAAGTGACCGAACCAGTGCGCCGATACCATATCTTATTTAATTTACGCTCGAAATTTAATTTATTCTATCCAAGGCCAAATGTTACTAATTGCTTGGTATCCCGAGTTGTATCGATCATAGTTAGTAATAATTTATACTGGGCGGTTGGTGTAAATGTTTTCAACATTATTTGTCATAGCAATAGCCACTGGAATGGATATTTTAGCGGAAAATCCATTTTGGCCGAAGAATTCGTTGGATTTGGCAATTGTAATTAACCGTCGACCTTGTTTTGGTGAGGGGAGCGTGGTTTCCCGCAGCCTATGTAGGAAGCTCAGCGAGTTCCATGTACTCAGTCGTCGCGAGTCCTCCGTGCCTGGAGGACCCCCGGGGACCCTGGAGCTCCCGAGCCACCTGGACAATTCGGACCTACTGGACTTCCTGGGGACCTGGTCAGGGTTTCAGCGCTGGTCCTTCCTGCACTCCCTAGAGCTCCCGAGCCACCTGGACAATTCGGACCTACTGGACTTCCTGAGGACCTGGTCAGGGTTTCAGCGCTGGTCCTTCCTGCACTCCCTGGAGCTCCCGAGCTACCTGGACAATTCGGACCTACTGGACTTCCTGGGGACCTGGTCAGGGTTTCAGCGCTGGTCCTTCCTGCACTCCCTGGAGCTCCCGTGCCACCTGGACCATTCGGACCTACTGGACTTCCTGGGGACCTGGTCAGGGTTTCAGCGCTGGTCCTTCCTCACTCCCCGGAGCTCCCGAGCCACCTGGACCATTCGGACCTACTGGACTTGCTGGGGAACCTGGTCAGGGTTTCAACCCTGGCCCTTCCTGCACTCCCTGGAGCTCCCGTGCCACCTGGACCATTCGGACCTACTGGACTTCCTGGGGACCTGGTCAGGGTTTCAGCGCTGGTCCTTCCTGCACTACCTGGAGCTCCCGAGCCACCTGGACAATTCGGACCTACTGGACTTCCTGACGACCTGGTCAGGGTTTCAGCGCTGGTCCTTCCTGCACTCCCTGGAGCTCCCGTGCCACCTGGACCATTCGGACCTACTGGACTTCCTGGGGACCTGGTCAGGGTTTCAGCGCTGGTCCTTCCTGCACTACCTGGAGCTCCCGAGCCACCTGGACAATTCGGACCTACTGGACTTCCTGGCGACCTGGTCAGGGTTTCAGCGCTGGTCCTTCCTGCACTCCCCGGAGCTCCCGAGCCACCTGGACCATTCGGAACTACTGGACTTGCTGGGGAACCTGGTCAGGGTTTCAACCCTGGCCCTTCCTCCGGCCCCTCGCCCCCCTGGCCTGGGTTAGCTTATTCGGTTGGTGCCGATGAAATTTTCGGGTTCGTTAAGCCATTTAAAATTTCACTGCTCTGCCAAGGTGTAAACTGATTTCTCTCCCTTGCTAACTGATTTCTTCGACTGTTTTTCATCATATGGCCTATTTCATGCATTCCTTCGAGGATTTTTGCACGAGTCGTCCTATTTCGTGTATTTCTTCGATGGGTTTGCATGATTTATTTTATTAGATGCATTTCTTCGATGGTTTTCCATGATTTATTTCATCTCGTCGATTTCTTCGATGGTTTTCTGTGACTTCTGTCACTCTGTCGTACATCTCATCGTTGGGTCTACATTCTCTGCTCTCTCCTTCATGTACTTATCTCTTGGATGGCTTTGCATGCTCGTGCGTGCTCTTCTATAGGTCGAAATTATCTCGATCGGCACCAACTCAATAAGTTTTTCCATAATTTCCTTCGAGGCCGACCACACCATTACTAACACAACCCAGTTGATTGTTTCAGCTTTTCGGGTTCACCCTTCCGCGGGGAAGGGAGACAGTGTAATAATATATTTAAATGAAAATAGTGAAAAGTGGTAGTGCAAAGTGTTAGTGAAAGAAGCCATCTAAGGAAGCCTAGGCGAATTTATTATAGCATGAAGTATGTAAGGCCCCATGTAAAATTGCCAAGTAGTCACTGAATCATTAGCTTCGTTGCTCGTTTATTGGCTCCTCATCCGCGATGAGGAGGTCACCGCTGCTTCCGTTTGCGGAAGCAAGTGACTGAGCATGGAATCGGTATGGGTGGATCGGTTTCATCCCCTGGTGTTCTTGTCGAAAGGGAAAAGTTTCGGGCGCGGGGGGTGTACCTTTTGGTATACTGCCTGCGTAAGTCTCCCTGTCCGACTACCCAATCTCCGCGTTAGTCGGCTTGAGTCAGGTCACACCTGGTGTTGCTCCTGACGAGTCGCTCGGAGCAACAGGAATCGCCTGGGAGGCGCCGAGCGCTTTTCCCTTTCGACACGGACAGCAGGGTGGTAGGAACTGCGCCGTCCAATACTCGTTTCATGCTTACCTTCCGTCTTTCCTTCTTTGCTGAATTTCTTTTAATCGAGTGATTGCTTGGCAGTTCCCTAGATTCTGTATCTAAACCGAAGAGATCGATGGAACTTTGTTTCCATCCATCTCCCTGGTTTAGTAGGCTAAGGATTTCATGTACAGGGAGATCGATGGAACTTTGATTCCATCTATCTCTCTACGGGTCTCGAAGCGCAGCAACCTCCTCGTGGTGAGACCTGGCAATCGGTGAGAACCGAGCCATTAGCTGCGATTGTCAAATATTCTAGTTGGACATAAGAATTTTTCTTTAACTCCTCAGTTAAGATATTGAATAGAGAATTTCAACTACAAATTAATAAAGTATCACGTCCAGCGTAAATATTAGGCCGACTAATTATTGTCGATGCTTTCGCCGTTATCGACTACAGCTGAAAGGGGAAAATTGCTGTCGTTGAATAATTGTTAGAGGTCACTTTTTAACCGACTTCAAAAAGGAGGAGGTTATGTATTCGACCCGTATGTATGTTTTTTTATTTTTTTTATGTTTGTCCCCTCATAACTCCTCAGCGTATGGACCGATTTTGATGATCTTTCTTTTATTCGAAAGAGGATGGTGCCCCGTTGGTCCCATCCGAGACTAAATCAATATTGGCTCAATATTTTGCCAGTTATGGTTAATAATAATAACTTATATGTTTGTCCTCGCATAACTCCTCAGCATATGGACCGATTTTGATGATCTTTTTTTTATTCGAAAGGGGGCGATGCCCCGGTGGTCCCATCCTACACTGCATCAACATTGGCCCAATATTTTGCCCGTTATGGTTAATAATAAAGACTATTGTCACCTAATTATTATTATTTTATGTACGTACGCGCATATCTCCTCAGCATGCTGTGTCAATATATATAAAACTAAAAAGTTAAAAATAAACAAAATTTAAAAAAAAAATCAAAACCGACTTCAAAAAAATAAAGTTGCGCTAAAAAGTAAAAAATAATTTTTTCCCTTATTTAATCTACGACTCTCATATTTTTTAAGTCGGTGCCTCATCATTTGCACTGTGTAAATCTGGCGCCGGCTTGAAAAATATGAGAGTCGTAGATTAAATAAGGGAAAAAATTATTTTTTACTTTTTAGCGCAACTTTATTTTCGTATATTCTTCCCTTATAAAGGAGATTCAAACACTGTGAAATATTTATTATTATCCTCTTCGTCAGTATTTTAAAATGTCGTTAAGCACAAAACTTGCAGTCGAGTTGATAATTGGAATTTTCCATATTACGTTTCCTTTTATTGTTTCATTTCTGTCGATTTTCGTATCATCGCGTTCGTGGAAGGAAAGTGAAGTTATAAAATGTAACGAGCTTCGGCAAGCACTTTGAGAATTAAATTCACAGACATT